>JAAFCF010006680.1:9134282-9145864 GCA_013389785.1 Helicorthomorpha holstii | reverse complement strand
TTTCCATTGATTTCTATGTTAAAATTTTCTCATAGACCCGTATGTTAATTTTTTCTACAGACTTTCTTGTTTGTTTCTTCCATAGATTTCCATGTTAATTTCTTCCATAGATTCCCACGTTAATTTCTTACATAGATTTTACGTTAAAATTTTTCCATAGATTTCTATGTTATTTTCTTACATAGACTACCATATAAATTCTGTTATATACTTCCATGTTAAATTTTCTGATAAAGTTATAGACTTTCACATCTAAAATTTTAAAAAATTTTATGTTGATTTCTTCCATAGTGTTTATTGCATACGCAAAACAATGACGTCACTGTGGTAAATTTTGGATAAAATTTGCGAATTCTGTGACGTCATTAGTTCAAATTTTTGAAAATCGTTCTAAATGGTTCTCCATAGACTTTTACTATATTAGATTTTCCTATCGACTTAATGCGTGTGTTATTGAAATTATAAAATCCATATAAAAGCATGAAATTGTTTATTTTTATGCGATAAAGCTGTAAAAAATTGCCTTTATTATTTAGAGAGTGTATTTAGTGTTTTGTAAAAGGACACTTAATCTCTTTTTTATGTATGGGGAGTGGATTTTAGAAGAAGGAGGGGTATATAAATTGAGTTGGGGTGGGTGAAGGCTGAGGGAGCTTTAAATGTAGGTAGATGTGGGTGGTTAGATGGATGGTATTGACTGGTTTTTTTTTGTCTTAAGGTTTAAGGAGTTTTTTTTTTCAATTGTAGTGTGTGTGACTCTCTGGTATTCGTTTCCTGTGAGAAGAGTTTTTTCTCTCTCTCTCTATCTGCATCCTTCTGTCTTTCCTTCTGCTCTCTATCTTTCTATCTATCAGAGATAGAAGGGGTTTTTACACATACACACAGGAGGTTGTGCCTTTGGGTGGGGGTGAGAGAGGGAGTTTAGTGTATAGAATGAATGAGGGAGGGCAGAGTGTGCATTTACTTAAAGTAAATTCTTTGCTTCATTCTCTCTCTTTCTCTCTGTTTGCATCGTTCTGGCTTGTGTACTGGTGGAGCTCTTTCTATCTATCTATCTCTCTAACTCACTCTATCTCTCTTTCTCTTGCTTTTCACTACTTGTGGCCCGTTTTGTGCATACATTAAGCTTCCAAGTGAAAACACACTTTCAATTCCAACATTAGAGTTTGTAGTGTGCGCGCTGCTAGCCTACACACATTTCACTTCTCTTCTCTCACTCTGACTCATTCTGTGAGAGTCTCAAACACTGAAAAACTTCACAGACTTTACAGTTTTTGGGGGTAAAATTTTAAGAAATCGTCGAAAGAAATTGAACAATTTTCATGTATAACGCGAAATTTTTAATAATTGTTTGACTTTTTTTTTTTGGCTGATAACTGAAATGTTGTTTTTCTGATCACGAAAAAAACTTTTTAATAGGAAGAGAGAAAAAGTTTATTCAGTTATGAAGATGTATTATGACGTCATAAGTGTGTCAAAAGACGATAAAAGCATCGAAACAAACTTTTTTATTCACTTAACTTTTCTACTGCAAAAAATCTTTCTATAAATGATAAAAACTAAACTTTAAGTTGAATGAAAAAGTTATGTGAAATGTCATATTTGTATGTAATTAAGTGCTTTTTATGCAGAAAGTTTGTAAGAAGACTTTCTGTCGCGATGACGCGTGATCTTTTTGCGCGAACCCCCGGATGATGATGATATTTGGACTTAATCTTTTTTGGTGGGGGTCTGCGATGTGTATGTGTGTGGTGAAGAAGATGAAATGTAAGTAGACTCAACAAAATTTGTTATTTTGTATGTAATATAGAGCGGAAGTTGAGCTGAGTGGAGAGCGAGATATGCAATATGAATGTGAGTTGAGCGAAAAGACAGAAGGATGGAGAAAGAGAAAAAGGAGGGGGAGGGAGGAATATGAACAGCGCAAGAGAAACACATCAAAGAAGAAGAAAGAGTGGGGTTGGGGATAAATATGGAGGTGTTATATCAATGAGAAGGAAGACAGGGTGGGAGGGTGAGTGGGGTGGTGAGAGGATCTCCTCCCATTTTATTCCCCCCCTCCTCCCTATATACAAAAGCCACCCACTTTTTCATATACATTTATCTTTTTCTTGTATATAATAATCTCCCGCCATCTCTCTGGATATGAAAACCCGCCTTTTATCTTTTCCCGCCTTTTTTTGTGTTTTACCATAATATTTCTCTGCTCCCCTCCCATATTTTCCGCCAAATAATATTCAATCTTCCATATGATTGGTCGAGATGAGATCAATTTTTTATTTTTATTATTAGTTTTTTGTTGATGGTAGTGAAAATATTTATGGATGGTGAGGTAAGGGCTTGTCTGTCTGTGAGAAAAGGGCTTTTTCAAACGATAGGGCTTTATAAGCTTTAGTTTAAGTTGGTATTGATTACATTGATTGGTTTTCAATTTTAAATTTATTAAATGTTTTCTAGTAAAATGATTCATCTTGTATTGGTACGAAAGGGTCAATTATTGATCAATTTATTGGATACTATTTAAATTTTAGACTATATTTTGTGAGACCTTTTATATTCTATATAGTACAAAACGTATGGCTTAATTGGTAATTTATATGATTTTGCATACGATTTTAATCAAATGGCTTTCAAAGTATAAGCAATTTATAATAATTTGGACTTAACGATATTTTATATTGTTGGATAAACGAGGGAAGCCTTTATGTTTTTAAAGGTTTTTTGTTTTTCAGTGACCATCATGGATGCCTGAGCAAACAAATTTAGGTCTTTAGTGCGTGAAACTGTTGTCATGAACGGGCTTAAAATAAGGGCCAAAATAAAAACGAGTCTTAAATTGGCTTATTTGAGTTGTAATTCTTTAAGCAATTTTAAAATTTTATTTCTTTTCATGCTTTTAAACAAAATTCCATCATTTTAACAATTTAAATTTTTCATTTTAAGGAAACTTGAATTTTTTTTGACAATTATGTTTGGAAAAAGTTTATTGTTGTGGTCATAAGTTTCAGCTGGAGATGGGGGGGGGGGGGGAAAGAGGTTGTTAATGTATAATGTTGTTAGCCATTTACCCCCTTCAGTCTGTCCCAGCTAACATCCCCTTTAATGCACATTAGTATTGGTAAGGCGTATATGTGATTATTATCATGGGAGCAAATGAGTTTTTAGGACATAAAAGAAAAAGCTGAATTGTAAGTAATGGGGGGGGGGGGGGGGGGTATGGGGTAAGATGAAGAGCGTTATTGAGGGTGGGTAAGCGAGGGGAGTGCGTGTGTGTGTGATAAAGTTACCCTCATTTTTCTTAGCTTGTGTTTCGATGTCTTATGTGCGTTCATTTAATTGACAGAGATTAAGTTGACCGTTGCTAGTAATTCTTTTAATTGCCAAACTGGACAAAAACTAATCTCAAACTCATCTTACAGCACACAACCCAAAAACTTATCCTAAGCAAGCTCTTTCTTTATATAAGAAGATTTTTTGTTTGATCTTTAAGTGTGTGAAGGAAAAAAAAATGAAATCGATGGCCAGAACGATGCTTAAATTAGGGATAAGATTAATAAGGAAAGGGGAAATAAAGTGAGGGATAAAAGGCTAATAAATTCCACACTCTTAACCAGATGCTTAATTCTGATTATGAATTTTGTTTTGATATGGAATTTAATTAACTGACGTCTTTGTGTTTTTTAGTCAGTTGTTAATGAAATTACTATTGATGATTTAAATTGATTCAGTGGGCATTCATGGCAACAAATGTTTTTTGAAAAGATAAATTTGAATTTATTGAAAGTATTTGTTCTCATTTAAATGATTGAAAGCCAGAACGATGCTGGAGAAAATGTATTTTAAAACAATGATCGTGAAGATTAGGGATAATATCAATGGAAAGTTAAAAAATAAGAAATAAAAATAATCTTGATGCATTTCTTTTACTTGATAAGTTGAGTAAAAATCTACAAATGAGACATCTTTAAAATAGCCAAAATTTTATTTTATAGTTCTTTTTTTAAAACTTAAGTAAATGTTGCTTTATATCTTAGAAAATCAGTTTTTATTAGCTTATTTAAGGCTTAAATTCATCGAATTAATTTTTATCATTTGTTTTAAATGAAGGAAAATAGAGAAATTGAGAATAATGCTAAGGCAGAGGCTTTCCAGAACGATGCTCGTAGAAATTAGGGGATAGGATTAATAATAAGAGACGGAAAATCATTGGGAAAGAGATTGAAGAGTGAGAAATAAATTCCCCTTTCAAGTTGTAAGCAGTCATATGGCATTAATGTTAATTGTAATTACATCTGCAGGAAGCATTTCCGACTTGATTATTAAAGGTTTTGATATCTTTTTTCTTCAATGTCATTTAATTATTTAAGTTTACATCGTTAGTATTTTATTTAAACATTTATGCGAGTATTAATAATTTATTAAATATCTTAAATTTTATTAGGTAATCTTTTCTTTCAAAATAACACTGGAAAAGAAATATAAAAGCCAAAATGTTGCTTAGAAAAGAGAGCGATAGGGCTACGAAACATAGTTTGTATTTAAAATAGTGCCTTAAAAGCTTGAATTTGATATGTAGGAGATCTAAGTTTGCCCCAATAGCCAGAACGATGCAAAGAAAAGCGTTTAAAAGTATCAAACATTTATGTAACTATTTTTATATCGTATTTATCTTTTTAATTAAAATTTGTTTGATGAAAGAAAAAAGTGTCGACTTGAAAATTTATTCTTGTAGGTTTTGTGTGGGGGTAGCCAATGATTTAAGGAGGTTATTCAAGGGGTGGAATGTGTTAATGACGTCATATGGTCATATAAGCCTTTGGAATGATAGCAAAGTTGAGTTTTGTGTGTGTGGCTTTTATGCAAATGTAATTGTGAAGCAGACGACGCTGTTTCATGTTTATGCATAAGTGAGCCATTAGGAGAATGAATTTTAAGACTACAGCGCCACCTATACAGCACATATGTTGCCGAGAGAGACAAAGTGAAAAACCTCATACTATATTAATCATTTTCTGCCAAATTTTTTTTTGCCGTCTTGTCTAATGCGCATGCTCACTGGATTTTTTTTTGTTGATGTTTATTAGCAATTAATTTTAATTACCTTTTGCACTTAATTAGCTTGATGGACGACAATAACTTACTTTGAGCAAATGAATTTGGATTTTATATGAAACTTTAAGTTTGGTTTTCCAAGATTTAGATTTCTCGACTTATTATTTAGTTAATACAAACTAAATTAGGTAATTTTGTTATCCTTTTTTGTTATGTGACACTTTATTCAATGACGTTATAGTTGGAAATGGGGTTGAGATGAGAAGGGTGATCCCTCAAAACAGGCTTTTGTGGTCAATTGATTACTCAGCTTAACATCGTAAGGAATATTTAATAATTTCCATTATTAACAATATGGCCGAGAGAGGGGACCTGTATTGTGTTATATTTAGGGGTTATGTATTGTACTTTCATCTTATTCCCAACCACTTTTCACCTTTCTCATTTTCTCTCTTCTTCACCATCTTTTTTTCTCTTTATTTTCATTAATTTCGGCGCCAAAAGTAACTGTAATTAGCGCAGGAGTGGAGGGTGAATTAGTTATGAGACATTGTCCATACATCCCCTAGTTCTGTCACCCCTTTGTTCCTTTCATTGCTCATCATCTGGGGGTGGAGGATGAGACAATAGAAGAAATGGCGACATCTTGTTAGCAATTATTATTGTTACGATGGTCGAATAGGTGTTGTTGTGGACTTTGTGGTCATTGGTGACTGTTTCAACGCCTACTAATTTTGCCACCCTCAACACAATGTGTGACATCATTTTTGCTTTTTTTTCTGGTAACTTTTTGCTATATTTTCGGTTTCGGTGGCTTTTTATTTGAAAAAAATTTGAATATTTTTGGTTTTATTAAAATGCTGTGGAACTTAAGAGAAATTTGGTGTAATAATTAAATGAGTTATCAAAAAATATCGAGTTTGTGGGTAAAATGATGTGGAATTTGCCTCATCTTTTTGCTTTTTATAAAAAATATCGTTATTTTCTAGTATTTTTTTTTGCTAAAAATTGAGTTAGGTACAGAAATTACTCAAACTGTACTGTAAATAATTATTGATATTAAATTTGTCCATTTTATATTATTTCCATAAATGTAAGAAATTGATTAGTAGCTTTTTGATGTATGAAATCGATTAATCGATAGTTTAAAGATTGCCAAACTTATCAATAGCAGTTTAAACTTTAAAATTGTCGTGTTTAATTAATTATTAAAATTGTGTAGAATGTTCGGATAAACGACAATTTTGCACTAAATAATTACTGATTTTTTCTTTAAGATTTTTTTATTGGTTTTTTGTGCAGGGTTTTTTTATTTATTTTTTTTTGAAGATTTTTGCTCGCAAATAGCATTTACTATTCAATATGGATGTTGTGAGGGTGGATAAGCGAGAGGGAGACTGTTTTTTAAGTGTGGGTGGTGACCGAGCGATGCCATTGGCTGACCAGTTGACCAACGATATCGATCAACACCAGGGGGAGTTAGAATAGAAAAGAAAAAAGTTTGTGAGATGAAAAAGTTTTTGTTTTTCAAGATAAATAAATAATAAGAGGAAATAAAATAGAGAGGGGAAAAAAAAAGAAAGTAAAAAGTTGATGCAAATCGATTGGATGATAAATAAACCACGCCTACTATCCACCGGTTTGTGGTCAACAATTGACCACTACAACTACATTTACAAAACTTGTTTAATTATTTAGTTTACTAGAGACTAAAAGAATAATTAACTAGCCCAGAACATGCCGTGATCTTTAACCTACAGTACACTTTTGCCAAGTAGAAATTCTTAGTAAATTTCTAGACCGGAAGTTATTGATCAGACATTCTGTATAATATTTTCTGCAAATGCGGTATCAACTATGACACCCTGTAAAATATGATTGAAATTGTATTAGTTACAGGGTGTCACTCGTGCTGAATTACTTAAATTTTTTTTAGCTACTTTACTATTAACTTCTAAGAATAATTATAAATGGTGTGCCATTTGTTATGATTTGTACTCTGAATTACAATTTTAGCTACTTAGGTTGAAAACAGCTAGAGCGGAAGTTATTGTGTTGGAAAAGTTTAAATTCATCAAATATTAGGAACACTTTAAAATGATTTTTAAATGTCTCAGTGTTCCTAATAATGTTGTTTATGTTATTTTTGTTTTAATTAATTAGCTAATTATCTGTTGAGTTGAAATAATTGAAAGATGCAAAGGCAAAGAAGAAGAAAATTTTCTTTTTGGTCAGTTTGTTTATTGTTGTTCGGCGCCACCTGGTGTTTTTCTTTCAACCTAATTGTTGAAACACTGGCGTCGTCAGTATAATTTTAGTAAGGAGGCTGGCTGGGTGGATGGGTTGGTGGGTGGGAGTGATGTGAAGCGTTAATTACGATAGAGAGTGAAGGGGCGCTGCAGTAGCAGACGAAATGAGGCGAGAAAGAATCTAATTAATGAAGTCGAGGAAAAAGAAAATGAAAGACTTTTGTCCTTAAAGAAAATAAGAAAAAAATATTAAAAGAAGACGAAAGAGTTTGAGGGGGTGTGGGAAGGAGGAAGAGGGAGTCTGCCACCCACTTCAACTCGACTGTCATTGGTCGATTGTTGTCTGACCAAAACCAATCACCTGATTCTTTTGTTTTTATTTTAATTCCTCGCCAGATGTCATTAACAAAACTCGAACATACTTTTCCTTTTGAAATTAAATCCAGAACGATGCTTGAAGAGAAGAAATAAAAGTTATGACTTGAGGAGATTAATAAAGATCATTTTTGATGATTTTCTAGAATTTTATTATCAATAAAAAAACTACAATCTAATAATATTGTTTAAATTTAACCAGGTTAGCAAATACAACACAATATAGTTAGAAAGTTTGTGGACTTTAAATTTCTATTGACTGCATGTTTTTAACCTTTAAAGCGCCTGTTTATCCAAGATAATTGAACTGCTGTAAGGTTTTATATTGAAGAAAAGAAGAAAAAAATAACTAAAACTTTATTCAGTTGAAATTATTAGCCAGAAGGATGCTCCAAGAAACAAACAAATTCAGATCAATAGCCGAAAGACAGAATGATCAAATTGATCTGTTGTTTACATAAACTATACAATTTTAATGATATTTCATCTTTAAATTTCCCAACCTTAAAATCCTTATTTTATTTTAAATAAAATTGTTTCTTAAATGAAATTCGTCACTAAATCAGTGCTCAAGATCATAAATTGCAAAATGGATGTTGTTCAAATATTAAAGTATTTACCCACTTAAAATTATGAAGTCACAGGTGCACTGTGAAGTATTTCAATCTCCTTAATTGAATTTATTAAAAATTATTGTTTAGCCAAAACAGAAGCAATGGAAAAGCGTAGATTGAAAAATGAGGGTCGTGTTTTTATTGATGTAGGTTATTGTAGTATGTACTGTAGGTGGTCCATCCATCTGTGGGACGTTTTAGTATAATTGTATCAATATTAATCAGCTGATTGGTTGGTCACAACGAGTACTCTTCTCCACCCCTCGTTTAAACATTTTTAAGGACCCTTATAAATTTTCGTTTTTTTATTTCTTTCATCTCATCTCGTTTTCTATTCATGAACGACACTCTTTTCAGCACCTTTCAAATCCTGTTCATCTTTATTCATCATCATTCACTTTCTCTTTTTATTTTATATTGGAGGAATGAGCGGGTGTAGATGGGAGGGGGAGTGGGAGTGGGCAAAACACCAAAGTGGACATTCACTTTTTTTTCATCCTTCTGTCTCTTACTTTTTATATAAATGTGGGGATGTGTTAAAAAGGAAGAGGAAGCTCAACTAAATTCGCCCCCCCTCTTTCCTTTTACCTCTCTCGCTCATCTTTACCTCTGCACTTTATTGACACAGTCGGTGAGGGAGGAGGAGGAGGGAGGGGGACTGGAAGATGAAGTGTGAAAATCTCCATAGGAAAAAAAGTAGTGGATGATTTGATGAGGAGAAAGTAAGGGGGGAGTGAAAAGATGAAATACGCCAGCAGCATAAAAAGTAAGGGATTTATCGGAAAAGTGTAAGGGGTTTTTCTGCTGGGCCGCCCACCAATCGAATCGGCTAAAAAGGAAGATGAGGTCCAATTTTCTATTTGGTCACTTCTCTATCTAACTCTTATACAGTATTCTCCCCCCTTTTCTTTTTGTACAGCCCACAGCGTCTTATCCTTAAGCGTCCAACTGTGAAAATTCTGCTGGACCAACTTCCGCTCTCTTTTCTCCAACTCCATCATTCTGTTTCTCTGCCGCATCTTTTTATTCACACGCGCGCACAACACCCTTATATTTCTTTTTGGTCTAAAGCACCTTTTATGTTCAAAGTGATGAAATCCAAAGCAGCTTTTGGCCCTTTTTAGATTTTTTTTTATTATTTTTCAGATGTGCAACGCTTTTGATAATTCGATGGGGTTTTTTTCTTAGCAATTTGTAGTTTCTATTGGAAATTAAATGAGAGAAATTTTAGTTGAGTTTTATAGGGGTCAAATGGGATTTAATTTTTTTCTTAAATTTAATCCATCCGTGTTTTGATTGCTTTTTGAAAGTGATCATGGTTCGATGGATTTGGCAATTTTGATAGTTTTCTGGCAAGAGATATTGATGGTTAAAATTGGAACATTGATCAGTTATAGTTTTAAATTAATTGTTGAGTTATTTGTGGCTAAAGGAAAAAAAAATAGAGTATTTAGTCAGTTGGTATTGTACTTGTAATGTTGAAAAGCCAGAATGAACGGAAGAAAAAAATGTCATTGAAGAACCAGTTATAAAAGAATTGAATGGAGTGCCATTTCTCATTATATCAGGTGGTCGACTGGAAAATTGCTTTGAAAAGTTACAACAAAGCAATTGGGTCTCTTTTGAAAGAGCCCTTTCCTCATCCAAAAACTATTTTAAAATAAAAAAAATTCTAATAAAATTCCAAGAGACTAAACTTAAAAATTTAGATAAAAAAAAAATTCACAGTAACAATTTAAATGTATTTAAATACTTATCAATTTATATACAAGACAATATTTTAGGGGTACTTTTTGTGTGACTTCCGGTGACTAAATTTGCTTCTAATTTTTCTCAAAAAATTTTGATTTTGTATTAGGCAGATCGTTACTTTTTGTTTGACTAGAGCTCTTGTACTGTATTATTTTGGTTGATTTTAATGTGACTGGGTGGTCGCTGTTGGAGTGTGACGTCATAACTAATAAAAAAAATTAGCATTTTGTTTAGTTGGGATGATAAATGAGAAGCAGTTGACACTGGAGGTTAATTTCAAACATGAAATTCATGAACACCCAAACTGTCTAAGAGAATTATTACTTACAATCAATTTACTTCAACCACCCTCATCACCCCACCCTTCAAAAAAGACATACAGGGTGTCGCTCATTTTTAAGCCACAATATTAGACTACTCGTCAGGCCACCAGAATAATGACTATTAAATTTCAGTTAGCATTTTACTTAGTATGAGCTAATTTAATTTGATTACATTTTGCCAATCTACCTGAAATGACGTCATACGTAATTTATTTGCATAAATAAATTAAAATTAAGAAGATTTGTATATCTATCATCAGTTTATCTGCAATGACGTCAAAGTTATTTTGTATTTATTAAAATATTGGCACTCCTGTATAGCTGTATTAAGCATGAAATTTAACAATTAATTAATTAAAACTACGATAATCAGTTTCGGTTTGTAGTGACAGTTTATACATCTGCAGTGACGTCAAACATATTACATGAAAAACAAATTTTAACACCCTGTATAAGCGCTGTAACTAAACTAATTCTAAAATTTAATTAAAACTGTGAAAATAAGCTTTAACTATTTAAACTACTTGGTATTTCATGTAATACTGTATAATGAATGGTATCGTTTATTCACTTTTGTGACGTCATAGTCTCGTAGTTATTTTACATAAAGTTTTATCACCCTGTATATTGAGTTTTATTTGGTAAAAAAAACATAAAAAAGAGGGATAAAATGGCTAGTGTTGCATTGTTAAGTAAAAAGAGGGAGAATAAAGATGAGTAGTATAAATAGGTGTTAAAGCATTTTACCCATTCCCCACCCACCACTCCTTCCCCCTCCCCCTCTCCTCTTCCTTACACTTTATCATATAAGAGACGATTTTATATACAACAGTATAAAATTCCATTTGATTAATTTCAATTAAACTGGCTCAACATGGGAGGGATGAGAGAGAGTTAGGGGGGTCAAACGCTTTTCATAAATTCATTTCAGGAATAATGAACTAATTTTGACTCATTCCCCCACCAACATCACCACCCCCCTTTATTCTACCGTATAACAAAAACTAAATATGCAAATTCAATCACAGCTTCTTTCTCTCTTCTCTTTTGTATTCATCATCTTCATCTCTTTCCATTTATTACTTGGATGATAAAAAATATGATGACGTCATGATTAGCTTAGCCACCTTACATCCCCTCAACATAAGCTAATTTCACACAATTATTAAATTAAATCTGTACAATATGTCCCTGAATTATACGGGCTCTTGTTATAT
>JAAFCF010006680.1:9090024-9102176 GCA_013389785.1 Helicorthomorpha holstii | reverse complement strand
CACCCTGTATTATTTGTATGTAAAAGTGAAAGTTGAGAGTGAATTTTTGGGAGACAGTGCAGGGATTATTATGATGTCTTTTGATGGCTTTTTGATGGTTGACCTCTAAACTGCACATTTTTATTTCCTTTTTAATTTTTTTTTAATTTTTTTTCCGCTTGAGTTGAAAAAAAGCCATAAAAATTTTATCTTGTAAATAAATATGAACAGTTTATAAGAAGTGGGTGGTTGGTTTGGTTGAGGGTGGATAAAAAGCAGTTAAAAATATTTTTATCTTTTTTCTTAGAAGTTTAAAATACAAGACGCTTTTGATAACTTTTATTAAAATATATAAAAAAAAATTTATATTTATTCTCAGAAATTATTATCAATTAATAGTCGCAAAAAAAAATTTTAATGCTAAAGTGACATCACAAGAGAATAATATTTCTAGTATTTTAAATAACTAAAAAGTTGAATCGGAAACAAAAAAAACTAACAATCTTTTTTCGAGTTTTCTTTAACATGGACTTTTAAGTTGTAAGACACTAAATCTAGCTTTATTGGTGTAGCTTAGATCTTTAAGTGTCGAGTTTATGTTTCAAAAAGTTAAATTGGTCATTCTCGCCACCTTATTTCGATTGTGATCGTATAAGATTTAAAAATTTTCCTTTAAAAATTGTTTAGTTATAAATTTAATCTCATAGGCGTCTCGTATGGTAGACTATTTCAATGGATATTATACAGAGTGCTAGTTGAAGACTTACTTTAACTATAACTAATGTAATAATTGTTAAAACCAAGATTAAAAATCATTAATTTTATTATTGTAAATTTTGCAAGTGTTGGCACTTAGTACTGCATGTTTCAATTGCAATATTACAGGGCGTTAGTGATGGCATCAATAATAATTATAAAATACAGTAAAAACCGTTTAACACGAAACTGAAGGAACTAAAATACAGTGTTTTTTCGTGTTATAGGAATTTTATATTAAACGATGCATACAAAAAATATTTTCGTGTTAAAAGTAAAAAATGTATAAAAATGCTTATTCTTTGTTGGGACTGTATTATTATTTTATGTTAAGCGATTTTGCGTTAATATGTTTTCACTGTATATAATTAGAGATTTTAACTAATTTTGAAAGCTAATTTTCAGTCATTTTATTAATAGAAAATGATTTTTCTGAAAATTATTACAGTTAATTATAAAATTTTCATTGTTGTTTGATTGCGCATGCGTGAGTGTTGAAGGGGGTGTAGGTGTGTGGGATGGGAATAACAATTGTGCTTATCTATATTATTGTATTTATTTCTTCATACATATATTATTACTTATTTATTTTGATAAATACACAAAAGTGAAGTCAGAGAGGAAGTTGTGATTTGAAATTTGGCATTTCCGGTTGTGTGTCAATTGTTTATTATGAATAAAAATTTTTGTAAAGGGAGAAATTAGCTTTATAATTTCCTTTTCATAATCGTAATTTCCCGTTAATTTTTTTGAATAAATAAAAACATTTATATCTGAAAATTGTTATAAAAAAAAATCCGCATATATAAATTATCGCCTTTTGCTATTTTTTATTTCCATCACTGATCACTGCATTTCCCGCCTTTTATATTTGATTATTTTTGAAGAGGAATTTCAACCTCAATTTTTTATTATTATTATAATATACGTGACTGGAAGTCATCTAATAATTATTGCTTGAACAATAATAATAAATAACATAAATAAATAAATACAATTGGATAATATGCTTTTGTATTTCACTGACAATATAATGACTCGTTATTAGCTTTTTTTATGCGTTTGTTTTGGTCTCATTTTTTAGACTCCTTAAATAATAATGGTCTAAATTGTCATTAAATATAGTCAATACATTTGTTAACAGTTCTGATCGGTTAAATATTGTTAAGGAATTTGCTGATTTAGTTTTATTTTCTGCTAATTTTGATGCCATCTTCATTGTTAACTTCTTTAGACATCTTAATGACGTCATAAAGAAATAAAAAGTCTAAATTGGTTGTTTCTTGTCATGAAAAAGTGTTCCAATGATGAAAATAACCCGGTATATTAATTCTACATTTGGTTTGAAATTGATGAAAACTCAAAAAGCAATTTAAATTCAAATTTCTTTTTATAAAAAAAAAACTGATTAGTTATAATTAATTATTTAACTAGTATAATGAAGTTATTAATATTATAATGAATTCAGATAGTTTTTTAATAATTTGAAAACATTTATTTTTTCTTGTATATTATACAGTAAGTACTGTATCTGTGTATGTAATAACTTGTATTTAAAAAAAATGACTGACAACATTGCTAAGTTAGCTTCATTTGTCATTTAACAAGCTCTCCAATTTGTTAATGTCGATTTAAGTGGTGGCTAATTATGCATAATTATACAACCAAAAATATAAATGTTGTTGATCTTTTTCACTTTAAAATAAGGTCAGAGGTCAAAACTATCTTTGTCTTTATACTTTTTGTGGGTGAAGGTTATGAGTAGGCGTGGCTACATTTGGTGGGAGGGAGAGCTAAAGAGAAATCTTTTATTTTTTTATTATATATTTTTTTAAGAGATGATAAATATGGTTTTGGACTTTTAATACATTAACAAATTGAAATTGAAGACGAAGAAGGATGAAAGGAGAAATTTTTTTATTTTCATTGATGACATCTGACCTTTAGACATTGATCACATGTCACTTTTTGAAATGTATAAATGGTCATTGATATCTTTTGAAAGAAAAAATTATTTAAACTTTTTTTTTTTGAATTTTGCAGTACATGCATTTACAGGATGTGTCAGAAAGGGACCTTTTGTCACTTTTATGCGTGAACAAATTTATAACTAACCTTTCATAAGATTCTTTTTTATAAACAAAATGATAGTTAAGGTCTCATTTTCCAAAGGCAATGTGGTGTTATAAACCTCAATAGGTAAAAATTGCTACAATTCTCATAAGTCATTGAATTCTACATTCTTAAAACAAATTTTCTTAAGAAATTATTGATTAAGTTACTAACAGTTTTAACTACTTCAATTCTAACAATTGTGCTCAATTGTGCGATTTTTTTTCTAGATGAAAATGTAACTAAGGTCTCTAATTTTAGGAGCTTGTGCATTGAAATTTAATAAGCAAAAAAGTTCCCTTTAACAACTTTCGTAAGGCAAACCATTACCAAGTTCCAATCTCTTAAAGAAAATCCATTACATCAGTGAAAGCAATTACTTGAATTTTTTTGTACTTGCTATAAATAACTTTATGACAATTGTTGTCTGGACACTTTTGATTTATTCAGGTACAATAGGTGTCTACAGTACTTTCTTCTGGCAATGTTTGGTCTCTTAGCTAGAAGTCTAAGACGCGTTATGGTCCCTTAGTAATATTCTAATTTTCGAGTCTTTAGATATTATGGAGTTGAATTGAGAAACAATTTGTGAGCTATTTACATTTAATAAAAAATGAGCAGGCAGGCAATTTATAAAAAGGTAGGCGTTTATATTTTAGTATGGAAGGGAGGTGGGTGGGTGGTGGAATAAATTTGAAATTTTGTTAACCCCTTAAAAAAAAGCAGTAGAAAGAAGAAGAAAAAAAGAAAAAGATATTTTGATATATAAAAGGTATTTTCACAAATATATCTCTGTCATTTTTATCCTCTTTACATATGCATAACACATAACACACTGTATTTAACCCCTAGCTCCTTTATTTAACCCCCGTCCTACCCCATCCCACCCCCTAGAACACACATACACCTCCTCTTTTGCTCATTTCTCCCACACAACCCACAACGGTTTCTTCTCTGAAAATTTATTTCTTTCACAGTACAGGGTGCACTTGGCGACTTTAACAGCTCATAACTCACAAACGAGAGCAGATAAATTTCATTTCGTTTTTTTTGCTTCATTTTGTACACTAATTTATCAACCTTAACTACTGTACGTAAAAGCCCAAATTAGTTTTTTTTATTTAAAAATTAATAAAAAAAACTAAACATTTTACCTGTGAATTCTCAATGGGTAACGTTGTCAACTTTGAACTTTAATAATTTTGGAACTAAAAGTGATGGAACAACCTAATTTAGTGCATTTTGATAAGTCACGTTTAGCTAATTAATTTCTTGGAAATTTCAGTTTTTATGTTCAAAAAATTATTTTGTTATTGGAAAATTTGCAGTAACGTTTTGCGTTGCACTCTGTACGTGTTCACTTTTGTCAGGTGTATTTGTGAGGTGTATTTGGGGGGTTTGGAAGGAAGGGGAGTGAGTGAGTGAGTGAGAAGGAAAGTGGAGTTATGAGGTGGGATTGGATGGAGGGATAATCTCATCGTTTAGTCTAATCACGTGATAGCAAAAGTTGAAATTTATTACATGTTAAAAATTTCAGCTTTGATTTGATACAATTTGTACGACTTGTCAGACGATTATGTTTTTATCAGCTGGTGGTCCTTTTTCTCTCCCAACAACACCCCCACGACACTCTCTCCTAAGTAAGCAGATATTTCATCTCAAGATAATTTTTTTTTTGTTTTTTAAATACTCGTATGTATTTTTAATTGTTGGGAGTTTATTAAGGATATGCAGGCATTTAAATGGCATTGATAGATGCTCTTCATTTATTGCGTTGTCGATGGAAATAATTAAAAATGGATCCAAATTTATGCCAAATTTTTAAAAGATTTATTCATAATTTGAGGATTTTTCTTATCTTTTTAAATTGATTTTTAAGAAGCTTTTATTTCTTTTAAACAAACTTTTGCTGTTATTTACAGTAGTTGTTTTAAAATTTATGTAGACATTTTTTTATAATCTTCTGCAACATTTCTATTATTTTTTAACTTTTATTTATGGTTGCAAGCTGCTTTCAAAATTACAACTAAATTAACTTTTTTTTTTATTAAAGTTATTTATTTGTTTTAGTTTTAAAGTTAAGAATAAATTCTTTTTATTTATGAGGCTTAAAATATCCCATAAATTATTTAATTAATATTTTAGGCGTAATTTATAGCTGTTTAGAAGATATTTACATAAAAATATTTCTTTATTTGTGGTTATGGTGATATGTGACATACAAAATTGCAACAAAAACAACAACAAAGGCAGAAGAAATTATTACTTAGACTTTTATTTTTAACTTGAATAAGTTAAGGAGATTTATTATGAATTGTGTTTTTTTATATTATCCAGCTGTGTTTTTCAATATAAATTTTCATCAAACGTATAATTTTTTAAGTTATGGCAAAAAGTCTGCCACTACATTGCGGCTTTACAGGGTGAGATGCCGGGGGACGACCCAACATTGGTTCTTATGACGTCATTTCCAACTTTTAAAATTTTTTTTTTATGTAAAGTCACCCTGTAAGAAAATGTGGGTTTGTTTGTTTTTTTATTATTTGAATTTGGGTTTTGTTTTATTGGCAATTTGTAACTTAATAAATTCATAGCTATAAAAATTTACTTTCACCTCAACCAAACCCAGAAATACATTTGAGTCACGTGATTTGAGTTTGAGGGGTTGAAATTTTGTTCACCAATTGGAAATTACGAGCCCCATAGGTTTTCAAAGATGAATGAACAACAAAATGAGGGATGAAAAATAATAAAAAAATATATGTATACCGTGTATACTCGCACACTTGAATTTTTTTTCTACTTTTTGCTTTTTCTTTTGGATTAAAATGAAATTAAACGTAAGGAAAAAAATGGCAGAGCTCTAAAAAATATTTGGCAATAAATAAAATAAATTGCTTTCAGAGGCGGCGATTCCTGTGTTAAACGAATGGAATGCTCTCCATTCGTTTAACACAGGAATTGTTGCCACTGGAAGAATATTTAGTTTGTTACATAATTGCTCATTGTATTATTACAGAGTGTTAGAAAGATATTGTATTGATTTATTTAATTTATTAATACCGATTAACTACTACTATTTAACATAATAAAAAAATTTGACAATTTATCATTTCTATGTTTAAACGAACACCCTGTATATTGTCGTATTCAGAATGCACGCTGTACAGGGTGTCACTGTGACACAATTTGTTAATAAGAAATTTTATCACTTAATCGAATTACTATAATTAGATTTAGGTTTTATCAGTCACAGTTAGTATGGTTAGTGATACTATGTCATTTAATAGTATTTTGGACTAAAACAGTTACTATATAATTGAACTTCGTGTCAATACAGTAGTTTGTGAAAATCCGACAATGTGTTTTGGATGACATTGAAAATGTTGACCCGAAATATTTAATTTGACCATTATTTAGTTGCATTGCAATTGCAGTGTTAAATGTGCATAAAGTAACGCAGTTGTATTACTTTGTACTGTTTTAACATGAGATTAGCTGCCTATGTAAATCAACAAAGCTATTAAACATAAAAAAGCACTAAAATTTGAACTTGTTAATGTTTTAAAAGGTGTATTTTGATTGGTGGAGCCTGGGAGAATTTAGATGATAGGGAGTTTATGTGGGTAGAAGGGGGTGAGTGTTAATCAATTTGTTTTTAGTAATTCAAAAGAAGCCTAAATTGCAATTTTATATTCAAAAAAAAAAAAAAAAAGCAAAAACAAATTTCAAAAAGAGTCGTTTTTTTTAAAGGTGTTGAAATTGAGGGCCCATTATGGTATTAAACGTCGTCTGCTATATTTTTTACTACTTAATTTCTTTTTCTTTTTTTTTTTTTTTACTTTTTATTACTTTTTTTTTTGTTGTTTTTTTTCTCTCTCTCGTTTAGACTGGAAATTGGGTTTAAAAATCGATGCAAATGAGTTTGAAGTACAGTAGGTGATGGGGTGGAGTTGGGTGGTTTGCTGATGGGGATTTAATGTTGTTGTGAGGAAATGAGTGCGAATTGGACTGACTGATGGGCTTTTAAATGGCATCAAACTCGTAAAATTGGTTTGTTTTTAAAAGATAGCAACTACTGCAATCATACACAATGCGGTTTAGTTGCATGCATTTAAAATCATCTCATTTAGGACATCGTTAACTTTCAGGTCAATTAATATAAACTAAACACGTCATCTTTTAATAAATAATATTTTAAAATTAATTGAAAATTTAAGATTTTTTCTGAAATTTACATTGTAACAATTTGTCATAATTGTTTATTTAATAAAGACATTTTAAATTAAGATATTATAGCATTGTACTGTAGATATTATGACGTTAATATTTTTAAACCACTACAACGGTTTGTATTTATATTAAAATGGTTTTGATTGGCAGAGTTTTTTTATCAGAATAAAAATGTATTGTGATTGACACTGAATGTAGTTGACGTAACGTAAACATTTAGACATTGTCGTCACTCAATTTGCACAGTAATTGATTGGCATACTTGAGAAAAATAGGCTATATTTATTTACAAGTCAATCATTTTATAAAGCAAAACATCCATAACTTTAGTTTTTGAATTCACCAACACATGCTATTTGGCTGACAATTAAATGCAGTTCAAAGTTCCTATGTAGTTGCGTAACGTTAGTATAAGGACAAAAAAAATTGTGGTGAAAGAAAAAAATGGTCTTAAGTGATAGAGAACCATATTAGTGACATGAAAGTATTGCTATTGTAAACGTTTCGAAATTTGTTATAATTAACTTAAACAAAAACATTTGCATCCGTGACACCCTGTACCCCATGTATTTTCATTGACATTTATACAGAGTGTCCGTTAAAACTTCTTTTGTTATATTTTCACATTTTTAATAACCTCTTCCGGCCTATCGTTGACTAATTAATGTGATCACGGAATTCATTTGTATTTTATCATTATAAAGTTATGTGTATCCTAAATATTGTTTACTTGTCCAATTGTTTAATTGTTTACTTCTATAATATTGTAATAATGTATTTGTTTGCGCTACCAGTGACGTCAGATGTGAATGTTTGTAAAAGGGGGAAATTAAGGGGGTCAACGTGGGCGGAAGTGTGAACAGGTGGACAAGCTTACTATTATTACTTCTCTGAAATGACATTTGTATTTCAATATAAACAACCATAGATTTTTTTGTATATGGAATTGATTTATAAGGACGTCATAAACATGTGTGGAGATTGATTTTAAATTGGAGCACATTTTTTAAAGCTACCAATAAAGAAACGAGACTACATATCACTGGTTCCAATGACGATTTGTCTCGATTTAGTTGAAAAAGTTGAGTTTAGCGTCTAAAACTAAACTTTTCAACGTAAAAGTTTAATCAGTTTTCCATTTTTGTTGAAAATAATGATAAAATTTAGCTTAAATTTGCTCAAAGAAATGAAATGAAAGGCTTTGTACAGTAAATAATGAGTTAATGCATAAATATTTTTGTATTGTTTTTCGATATATAAATTTTGATGTGGGATGTGGGTGGGTGTATGGGGTGGGGTGTGCTCATTAACATTATCCCGTTGCATAGCATGAATAATTATGTCTTAGATTCAAAACCTGAACAGATTATACTCATAAATTTCTTTTATTTATTTATTTTTGTTAACTTTTTTTCTTTCTATCTATAAAACTCATTTACTTTTTTTTTATAAATTTAAAACGCATCACAGTTGAACTCTGATGGAATTTTCATCTTCAATCATTTTCTCTTCAACAGCATCATTCTGGCTGCTTCGTTCAGACCTATGCTTAATGGTTTGGATAGGAGGGGTGGGTTCTGGTTGGGAGGGGGAGTTTAAATTGGAAGAAAAAGAGAAATTAAAGACAATGGATGATATATTTTTTATTCCTCCCACCACCTATACTTTTCTCCCTGCTTCCCTCTATGCCTATTTGAAAAACATATAAAACTCTTTTTCTCTTAAGTCTTAGTCTTTCATTTAAATCATCATTAATTGCTAAAAGAAAAAAAAAGAGAGAAATAAAATAAAATCACTGAGAATAATAAAAAAAACTTCTTTGATCTCTTAAATTACTTCCGATAACTTCTCTCTCTTTTGCTATCTTTTTAGATACAAATTTACTTCATATATTTATTACATCACCCCAAACTCCTCACTCTTCATCCATACATCACCCCACCCTCTTACCCTAACAAATTTTACTTTTTTTTATTTCACTTTTGTTTCGGATGACACCACTAATATCACTTATAAATTCATTAATTTAGTTTTGAGATGCTAAAAGACTAAAAAGAGAGAGAAACTAATTGTATAGTCTTTTTGTATGGTGGTTTTTATAGGGGATTTGATGTGTTATACAGTGACGTCAGCGAAGGGATTTATATTAGCTTTGACCCATTTATGACCATTAATAAGTTTAGTAAATGGCTGCAAAAATAAATAAGTAGTTCAGGAGTTAGTTTTAATATTTTGAGAAAGTCATTTTGTGCTTAAAATTGAATTTGTCATTTGTTGTTGTTATTATTTGCATAAAAGTTGACGTTATTTTGGTGTGTGTATAATAATAGAGAGAGGTAGGCTTATCTTTATAATCATCAGCGTTGCAAATCGAAAAGTAAGTGACGTGAAACGCAAACATATTCACACGTATAAATAAAATAAATAAAAAATAAGTTTGATTCACATCAGAGCAAACATTTCTTGTTTAAATAATATATGAGATTTTTTATTTTATTTTCTACATCAATTCATACACTTATATATGCATTTTATACGTACACATAAACACTGACTATATAGCTTTTTATATGAAGAAAAAGTAAAAAAAAAAAACTGTCAATTTTAGGTTTGTTTTTTTATGGATGTCAAAATGTGTCATGTACAAGAAAATTTTATTTGGATTTATAAAAAACCTACAAAGGGATATGTTTTGAATATATAAAGCAGATCCATGCTAATTATTGTATACGCTGAATTTTTATCAATTAATTTTTTGTATCATAAATTATTTTCCATTAGTGACACCCTGTATGACATGCATTTTCTATGGAGAATTTACAGGGTGTTAGTAATTTTCAATTTTTAATAATTATAGCATTAAAATTAATTTCTTACAACAACAGCCATCTTCTGTTATCTTTTAATTACGTCACAGATAAAAAGCATGAAAAATAGATGCATGGGGGCCATTTGTGCATCATATGTTTTAGTGGGCGTGGGGGCCTGGGTCTTGATTGAAGGTGTTAATATGCACACATGTTATTTTTTTATTATTGTTATTTGAAAGCATTTTTTTCTCGATCTCTTTTATATTCAACCTCCATGAAAATTCTTTGTCATGTAATGTCATCAATTGTCAACATTTTTGTATGTATATCATGTGACACAGAGGGCGCTGCTGTGTGTACATCATCGTTTGCAGTTTTATTGTTGTGTGTGTGAGGAAAAAATTCAATATCGCTTTTTTTATTTTTCTTCTTTTCAATTTTCATGTCGTCTGCTCAAATGCTATTTTGCCTTTACAATAATAATTTAACATTCAATTCACATATGCACCTATACTCTCTCTTATCAAATATTTGCATATACATAAAAAAGTGTCACCCATCATCCGCCACCCACCTTTTTTTCTTTTTGCTTTTTTCATTCATTTATTTTTTTTTCTTTATTAATATTGATTTTTCTTAATGTAATGTCACTTTTTGACACCCTTTGATTTTTAAATGAATTATTTACAAATCGATATTTTTAGGTTTTTTGTCATATCAAAAGGTGGGTGGTGTGATGTAGGTGGGATGTTGTTTTGCATCATTCTCACTCTCAAATTTATCAGTAACTTTTGTTACTTCAATAACATCATTCTGTCATATGGGAAACTTGTTTACTGAACGTTATATTCATATTTCAATGCATCTCAATGCCATTTTTTAAAGCTTCATCGAAAAGTTTTAATTCCTTTTTTTATTATTTAAATTTGAACATAGACGTTTTCTTTGAAATTACATAATTAATTTGTTAATGTATTGCAACTTCTTTCAAAGTAGTTTGGACTTGAACTAAAACATGCGATTAGTTCGTTTTAGCATTTTTAATTGCTTTATGTTGTAAACTTACTGTGTTGAAAGTTCTGCTTATTTTTTTGATGGTGCTTTGATATTATTTTCAATTCCAATAGAAAAGTAGAGGGACATTTATAAATTAAGTAAATTTGTTACTAAAAATGTCATAAAAAACATAATTTTTGTGACTATTTTGAATAGATGGACATGGTTGATGTCATTTGAAAGCAAAGCTTTCAAGTGCTTGTGAATGGAAGTGATATGAATAATGATTTTCTAGGCGCAATATTAATACATTAATTTTAGCTTTTACACTGCACTGTATATGATATTATGGCAATTGATGTCAACGTTCAATTTAATTTGATTGATTAAAAATGTAAAGATGGCTTGAAAGAAACGACTTGGGAAAACTTTTTATTTATTATTTTTGACACTTTTACATGAAATAAAGTTAAGACTCAATGCTTTTCCATGACACGTAAAATATAACTCTTATTTTTTTAATAGATGGAGAAAAAAAAAGAAAAAGTGGGAGGAAGGGAGTTGGAGGAAGTTGCCCCCTTTTCATCTCAGCATTCCAAATGGCACATGGAATAATCCACCCATCTCAATGACCTCATCACTGTCCAAAATCAATCGGCATAAGTAGAATTCAACACTGGAAAAAGCCAACATTTACAAGGTAAATCAGATTTATATTAACTTTTTCGTCGTCATGTCCTTATGACGTCACTTTGAGTTAACTAAATCGGTTATCCATTAGTAACGTCATGTTCACTGTGACAGTGTTAATTATAAATGGTCATAATTATGACGTCAAACAGCAAAAATATTCATCAGTAATAGATAAATGTTGAAATAGAAACAATACAAGGCGTGGCTTAAATTTAAAAGAGTGCAGCGTTATGATTGGGTTACAAAATTGGGTGTGTATGCTATATCCGGAGGCATCAAGTTTGTGCGGAAGAGCTCAAATCTTTATTTATGACGTAACAAACCGTAATTGATTATTATTGGCATGCGAATGTGCCGTAAGAGCGCCACCAAGCGTCATATGTTGAAGGTATATTTATGGCAGCGATTATAAGTGTTATATGTTAGGGTGGTGGTAGTGGTAGTGGGGTGTAGGGGTGGCGGCTGTGATTTAGATTGATGTAGATCGATTGTTGAGGCCATGAAAGACACGGTTTGACCATTTGGACTTTAAATTCATATTCCTATGTGCCATTTGGACGACACTTTCTCTCC
>JAAFCF010006680.1:9020442-9072375 GCA_013389785.1 Helicorthomorpha holstii | reverse complement strand
TTTTTTTTTTTGATCTTTTAAAATGAAAATAATAAAATCCCTCACCGTTGACTTTGAAGACGACAACGACGGTGTTGCCGGTGTTTCAATGCCGCGTCAACTCGCACTCGGTTCGGCCTACATTTTAACTTTTATTTTGACCCCCTTGAAAATATTTTTACTCCACCTACTAAACTCCTCCTCCTCCCTCTCTCACTCACTCAAAATGTACATACTTTTTTAATCCCAAACAAACAGTCAAACACCCCCACTTTTCATATAACCCCCATTTCATTTTCAAACGCGCTGGGCCCTCAATCACCCTTTCACTTTAATAACACCCACCAGAGGGAACTACATGTAACAAAGTGTGTATATGGTCGAGGAAAAGATGGGAAATTTTGGAGGGGAGAGAAAAAGATGAGGTGGTGGGGATATGCGGGTAAAAAATTATTTTCAAGGACGATAGCGATTTAAAGGACCCAAAACAAAGTCGACGACAACCGCGATAGCGGCTGCCGGAACCGCTACGAACGCTTACGGCATGAATTATTTTACGTAACATCAAGGGATTCAAAGGAGAAGAGAAAAAGTACGGGACATTTGCTCAGCAAGTTGACCGCTTTGCTCAAATATTTCACGGCAGCAGATGAAACGTTTATCAAATCGTAGTGAAAAAAAAAAAGTTTTTTTTTGATCACATGGACTTAGTTGAAAAAAAAATAAAAGGATTAATACGGTATGTGCTGGATAAATTTGTAACACGGGAACTATTGTGAGTTAACGTTGAGGGAAAAAATAGCGATTGGGTACGAAATTGATGCCGCGTTTTGTGGATTGTGTTCGGCCAAGTTGAGTAACGTGCTTACCGTGAAATTTTAATCGACGGCGAAAAAAAATATAAACATGAGGAGAAAATATGACGTGTAAAAGTATATAAATATATACAAGACATTGGGTCTACGTATATATATATGTATATAATAATATAAATGTATGTGATATTATTGTCTGGGTGGCACCCAAAATTTCTCAATCTAAAGCCAAGATATCCAATAGAAATCAACGCCAGCAATTTGATTATGATAATTCCATGGCTGGCGAGCTTTTTGGGGTTGAGAGACACACAAAATACCTTATATTGATAATCATACTCGGAGCATGCGCAGTCGTATTATAAATTAAAGACAACGACGGGGCGACTTATATTGTTGTAAAGACATATATGAGAAGTTGTATAGCAGAGCAGACGACAGTTTGTGTGAGAGATATAGGGAGAAAAAAAAAGTGGGTGTGTATATGTGTTATGTGTTGAGGGGGTTGATTGGTTTTTGGGTTTTGTTATGTGTTATGACTGACGGGGGCCTCTCTCTCACTCACTACATCTTTACTCTTCATTCAAACCCCAAAAATTTTGCCCAAAGAAGAAGAAACAACAACAAAACAACACATACAACCGGAGTCAATTTTTAGCTGCTGTTGTGTTTTTGATCCAAATAAAAGTTCAAAGGTCGAAAGTATGTGTACCGTGTGCGTGTGATGAGCAAGTGTGTCCAATTATGAAATATGGGTGCGATATTAAGTGGGGTTGATTTCCAGTTACAAAAGCCCCGACAACCATCAACTTTTTTAACAAATTTTTCTCAACTGACTATCACAAATTTTTATTTTGGATTTGGACATCGTGTGTTGTTAATTAACCTTAATTAATTAATATTTTTGGTCATTTTTTTTTTTGGTGTGATACAGATTTGATCAAAAATGTCCGCTTCGTCCAGGAGACGGAAACAGACCAGACCCCAACATATCTCCACCAATATTGGGGTTAATGTTAATAATAATGTTTGTGATGAAGATTTGATTTTAATTAAAAATCACGGCGTCGACGGCCACGCGGACAATGGGAATTTGGTGACCGACGAAACAACGACTTCCACGGCAGCAGCGACGACGACGAATGTGACGGTTACCGTTGCTAAGGAGATTTACCTTATTCCACGTGATAAAATCATCGATACCGCATTTCAGCAACCACACGCGGCTGCAACTTTAGCCAACACCGTGCTTTCTTCTTCGGCGACGTTGGACGTGGACGAGGAGGAGGAGGAGGAAGAAGAGGACACTGGGTTAGGGCCTACTACTACTACTACTCATCAAATCAGGGAAAATGGTAAGTTTATCAAACAATTTTTTATTAGTAAATTTTTACATCATTACACACAAATTTAATAAGACGCTATAAAGTGAAAACAGTTTTCTTGTGAAGTTTTAGATTTAAATCCTTTGGAATTACATTTAGGTCTTTAAACATCTGTTGTGATTCCAGTTGTGAATTAGATTTGGAATGGACGTAATTTTACGTTATATAGAACGATTTTGAACATTTTCGATATTTTTTTCTTGGTTATTTCTTATTTTTCTCTTGATTTTTATTACGGTTAAGACCTCTGCAGTGTCTAAAACGTTAAAACTGAGTTGAACTGTTAAATAAATATTTATCGACTAAGCTATTTTTACGCTGTTTAACGTTGAAATCAGCTTTTACAAAGATATTTTCTTAACCAATTTTGCTTAATCTAGAATTCTTAAATAGCTTCAATAGAGGTTTTTAAAAGTGCCCTAACCACTACTAAGGACCAAAATATGAGTTTTATGATATTTATCGACATTTTAAGTGACTTTAATATCTCTGTCACGTTTTCCTGTTGCATTTTGGCGTTTGATTTAAGCTATTCTATCACTTAATTTAGGGTATTTATACATTTGTTTGGCGATAATTTGTTGTAAATTGGTTAACATTTGGTTATTAGGGCCACTTTTAATGTTCTTATCGGGTTCTAAGCTAAAATAAGGTATTGAGTTAAGGCTTATATGTAACTGCGAAAGGCTTAATATTTACAGTGGCGAATTTTGAATGGCCCTATTGTTTTCTCGAAATGCAAATGATTTTTGCATCATAAAAATATATTTACTACAATTAACCAAAGGAATTTATGATAATTTGAGAGGGTCAGTGAACTTGAAATTTATTTGCATGTATAAAGATTTTAATCGCATTTTGAAATAGGCCTATTGCATATTCGATGATAGCGAAATGGTTTGCTATTTTTGCTTAATAAAACTCTTTAACATTTTGTAATTATATTATTTTTGGAAATTTGGACAAAAGTCAAAAAGATTCAGGAACAAATACAGTCTTTGCAAGTGAATTTTGGCATTTAACCTAATAATTGAACCGGATACCAGTGAACTTAATTGCCTGTTGGAATTGTAGTGAAAGGGGTCGCCGTCTCAGGTAAACTCTGTGCGACATTGTAGGGTAGAAGAGCCTCAACATCACAATTGCATATTGTCTTAAAAACATTTTTATTATCGCAAAAGAAAATCTTTTGGTCTACCGGTACTCATTTTGAATGGCTTTATTAGTCATTTTTAAAACTGAACTAGTTCATTTGGAAATTGTACGATTTCGGTTATTTTTGAAGATAGTTTTAGGGGAAGACGGAAATTCTTAAGACCATTTTTTAGTAGGGTCAATTTTTTATCGATTTTAAGGTCATCGCTCATTCGGTGCAGTAGTTCACAAAGCAAAAATATAAATTAGCAAATTTGTTATCAAGAAACAATATTTTTAAACGTGAAGATAATTTAAACTTTAGTTATTTATATACAGTATATATATTTTTTAAAAAAGTAGCTGTTTATCACATATTTTATTAATTATACTAATTTAATTATGTTATTGCTATCAGTTATCACAACACATTCCTGGACGTGCTCTGAATATTAAATTTAAAAAGTCAACTGATGACGTCGTTCTGTTATGTAAATTTATAACGTCATTAATAATAATTAAGAGTTCAAATAAATGATTTCTTTTCTCTAAAAAAAAGAAGCTAAAACTAAACTTTACCGGTTTTTAATACTGACTAATTAAGGGCGTGTTTGGTGATTAGCTAATTTTTAAAGTGTCTAATTGATTTTTAATAATTTTTTAAACAAAAATCATTTTTAAATAAAGTTTTAAGAAAAGGAAAAAAAGTTAAGGGCTTTTTTAGTCTTTGTCGGCATTTTCATGTTGACTAAGTTGAAGTATTTGCTTATTTGAAAAGATTTTAAGTTACAAGTGAGGTGTATTTTTGGAGGGTGGGTAGTGATTAGCTGATGTCATCATTTTTTTTTCTTTTTTTCAACAATAGTTTTTTACTAATTTTATTTTCATTGCATTTCTTTGTCACTTTGTCTCCACTTTTATCTTTTATTTTGCAAATTATAAATATGTCACTGACCAATTTCCTTCATCGGTCACTAAAAACTCACAAAGTGACCGTATCTACAGTATATTCTTTTCAAAAACCTCTTTAAAATAAACCGACCTCAATTCTAATTTGATAATGAAATTTATGAGTTTATGGCTAAATGGTCATTGGTGCTTATCTCCAATTTGGTCCTGTATGAGGGGCAATAACGTTAAGGTGACTATTTCATTCAAAAGTCGATGGTCAATGTCATTTTCGCAGCTTAAAAAAAGTAACTGGTATTTCCTAAATCACCTAAACAGTACAACAACAAAAAGTGTAAAAGTTGTAATTTTTTTTTTATTTTTAATTTACATTAGATTTAATTTTTTGTGCATCAACGAATTCAATTAGCTAATTAATTAAACAAATATTTAAATTATTATTCGGGGTAGGCTGTTTTTAAGGATTGGCATTGAAAAGGTGGTTGAAAATGTGATCAAATATTTGCATTGTAATTTACTAATTTTTAGCAATTAATCATTTATTTTCAATTGCAAGAGTTTAACTCCTCCCCGTTTGGTGGCGCTTTTTGTCGCTCTTCTTTGTTGGTCAGGTGGAGTTTAGTGGGGGACTGAAATGGAGGGGGGGGGGAAGAGGAAGTTGATGGTCACGTGTGTAATACAGGGTGTCTATTTACCATCAATTTCTATTCAATTTAAGTTTTATTTAGCCGCATCGATTTTTTGCTGAATTTTAAAAAGATAAATGTTTTTGATTCACCCTGTAGCGTTGATGTAACAAAATGGGTGGCAAGGAGCTGGTGGGTTGAGGGTTGAAATTATCTTGTTTTCTCTCTCATTCTTTCTGCCCATTTTTTTTTCTCTCTCACTCACTCATAACGCTTTTTTTATGCGATGATTTATATAACAATATGTTTGATATGTGCTGTACATATGTCGGATGGGGGCGCTACTCGCTGCTACTTAAAAGCCTGCTGTGTATATTAAATACTGATATCCCCCCACCCTTACTCCCTCTCTTTCTATCCTATCCCACCCTACTATATCTTTTATTATGATTATGAGAGGTGTTTTTGAGGAGGAAAAACACAGTTGTTATATGATAAAAATGCTGGCGCGTGGCTTTATGAATTATACTGAAAGGTCAAAGGTTAATCACAGTATAAATACAGCGCCACCTACCAAGGGATGGGGGGAGTCACGTGGCTTCACTTACTTCCCTTTTTATCATTTCTCACTTACTAAATTATTATCTCTTGAAATGACTAATATGACGAGCGTTTAATACGCCGTTCATAATTGCCATCTTTCAACGCCTATTTAGGAGTAACTATTTTTAGTTGCAAGTTTTATTTGTTTTTTTAGCGCGGACAAATTGTAGCATTTAGTTAAAACTAGCATTTCGAAGTGAATTTAGGCTGTTTTCGTTTCTATTCAACTTATCATTGCGAATTTTGATTTGAAATAAGTTTCTGATTAATTGTATTTCAAATGGTCAGTGATTACTAATTTTTTTTTAATAATACAGGAAGATTGAAATTGAACTGTTTAATTTAACTGTTTAGTTTTACAGCATAAAATTTTATGGTGAGTTAATTAATAGTTACAAACTTATTATTGTATTTAACAACAATTTGTAACATCTCACTAACCACATTTAGCAATCAATTAACGTACTTATTTGGCGTGGCTACAACTTTTTTTAGGAGCGGTTTTATAATAGAAAATTTTAGACTCAATTACTGATTAAAATGTTAATTAGAAAGGGAAATGGCGATTATTTAACGTTACACTTCGCAATTATTAGACAACAGAAATTATTTAGAGCCGGTTTAACAAGCCTAAAGATTTTTTTTTCAATAACATTTTTATTGCTGTTCTTTCCGCTCATTTTAGAGTTTAAGATTCACATAGATAAAATTTTGAAATATTTAAATAATCAATTTCCATTTATTTAATAAGAACACTTTATTTAGTAATTTTTCCAGCTGTTTAGATGAGTTTTAGATGAAAAATGAACTTTTTGAAGTGGTTTTATTTTCTTTAGGGTTTTTTTTATATTAAGTAGTAACAAGTACAAGTTTGTCGCTTTTTTGTAAGGAATTGAACTTTTAAATGATAAAAATTATTTCGTAACTTGAAGGCTCAAAAATTGATTAACAATCAGTAGCATTTTGCTAACTATATTGGCCGAGCGTTGATTAAGTGGCTGGTTAATTAATTCGAAATATTATCAAAAAAGCGATTTGAGTCTTTATATTTGAGCTTTTATAATAAAAATTAATTAAAATTTCGGCCGTTTAATGGGTTTCTCGAGTCTGGACTCGCATTTTTATGACTTGTTTTATCACTTTTTGACAAGTTATATCTAATAAATTTATGACTTTTATCAAAATTTTAGCTTTAGAAAAAAAGGAATTTAATTGTATTTTATGCGTTTATAAATTTCAATGGCCCACACAGAACGGATAACACTGTACTTTACCCTTGACGTAATTTCTGCTAATCTGCCCTTGAAATTAATTGAAAATTACCGATAGAGGGCGTTTGATATTAAAACTGCAAAATTCTTATCACTTCTTTGCTATTATTGCAGAAAATAATTTAAAAAAAAGACAACAAACAAATAGTTTTTTTTTCTTTGTTGTAATTTATTTTATCATATCTTTCATTTAAATTTTGAAAGGAACTTTTTTATCTTAATTTTAAAATTGTTTGCTCAATTTGATTACGTCATCGAATTTATATGAAGTAAATTTTTTATCTTTTCATTTATTTTGTTTCTTGTGTGTTTCCACGCCCCAAAAACATGTGTTTTGCGACAAAAGTGACTGGAATAATTAATAAAAAAATGGTTATACATTTTATTAATCGAATTAAAACAACAACAATAATAATTATTATTGATCAAAACTGGTTTTGACATTATTTTTATTTAATACTAGCTGTCCCGTTCGCGCTTTGCTGCGAAGATTAATGAAGTCCGTTCCCGATTTGCCCCGTTCCCATCTGTCCCGTCAATTTTCTATTGCGTTTCATAAAAGTTTTATCGGTAGCTCAAAAGATGGCGCTAAAGGTTTCCCAAATTCTGTCCCGCGAACCCTAAAATTTAATTAAAAAATTTTATTAAAAAATAATTTTAACAAAATTTAAAAACTTTTTCAGGCCCATAGGTTCGTCTGAGTGTGCAGAATAATGTCCTAAAATTTCATAGCGATAGAACAAATAGTTTAGAAATGCATAAGGGACAGACAGACACACACACTTTCTCTTTTATATATATAGAAAAGCGCTCTCTAGAAGTAAGCTTTAATATAAACGTCAACTTAATTGATTTAATCTAGTTATTTGAAGGAAACAATTAAAAAATTAGAAAATTGTGAAACATGAGATGCTGAAGTTTAAATAACATTTGCATTTCGCTTAATATGTTTTAATGGTGCTTAATGAGAATACAATCTTAACCTCAGCGCCAATAAATTTAAAAATTTGAATTAAAATGAGTTAAAACCGGTTGTAATGGTAATTGGAACTGGTAACTAAAATTATACTTTATATTTAAGTTAAATAATTTTACATTTTTTTAGTTTAGCTAGCTATTTTGAAAATATATCTTGATTTTATTTTTTTTTTAAAAATTGTTATTTAATACGTTGAATCTGCGTAAACATTCTCAGTTTTTCGTTGCAGTTCAATGTCAGCTTAACGAATGCTATCATAATTTCATCGTTATAAAAATTTAAAAAATTGCTGATTTCGTCTAAATTTGCCATTTTGTGAGGCTGTAAGTGCGTTGTCCGTTGATAAATACTGCACATTCAATTTTATCTTTTCGCTTTCGTTTTGAAATTTGAATGAAAAAATTTTATATTTAAAACTTTTATGTTTTTTTTTTTTATATTTTTTAGACTACCATTGTGTTTGATTTGAATGAAAAAAAAAATGTTTTTTACTGATGCAAAAAATAAAATAGCAGACGACGTTTCTATAAGAAAATTTGGCTTGAAAGTGTGAACACGTGATTTGAATGATTGAATACGTTTTTACATATTAATGGGAGGATTTATTTATATAATAAATGGGGTTGTAAAGGGGAAGGTGGAGGTGGGGTGTGAAGGGGGAGAGGGCATTTTGTGTGTGAAAAGGAAAATTTAAAGATGTGTCTTTTTTTGGGAGCTTCTTTTATCTCTTTACCACACCTACCCCAACCAACTCACCCACATTTACACACACATCTTTTTCATTCAAAATAACATTTTTTTTACTATTTATAAAACTTGAAAAATGTAAAATGGGCCTTTTCACCGCTTTTTCATTCAATTTTCACCTAAAAAATCGTCTTCAATATTTTATCATTTTTTTTTTATTTCTTAATAGAAATATAAAATATACAATGTATTCTAGGGGCATTATTTATTTATACTGGTGAAATTTATTTTATTTTGACTAATTTAATTTTTTTTTTGTTTTTCCACATTAAAAGTGGTATTGTGTGTTATGCACATTTCAAGGGGCAGCAATGTTAATTATAAATAGGAAAAATAATTTAATTTTTGCAATAATTTATAATTTCTACATTGAGAAACGTTTTTTATTGTTTTCTTATTGAAATTGGATTTTCTGCTATTGATATTAGAAATAACTTACATTGACTCAGTTTTAAAAGCTATTAATATTCATATTAAAAGAAAAGTTAGTTAATTAATGCTTAGTCTTTATATGTAATTTAATAATCTTACTTTGCATGTATTGCTTTTTTTTTGAGTATTTCAAAAGTGCAAATTGCGCAAAAAAGATGGCAAACACGTGTTTCTTATGTAGATGCTTTATTTGCATATTCTTTTTTTGTGAAACATCTGTAAGGGACTTGGAGGGTTTTTTCTACTTTTTTGTTACATGTTTAATTGATTTGTTATGCAAATTTTTAGCCACTTTACCACGTTTCGTATCAATCCACTCTCCCTACCTTAAAAAAACCGCCTGCCATTATTAAATAAAAACTTCGATTGAGTCTGATAATGTTTAATGTGAAATCTTATACCATTTAAGTGTCAAAATTAAGTGCAAAAATTTTAGAAAAAAAACTTGTCTCAAATGTACGAGTTTAAAATTTAAATGTAGTTTGTAACGTGTAAATCGTTAATGGTTACAGTAATTAATTGATTGGCATGGACTAAGCATCAACTCAGGTTTATTTTTACGGATTAATGGCAATTGTTGAATGTCTATTTTCATGCTTGCTTTAATGAGGTTTTTTTTCTTCAATTTTTTTGAATTTATTTTTTTTAAACAAATTTACTTAGCACCCTGTAATATTCAAATTAATTTGTTTGCTTTTATGTCTTTGATTGTTTTTACCAACTTAAACATCCATTAAGCACTTGAGGATATGATTTTTTTTTCCGGCAAACATTTTGGCAACTTTTTATATTAAAGTTTTTATTTAACATTCAACTGAAAGAAGCAATCTGGTTGAGGTTACGTCATAGGGCATGCAAGTATAAACCACGCCTACCGTTTAAAATCTTAATTCACTTTTCATTAAAGGTCAATCACATTTTTCATCATTTGCCTTCTTCCCAATAACAACAAAAAAAATAAAGTAAAATAGATAAAAATAAAAAAGTAATGTAGTTTTTTATTTTATTTTTATTTTTTCCAATTTAAATTTAAATAATAAAAAAAGTTCACCTTGCCACCCTCTTAAATCATTTCTTTAAGAGAAATTTAGTTGTGGGGGATAAAAAAAATAATAAAAAAAACTTTTCTCGAATAATAAATAAAAAGTAAAAATAAACTTTTTTAAATTAAAAAAAAGTTTAATTATTCTCTTTTATTTTCACACGTCGACGATTGTAATTATAGCAGACGACAGGAATGTCAGTGCCAGGTGGTGACATAGCAAAACACACTTTTTACACCTCCCCCTCCTTTCTCTCTTTCTCAAAACCCCCACTTTCTTCCTCTCTTTTTTTAAAGCTTGCAATTCCCCCCTCTCTCCACCTCCCTTTCAAAAAAATAGTTTCAAACAAAAAGTTTTGTTTTCAATTTGTTTTGTTTAAATTCTTAGTTTTAGCCGCCGCCATATTGATTTGGGGTGAAGTCTTATAAGTTATAGGGTTGTTTGGGTTATATGTCACGTGTGAGGGGTGTAAAAATAGTATTACTATATTTGCCCTCGCTTTTATTTTTGAGACAAACTTAATTAGTTTTACGTAATTTGACAGCCATTTTGGTTATTTGGAAGCCATATTGGTTCTATAGAAACGTGTGAAATCAAATTATGTTGGCTTTAAGTTAGATTAAACATGTCTGTGATTTATTTTAGTGGACATGGCATAAACGCTATAATAATTTGTGCTTTAAGACGCCATTATAATGCATGGCAATCATACTGCATATTTTAGTTTAAATTTATAATTTATTTATATTTAATTTGATTGCATTCCAAGTGTATTTAGTATTTCAATTGATGGCTTTCTGTCTTTTAGTCCATGTAAAAATAGCCATCATTTTCTGGTCAAAACAACAAAAACATGTTGGTATTTGCTACACTGTATATGAAACTGCCAGACATTTTGGATTTAGTCCGCTATATTCGTGTTCTTATATGATGAAAATGGACATTTAGTGTTTATACTTTTCGTTTTGGGGTGATGTGGAGTTGAGTGGATAGGGTGGGATGAGTGGGTGGGCGGTTATTTCCAAAATAGATGAGTTGATATGATGATGATAGTGGAAAATATCTTTTGCGGTTTGTGTTTCCATGGCAACTGCAAACGGTTGGCGTTGCGGCCAATCAGATTGGAGTATGAGAGTCCTCCTTCCCCCACATTTAACCCCCCTTCAAACCCGAAAACCCCAACTCAACGTCATAAACGAAAATGCTTTTCTCATTTTTTGGCTTTTTAGTTTTAGTGATGGATTTGTTGTGCTTGCGGTCACCAAAATGGCGGATTTAACGATGATGACGTCACATGAGGGACCTCCCACGTCTTCTAAACACCCCCTTCTCTTTTACATCATCCCTTTATTTCTACCCCTTTGCAGTTAAAGAAATATTGTTTGCCATTTTTTGCTACTTTTTGTGGATTTTTCTATGAATTTTGCCAGTAAGATGGCCGTCTTTTTTTTTCTTATGTAATTAAACTATTGAAAAGTGGCTGGCTGTGAAGCTCAAAGGACCCTTTCTTAGAAAAATGTTTTTTAAATGTCAAATGGGTTCTTTTTTTTTTATTAGTTTTTGAAATTCTTACCTTTAACTTAACTTGAGGGGCACTTTTAAAGAGTTTATTAACCTTTTTTTTAATGGACCTTAGAAAAAAAGACGATTTTAGTCATACAAAATGGGTGACTTATTTTCTGGTTATTTAACGTCCGATAAACCGTATTCTTTGACCTATGCAAATGAACAGACCAAAGGACAGCGAGATGAAAATTGATCAAATTGACCCTTAGAAATTACAATGATCGATGCTGAAATACTATATTTTTTTCTTCTGTAGTCGACAAACTCATTAAATTAAATTTTTATAGCTTAGTTTTAGTTATTTTGCAGATGTGAAATTGAAATTTAAAACTTTTGTTGGGTGATGTTGTCACGTGCCTGTTTTGACGTCATTATAAGAGGCCAACAAATTTTTAGGTGATACTACAGTATATTATCTTGATTTTAAAGGCGATAATTAAGCGTTTAATTAATCAATTTACGTGTCATTTTAGTTAATGTATCAGTTCATAACGTCACCATGTCCATTTCGATTACAATTTCACTTATTTCCATTTGCCAGCAATTTAATCGCTTAACTATTTTTAAAAAAATAAATGTGTCGTAACTGGCGGTAGGGTTATTTAAACAGGTGTCCCAAAGTGTAGCTGGTTTCAGTGGCCTTATGGAGGCTTCCGGTGATGTCAAAATTGATGGAAAAATGAATTTTTGGTATAAATTTTTGCGGTGCTCCCTGTATATATGTAATCAATCGCCTTGGGTTTTGTTAATTAAGACTTGCAGAATATATTTGTAAGGTTTTTAAGAAAATAATTTTTAATTAAAAAGCGGTGGCTTGATTTTTAATAACAAAAATGAAATAAAAATCCTTTAGGAAATATTTCTTGTTGCGCAAAACCGCCATTGAGCTTTTCTCTTCTTTTCCTCCTCCTACGAGTAAATATCACCCACACCACCCCCACCCACTCAAAACTCTAACTCACCAACTGCCACATTCAAATATTTAATTTTCAGTCGAATGGGCTTGGATTTTTTTCTTCTTCTTATAAAGAAAATTTTTCTCTTTTGCTATTTTCATATGCATTTTAGCAGCGTATAGATAAAACAGTCTCCTCCTCCTCTTCCACCCCCAAAACCCCACCCACCACTCAATACAAAACCCCTTTTACCCATTTTTCATTCACTTTCAAACATATTTTTATCCCAATAACAAACAAACAACCGGAAGTTTGTAAAGTTTCAAACAGCAGAAAAGATGAATTTTCATCTTCAACATTTTACAGAGTGCGTTCTCCGTCTTTGGTGCCTCAGAACTCCGGAACTAGCTGGAGCTGAAAATTCTAACCTGTTCCATATTATAGCTTATCGAATCTAGTTTAAGCAGGTATGAATGGTTTTGGTTAGCTTTTAATGGTTATTGAGTTACGAATGAAAGCGTTAATCGTGGAGAGATTTAAAACGTGCGTTCACTTTGAACGCAATCGGGCAAATGGTTGTTTTTTTTTTTAAGTTTAACCAATTAAATCGCCAGATTACTCGAATAACTAGTTCTTTTGTTGACAGTCTATTAAGCAAATTAACAGTCAAATTTATGGCTTCATTTGAGGATGTTAGACAAGGTAGTTTGAGGTGGGAGGCACCCTGTACAGAGGCAGCTGCTGAGTAAATACTATATTATTTTATTTTTTTTATTTTCGTATTTGAAGTAAAAAAACATTTTTTCTTGACATTACTTACACTTTTAGCCACTATTTAAATTTTTATTATTACTTTTTTTTACCTTTCCAAACTGACTTTTCATGTGAATTGCAAACAAATGGAGTTTAAAAAATAAAAATATATAAAAAGCCACTCCTAAATTTATACATACACAACACACTGTGTGTTTGCAAAAATAAATAAAAAAATGTATAAATAAAAAAGTTTTATTTCACTCAAAGTCAAATATAGCATAATAAAAGACTGAAAAATCACACAATCTTCATAAAATTCACAATACAAAAAAATTATTTCTTTTGTTCAATTAAAGACCAAATTTCAAAAAAAAAAAAAAAAAAAAGTAAAAAAAAACAAAAAGGGAAAATGTGATTGAATATGCCAGAAGGACATTTTAAGTGCTAATTTATACCACAATTAAAAAAAATTGTGAAAATGGTTTTTTCATTGAAAGTTTTAGCAATTGACACCGACGTCACTCTCACTTAAAAAATAAATTCACAAAATTTGACAATTGCTATAATAACAATTGAAATACTCACAATTGGTTTCCTCATAAAAGTTCATTTTAATTTTTTAAAAATGTCACGTTTTGATTTACGTTTATTTCAATATGGGCCTAGTAAGTGACGTCAAGTTCTAAGTTTTGGTTTTTACGGCGCCATTTTTAGATTTTGATAACAATTTGCGTCACAATGAATAAGCATCTTGTGCTTAAAAGTATTTAAAGTGGTCAATGACGTCATGTAAGTACATTATTGTGGATTTTTGAGTATAAAATCCGAGGAAAGGGCCTCTTAATTGGAAATATTTGTGATTGATTTTTGGGTGGAGTTGTGGGTGAGGCAAAGGAGGTGGATGGGTTGCATTACAAGTATTAAACTGTAAGAGATATTGTGTATGGGAAATAGCAATGGGTTTTTGTTGTGTTTATATTCAATCCATCCATCCAATGGCCATATTTCTCATAACAATGGAGAAAAAGACATAAAAACTTTTTTCTTTTTTATTATTTGTGTGGTCGACGCAAGCACTTTTGTTGATTATTTCATAACAGCTTAGAAATGGCTTTTTCTCATCTCAATCTGCTTTTTACGACGACAGCGCCCTCTTACAGACAGCTCTCAACAACTACCGGGTGTCCCTATCCATTCAATTCTTTTTTTTGCTTTTCTATTCATCTCAAAATATTCTATGCACAGCTAAGACATCACCTAAATTGCATATTATACTACGATGGAAAAGGTTTAATTGAGCTGTTTTCGTCGATTCTAATCTGGAACTAAAATGACGGAAAAGTTTGATATTTTTAATGAACCAAAGATACAGCTTTGGGATTTAATAACTTGAAAAGTATTAGCAAATTGGACATTAGCAAGATTGCAAAAAAGTACTAAAGTTTGCATATTTAAAGTTTTAATGAGAATTGCTCATCAGTTATACAGTAGTTCGGTTCCCAAAATGGCGTCAAAGTTGCGAGTTAAAATCATTTTAAAAAATTTTTCTTTTTATTGCAACTTTGGGTTTTAATAGTTTGTAAACTATTAGTAACACTATACTTCTGTTAACTGAAGCACATTTTTTAAAGCCCCTAATTTAATCTGCTAATCTATTCAAATTTAGAACCAAGATGGCTGTTTTCTAGCTTTTAGTTAAGATTTTCTCTTCACTGCTATGTATTTTACGTTGCACTCTGTATTCGGTAGTAATAGCCGAAATGGAGTGGGTGTGGGTGGGCATTTTCCTCTTTCACTTTTATTTTGGCCGTGTCATAATCGAGCAAAGAGTGAAAAGTGATGACGATGATTATGGCGATGGAGATTTTTATATGTACAAGAAGCATTTCTCTCTCTTTTTTTATTTTCGGGGCTCTATAGCCTATAGCGAGAAGGGATTCACGTCATCTAAGTGGTCACTTCCCCCTTCATCGCACTCCCAATCTCTGGCTAATGTCGAAATGTTCCATGCAGGGGGTTAATACGACTTGAATTTGACAAGTGGATGGGGTTGAAAGTGGCTGAGTAGGATTATGGCTATTACTAATATTGTTATTATTGGAGACCCCTAGTGGACAATTTTCAAAATGTTTCTCACATTCAATGTGGGAGATTATATTTTTAAAAATATTAAAATTGTATTATATACAGTACAATGACTTAGTGTACAGCTTATCTATCTGTGGGAGGAATTTGAATGGGACCAACACGAAGAACCAATTTCCTTTCAATTAGAAACATATTTCACTTCTAATTTCCGGCCAATTTTAACCGGATTGTACATGAAGACTATACACATGTCTGACAGTCTAATTTAGTGTTTTTATCAGGCTTAGTCGTCTAACAGTTAACCTAAAGACCCATTTTTATCTATTTTTTAACGAGAGGTATTTTTAATTACACCGATGTTGTGTGGGTATTCTTATCGGTTATTATTGAAAATGTATGTGGGTTTCTATAGAATAACGTTTCAACTTCTGTGCACCATCTGTCAAAAGGAAATTTTTTTTTGTCAATTCCGCTAGTTTTATCTTAAGAAATTGTGCTGTTTTTCTTATATTGTCACCGTTAATGTGTCCTATAAATATCTAATGTTTGAAAAGGCGCATTGTGATTGGTTGATGATGACGTCATAGCGGATAAAACGTGGGGTAAAAGTGAGTCAGCAGAAAACGATAAAACGATGAAGATTTATATTTGTGTTGGGTCCATTTTTATGTCTTTCATATAAAAAAATGTTTTAAATCATTTTGGGCCCAAAAGAGAGCGAGAAAGAAAGAAAAAAAAGCTATTGATATTGGTTGGATAGGACAATGGATCAGTTACTTAATGGCTCCCAATTGGCTTTTTTTCCTCTTTCTGGCGCCATCGTTATGGAAAACTACCCTATGCAAACTTACAGGGTGCTCAACAAAATTAAATGCAAATAACTCCACAGAAACACAAACTAAAACTGCAAAGTTTATTATGATGGGGCTCATCATGATGTATATTATTAACAGTTTAGAGTTTGCGTTTATTGCATTTTGTAATTGGTTTCATGTCATTTTATATAAATTTATAGTTTTGTTTTTATTGTAGTTACTTCCGGTGGTTATAGCGCTTGATATTGCGCTTAAGACACTCTGTAAAGGCGCTATTAATGTATCAGGGAGAATGAAGGGCGGGTTATATAGGGGGAGTGTAGATAAAGTACAAGACGTTAGTTGAGCGAAAAGCCCCTTTATTTTTTGACCGGAAATGGCATTTTAAAATGATGGGAATTGGATTTGATTTAAGCAAAAATATAAGCCTTATGTATTTTGAATGGGAGAAAACAATGTGTTTGAAATCTTTCAACTAACACGCATGCGTCAATAAAATAGACAAATCTTTATTTTGTTTACCTGCTACTTCCTATTTGTAACAGTCGGTGTCGGATACCGATATCTAACCAGCGTAGATTGTAGACTGTATGACGCCATTAGAAACGTAAAGAGTTTAATATATTTATACTACAGTAAATATTAATTATAAAAGTTAGCTTAGTTAACAATAGTATCCTGTTCAATGTGAAACTAATAAATACAGGGTGTTCGCGGAACCAAAAATGGTTGAATAAGTTGACTCGTATTGTTGAAATGCAATTTAGCCTTTGACCTTTCACGTTTTCAACTTTGCTCTTAAGGTTCTGGGTCGATATATATACACTTCACCTGTCAATTTTTAAAAAGTCTATTGGGAATGCCAACCCTCTCTCCAACGGGGCCTTTGTCCATTTTCTATTTCCCACTCTTCAGCCCATTTGACCATTTCCAAGTCTATTGTGTCATTGTCACCTTTGTTTGACCTTTGAGCATAAAACGTGTCCGATTGCTTCATATTGTGGCCTTAGGATATGGGCAGGGTGGGAGGGAGACAAACATGTGTTATGTGGGACAAAGTAATGTCTTTCAATGCCTCTCAATGGACTTCATGACGGTGACCACAGAAGAGGAATCGGTGTAACCCCAACTGAGATTCCCAATTTATTATTAGTTATGTTATGTACTTACAGATAGTAGCATAAACTAAGATTAGTCAAGGTGACATCGCATAGTAATTGCAAGGGCCAAAGCTATTACTTGTACTGTAAGGGCATGTCAAATTGCCTGTGCAGTTTACAGTTTCTCCACTATATCTCTTAAACGTAATTTTTTTTAAATAACTACAAAAGAAAATTAGATATATCATTTTGAGATGTTTAACATCAATTTAACTAATTAATCTTCATTTGAACGGAAGTTGTAATTAAAAATATCATTTAGATTTACCAAATGTAGCACCCTGTATGACTTGTTATTACAAATGGATCAATTACAGGGTGTCATTTTTTATAACAACTATTTTTTTTAATTGAAATTTGCCTAAACTAATTGATATCGTGTTTAATTACTTGTTAATTTATAAACATGCAGTTGCAATAAAGTTAATGACCAGAAATTTTAGTTAATTTAGGTTTTTCTTGTGTGTAGGAAGCTCATTTAACCCGGAAGTAGCTAGTAAACATAGTGTCAAGTCATGCTAACCTTGATTACAATGTCCTTTTACGCTATTTAATTGTAAATTATATACACCAATTAATTTCTAAGGTGTTGAAAACTTTGTTGATGAAACGTATTATTTTTATCGACACCCTGTAGTGATTTTGAAAAGCTAAGAAGGGAAATTTTCAGCACTTTCTTAGCTTCCACATGGTATGGCCAGTAGCTACAAGCTTTTCAATTCAACTTTTAAAAGTATTAAAATTGAAAACAAGCAAAAATGACTATTTATGACGTCACCCGAACAGTGTGAGCAAATTGTTTTTTTATCCGTACTAAAAATAGTGTGGAAAATACACGTAGCAATTATTTGTGGCAAATTTTGAGAAGCAGTTGGTGACACTTTCATTGTTTTTTATAAAGAAATTTTAAATAATTTTTAGTCTAGTATAAGGGGCAACCAGATTAAACGCCTTCATTAGAAAAGCATTGCTGCCCCTCATAATAGACTCACGTTTTGTTTGAATACTTTGTTTACTTCATGTGGCTGATAGTGCTTTGTCTATTGAAATTTTAACATTGTATCTATGGGAACTACCTTCTATGCTAGGCTGACGTCTATTTAGAAGAAAATTAAAAATGGAAAAATTTTGTATAAACGGAAATGACAATGCATAAAATTCGTCTGCCTAGAAGTGCATGACAGTAAAATAATGTCACCCTTTTCATAAAATTGTTTGAATTGTCTGTGAAAAATCATTCATATAATTTTTTTATTATTTTTTTCTAAAAACTTTTTGAATTTTTTTTATAATTTTCATTACAATGATAGCGTAAATAACGATTGACGTCACTTGTGCTTATTTCCGGATAGCATTAAAACATGATATGGGTCGAAGTTTAGCTTAATTTGGTGTACTTTTGTCTTTAAAAGTGTGGAAATTAATTTTTTAAAGGTTTATAATGAATACATTTTTTTGTAGTTTAAAAGTAAAAATATAAACCGGAAGTTATTAAATGGTTGGTGGGGTGTGAAATGCTGTCTGTAGTTTGTCTTTTAACGCTTTCTGGATGTCCCACACTCAAATTTTTCTTCATTTTTTCGTTAATAATAAATAAATTGCATCTTGTAACTTTTAAGTTAGCGCACTTTCAGTCAAGCTAAGGTCACACGAAACCGTTGGAATATCTTTACTTTGGTTTGGACCACTTTTATTTGGACCAGATTTCGTAAAGAATTTTATTATCTGTTCATCAACATTTTATTTAAAAGAAATTGAAATAATCGGTTAATATTGTGTAATTATCGTTTTATGTAGTTTTCTAGTGTAGTTGAGCTTAACGTGCCAATAACTTGTTGTATGACATTTTATGACGTTTCTGCTTTTTAAATATAAATACGAAATATTAAAACAAATAAACATAAAAATTTTAACATTTACCAGATGACATCAAAAACACTTTTCTCCCTCTCCCTAATTTGCTTTTCCCGCCATTATAAAACATGAAAATGTTTGCAAAATTTCTATTTACTTGTGTTTATTTAAACTTTCGATAACTTAACTATCGATACGTTGGTATTTCTTGTGCTTAATGGTTACGAATTGGGTGTAAATTTTCATTTCTATAATTGAAATTCAAAATGGTGTCAAAATCAATCATTAAGTTTTACAATAAAACTTGAGTGACTTTAACTATGTATATATCAAACGCTATCGATAGTATGCTAACAAAATTGGTGTCATTTGACAAAGTGAATGTAGTTGAATGTAAACTAGTTACTGTGTTTATTTAATTTAGACCAAAATGGCGTTTAAAATGGCTTTAACGCCTAAAAGAACTCTTAAGCTTTTGTCATCCGTGATATTGATTTATTTTAGCGCTCAAAACTAAGGAAAAATATTTTTGCTGGAATGTGTGACGTCATTGGGATTATTTAACGTTATAAATCGTAAACATATAATTTTTTTTGTTGGTCCAACTCTTAACTTAAAGTTAAGTGAAGGAGACAAATTTATGACTTTTGGTCGTGTGCAACAAAAGAAATTCCAAAAATTGGGACCATTTTGTCTCTTAGTTTTTGTCCAGGTGGATATTATTTTGTTGGGTGGTGGACGGAGGCGTGGCTAGAGTTGGTACCTTTTTCTTTGATTTGAAATTGTGGGATAGGGTGAGACTTGAGTGGGTGTAAGTAAACGTGTGGGTGGCTTGTAAAAAGTTTTACGACTTTCAATTTTATTGATTTATCGATTTATTACCAACTTAATTTTTGGCTTAAACCACGCCCATTTCTACTTTATATTTTTTTAAAAGTAATTTTTAGTGTCTTAACCTTGTCAGCACGTTCTTCACCTCATCCCCTGCTGTATAATGCACCCACCTCCCCCATCTTTTGACCCTACAACAAAACAACAACAAAAACCCCTCAAATTTCTATTAACTTATTTCTTTTTTTTTTTGCAGAATCTTATCAACTTTCTTTAGTTTTAATTTTCTCCTAACTTGAAAACTATTTTCAACTAAAAGTTCAAATTGATGCTATATCATTGGTTCAATTATGTACTGCAGTTTGCTATTTTGAGTTTTATTTTGTTGTGATTGCAATTTTGAGATTTTTGCAATTGACATTTAAATAATTTTAGGTGAAAAAAAGTATTAAAGAAAATAAAATAAATTCACAAGTACTGTATATTATTTTGTGGAAGTTGCAATTTGTCATCAATTTCTGTATTGCACTTTATTTTTTTTAACAAATTTCTGTAAAAAAAATTAGGTTTAATTACTACAAATTGTTAATGACTTGTTAAAGTACTTAAAATTATTTACCAAATGTCATTAGCATAGCTTGTTAATTATTATTAGTTTTTTTAGTTATTTAAAGTGATAATTGCTATTTGACGACAGATTTTATTTACTTAAACGAAGGTAATTTCCTAAGAGAATTGCAAAACCAAAAAAAAAAATATTAGAAAAACGTTAATTGCATTTCAGATTTTATTAATTTGATTTAATAAAAAAAGTAATGCAATAGCAAAATAAAACATTTTAAGTACAAAATTAGTCGACTATTAACGGACATCCGATGTTATTATTGAATATAATAATTAAATTTTGCTATTCTTACAGTAATTAGCTTATAGAGTAAATTACAAAGCCTAATTTTGCAAAATGGTCCATAAATAAATCTAAACAATGTCAATTTTATTTTAAGGCAAAAGTCGCCATATTTGCTACTTATTCATCCGTGATTCTACCTAAGGCAATGCAGCTGTTAGTTTTTGTGAAGTTTTGAAGGGGGTGGTGTAGAAGGGTGTAACTGTCTTGAGTTAGTGGCACAGGCTCGGGATTTAGGATGTAGATTTGGCTTAAATTTGTGTTTTAAGGCGCGTTTTCTAGTGATTAGTGGTGGTTTGGGTCTGGGAGGGTGGTGGGGAGTCGAGTGTAGGATGAAGGGTAGCTGAAGATGTGTTTTTAGGTGGGGAAGGTTAAAGGGCACGTTCCAACAATGGCAAAGTGAGCATCCCATAACACGAGCGCCCCCTATGTTCCGCTTCAACGATGTTTGAACTATTAAAAGTTGCTCATGTGTAAATATATACAGAGGTCCTAACAAAAATTCCATGTGTTTGAGTGGGTGGGCAACAGATGGGGAGGAGGAAGCCATTAAGCACTGCAGCGACCTATGCGCCTATTTTGTACAAAATTTAAAAATACAGGGGTGCTAAAATTGTATGATTTTGCTCGTAAATTTTGAAAACTACTTCAGGTAACCGAACGCCGGATGTGTCTCTATTAGGTACTTGTAGTTTTAAATGTAGCAAGTAAATTACCTGTGTAGATAATTTAGTTACAAATCGCCATAAATTCTGAAGTCGTTTTTAAACTTAGTTTTAAGGATGCTAAGGTTATTATTGCTAATTAATCAGTTAGCAACAAAACCAAAACTTATTTTTACTAATTTTAAACTTTAGACTTTAATTTTTTTGAGGACAAATTAGTTAGACGCCATTTCAACATTGATGAGGGTCTTGTGTGCCAACTACACCCTCTGTATATCAGTACGAGTGAAATTTAAGGTCCAATGTATGACGTCATAAGTCACCATCTGCATGCTTGTTGTGATATGTGTGAAAGGGTTTTATTGAATGAATATATTAAACACACGTGTCTGTCCATGGGCCAATTGTTAAGGGTCCTTTGTTGGGATTGTTTGCAGCAGCTCATCCGTAAATGAGCCGGATGATTTATTTATAGCCCCCGCCCGCTCTCCACCCACTGGACAATTTGAACAAAGGTCAATGGGGTTAGCAAATAATGAAGACTAAACGTTAAGGGGTCTCGAAATGAACAACAACTCTTTTTATTATTTCTATTTTCCAAAATTTTTCTTCAAATGTTTTTGTGTATTTGTAACAACCGGAAATGACCTTTCTGTCGACTGCACACGACAACCTTTGACCCTGTAACTGAAGCAGATGAAGTGTTGGGTGGAGGAGAGAGTGGGGGTGGAAGTTGCTGGATGCCGTGTTTAGGGGTGGAAATGACAAATGCCCCTCTCTATTCCGAACCCTCAGCTCATTTTTGGGAGAGTGAAAGGAAATTAGTTTGGTGTGGTCCTCGCTCTTCTTCCGCCATTTTGTGACTTCTGAAAATGTCTTAATGTGTTGTAAAGGGTGTAATGGCTAAATGGGTGGGTAGGCGACTGAAGGGGACATTTAACAGTGACACGTGGCTCGAACAAACGTCCTGCAAGCAAAAATTTAACAACTTTTAAGCTAAAAAAAATGACAAAAACGGTCGGGGTTATATCTTTTTTAAGTATCGATAAAACAAACGATATTTATCCTAAATTATTAAATTAATTAATGAAATTAACATTTAATTGTGCCCAGCATCGTAATTCTAGCACTGCCGGAAAATTTAAATGTTGACACCCTGTAAAAAGTTAATTTATGCATTTAATTAAAATATCCGATTTCTTTTTCGAAGTATTTGGCATGTAAATCTTGAGTTTATGTTGGTAAATCATATTTTTGGGGGTGAAGAAGGAGTTTGGGGTGGCGGGTGATGGTAAAAAGTGGGTGGTACAGGAGGCGCAGATAAAATATAAATGCATTTGCACAAGGTATTGTGGGTGGGGGGATAAGGGCTTACGACGTGTTTATTAAATGAATGTGGGTGGTTGTGGATGTAGTGGGATGTGTATGGGATTTTGTCTTTCCCTATTTTTCTCTACGTTAACGTTTACGTTATTATCTTTGCGGTCTTTTGTTTTCGGATATTAATTTCTTTATCTCGGCTGACTTTTCAAGAAAAGCCTTTAAGAAATGAGGTGGTGGGTGGGGTTGGGGGTTAAGTCGATGTCAAAAGCAATGTGCACACTGTGCATTTTTGTTTGCCATATTAATTATTTAGTCTTTTTTTATTTTGGAAAAAGTTTAAAAGCAAACGATGATGATGTTTGCTAATGCATTAGTTCATTTCCTCTGTCATGTTAGAAGCCCAGAAGGCCCTTTTTCCTCATTTCTCTCCTCCCCCCCCTTCCCATTTTCCCCCTCTTTTATCTCTCTAAACAGTTTATATAAAAAAGATGAAATCATATTTATCATGTGTCAACAATTCATCAATTGAATAATGATGATGATGTTTGTTGATATAAACGGTTTGTTTACATTTGACGCTTATTAATTATGGATCAGCGTCATCGACTACGGCACTGTACGAGTCTATAGAAGCTATCCCTATTCCATGCTACCCCCAATTCAACGCCCAACGCAATATCATTAACGTTTAAGCGGTGAAAACACTCAACGTAAATTGGCGAAATTAGTGGGAGATTTTTGCTGCGAATAGACGCGCTAGTAAATATTTATTTGATTAATTATTACTTTTTAATCACATGTTTTATGTTTACCTACTATTTCTGCTGATTATAAATGCAAACTTACACGTAGTTGACCCGCTTTAGTGATTTTATTGAAGTTTTGTTTGCGCAATGCGAAATATGCGGAAGATTTGTTTTTGCAATGAACTCGAAGCGCATAATTGCATTACGCGTATTTTGAATTGCCGGTGATTAAAACGCTTATAAAAATAATTCGGCTGTAAATTACCAGCAAGTTTATAATCAAAAATTGTAAAGTTTGTGTTTATTTGTGTTTACGTTAATTTTTACTGCAAATGATAATAAATGAACAAGCGCCAGCGTTTTTAAATTCAGTCTTAGGTTCACAGCATTGTTTTAATAGTGGAACAATGTAAATTCTGAATTTTTTTTAGTTATATAGGGTGTATGACTGAATATGTATTTTTTATGTCTTATAAATGTTTGAGAAGTGGTTGAATGGTGAAATTGTGGGAAAAAATGTGGGAGTTGAAGATTTAGTAGGATTTAAAATAGTGTGCGCGTGTGTAAAATGGCGATATACTGTGCCCCCCCCCCCCTTTCTCCCCATCCAACTTAACTCCCACCACACTGCTCACTTCTTCTCTGAAAAAGCTTTAAGACGTTATAGGAAGCAGCAGCAGCCATATGCACCCAGAAAATCTTCCTTTATTTTTCCTGAAACACATATACCGCAATTGTCTTGAGAAAGTGAACCGCTTTAACCGTGCATTTCCATTGGGTATAAGGTCCCGTTTTTTCGGACCCAGTCTACATTTTTTTTCTTGTTCAATTTTGAACAAAATAAAAAAAGGAGCAAAAAAGTGGGCGAGAGAGATTTTGATTTGATCTAATAAACGACTCATGAAATATGGAGCTTATTCTCCTGTGAAAATGAAATCTCGGCAAAACCTCATGCATATTAAAGCGGAAGTGACGTCTATAGATGAAGATGCATTCACACTGCCAAGTCATTTACCCTTCAAAATGATACACAACACTCTTTATGCCTCTTAAATAACGTAAGATGACTTCTAAACGGCTACAAAATGCCTGTGAATGTGAAAATTGCCAAGGACTTTTAAATAGAAATCTAGAAAAATGATGTGTGAATTATGGCTAAATTTGTAATATGAATTTCTGTCATTGATGGAATAACCGGAAATGTGTAATTAAGAGCTAATATTATTTTGCTTTGCTCGCAAGTGATAAAACTGTTTTAAATTTTAATAGTTTTTTACTGCGCATGCGTTAGGAGAAAACCAAAATGACTTTTTGCTTCTTCAATTTGTTTTTTAATTAAAATTTGTTAGAATAGGATATAATTTTTTTTAGTTTAATGAGAGTGTTAATCTAACCGGAAGTGTATTTGGTATTTTTTGATTTGTCGTGAGGGGGCGCTGCTGAAAATGTAAATGTAAAGTCATTTTTGGATGCGAGTTTTTGGTAATGAGTTTGAAGAGCCATTAAAACAGATGAGGAGAAAGAGAGAGAAAGATTGGCTTCGGCTAATTAATCGTTTTCAATAAAACCTTGTGAATGTCGACATTTAAAATAACAAAATGCATAATCGTCTGTTGCAGCGCCATCTATGTTACAGGGCGTCTCAAAAACTGCATCATCATCAAATTTCACTTTTAATCACAAATGTGTCTCAACTCTTTATCTAATAAAAGTATAAATAAATCGAAAATAATGGGATTTCTTTAAATGGTTTTTATGTTGAAGTTTTGTCCATTATTTTTGTATGAAATGACTTTGTGTATGGACATGTATTGGTTTTTAAAAGAGATAGGAGCTAAATTTGTGATTGGTTGCTGAAAGATGAATATTGGGCATCCCTGTATCCATAAAATGTTATAATCTTAATCTTAATAGATCTCTGTTTGTGCGTTTTAAGTATTTTTCTCTCATTATTTCTCTTAATCGTCGCTAACAAATGAGATTTTGAAAACGAGAGGGCGCTGTGCAATGCATTATTTTTATGTTTACGTAATTTCTTCCCTCCCCCTCATTTCTCCACCCCACCCAAAAGCCATCTTTACCCATCATCCTTTAGAATAATCTTCCCGCCATTATTATGCAAATAGCTCTTTGCATGCATAAAAGGCCATCAAATCAAATTAATAGTTGGAAATTAAACTTTTCTCTTTTCATTTTCTCTCATTTTGCTCCCTCAACTAATGAGCTGGTGACGTCATCAGATGGAGCAACGAAAAAATTCTATTATTTCCGGTTGCAACAGCAGCCATCTTTGTTTTGGTTTTGTGCAAGAAGCTTAATTTTCTCTAAATTATAGTTTTGTCTTTCGAAAAATTTTATTTTTAACTTTTTATTTTATTTATTTATATTTTTTTCAAAAGGGGGGGAAAATGTTTAATTGCTTGTTTAGTCCCTTAAACGGAACAGTTTGTCATTTTGTTTTTCTTTTGTACAATAACAAAGATGGCGACCACCTATTTTAATTTTTTTACCGCCAAAGATAAAAAAAACCAGATTTTTTTTAGTATAAATATTGTGAAAAGACGATTAATTTTAATTATTTAACTTTTAGTCAAACAATTTAGCTGATTTGACATGGAAGCGACAATTTTGAGAATGATTAAAAAGTGCGCAGTTTGACTTAGAAACGCCGCGATGAGTACGAACGCACTCGGCATCAATTCGTCGCGTAGTGTAATTATCGCGTAAATTTATGCCGTACATGCCACGGTCGTAGTCTGCAGTGACTAAATTTAGCTACCGTGATAATGCAGTATTAAATAACCCAAACAATTTATTAGAAAAAAATTAAAAATAACCATCGAATAACTTGTTGGGATTGTTTTCAAAATATAGAGACAAATTTTGAGCTCCATCTGTGGTATTTTTAAAGAAATTTTTCTCTTTTTTTTCGCTCTCTGGCCTGAAAGTTTATTTTTGGTTTAAGCCTAAATTTCTTTCCTATTGTTCTCCGTCTACGACAAAGCCTCCAAAATATTTCTTTAAAAAAAAAAAAGCAAATAAGACGGGGAAAATAAAATTAAAAAAAAATTGTATGTCGAAAGAAGAGTAGAAAAAAAAGCTGCTATATAGACACAAAACTTTAGGGTTAAAGTGAAAAATATTTTTCTATAAATAATCGGTATATATAAATGTGTATATGAACTGTTTGTGTTTTTGTTTAAGAATAAAAAAATAAACCAAAGCGCCACCTGTCGCCCATATTTTAAAAAGAGAAAAGAAAAATGTGTCACTTTTTCTTAAATAGAAAATGTAAGAAATGCATTACTCGATGACTCATTGACTCATTCACCCGCCATTTTACCTTTACCAAAAGCATCAAATTTAAACAAATTAAAACAGAATTTATAATGCCTCGCATTTATCGATTTGTTCAATGTTGTGATAACATTACAGTAGAACCTCGATTATCCGGCTTTTGCTAATTCAGCTTTTTAGTGTTTTATTTTTTTCCAAATTTTCGATATTTGCATACAAATATATTACTAACTGAAATGCTTTTTTATCCAGAATTTTTTTAGTATCCGGTTAATTGAGGTAGTACGTTTTATTCACAAAACAAAATTCAATTGTTAAGATGCAAAATTGCTACTTTCATCGATTATGAATCTTAATTTTTTATCTACTCTGTATGAAATCTATTCCTCATCTTCCCTCCCACAGCCACTACCACCCACCTGATCTGAAAGTTAAAAACGAGGTCACATGACTTTATATATAAAAATCAATAACACTTTTTGATATATCTTGAGCTAAAGCCCCATTTTTAAAAAAAAAATCCTCTTTATATTTAGCTGGAAACCATTTTTGTTTGGAAAATAGTTTTGGGAATTGCTTTTTCAAATAAATAATAACGTATAAAAGCAAAATAGAGTGAGTGAGGGGGTGGCAAACCGCCGCCATATTCTTCAAAAGCAACTTTACTGGGCTTATACATGGCGTGAATTTCCATTGAAATGCAAGCCACTGCCACTTAAACTGATCCCACCTACAGTAAAGCAAAATGCACCCTGTACATCGGTCACATAAACATAAATATGGCAGCCATTTTATAAAAACATGGCGTTTAGATGAATAACAACCATCTTGAGACACTAAAAATGGCTGAAGAGCTGTTTTTGTTGCGCGAGAGGGGGGGAAAAGGAAATCAACACTAGGAAAAATGGAAGAGGCGTGGCTTGTTTAAGAGTCACGTGACAAATAAAGTGTTAAGAAGCTCTTTCCACCTCACCATTCTCTCCACCTACTTCCCCCCCCCCCCCCCCCGTCCTACTCGCAAAATGACCGTCATAAAACACTGCAACAATCGATATGTGGATATGGCCACGTAGAGTTATGTCTCCAATGTCCACCGCCAGGGCGATTTTTCAGCCGTGACACTTCTTTTTTATTATTTTATTTTGTCGTATGTAGGTGATGTGATGTGGTATAGGGTGGTGGGTGGTTTGGTTTGATGGCGTTTGGACAAGACTTTTTCATAAAAATCGATTTTTTTCTTAGTTGTCCTGAAAAAATAGATTCATTTTGAAATACTGTTTGGCTTGTTGAAGGGGTATCCGTTTTTCACGGACAGACAGTGTGAAGTTTCTTTTGTAAAACTCTTGTGTCCAAATGTATTTTATATTTTTTATATGTAACCCTCCTTTCTCACATATGAGGTGGTGGTCCCTGAGGACGCTTACAACCCACTCAACACACAGACACACACACATATACTGTATATAATAAGAGGAGTGGGGGAGGAGAAAAAAATCTATAACAAATTCAACTCATAAATTTCTAAACATAGAAATTGCTTTCATTTTCTATATAAAAAAGTCCATCATGCATAAAGTCTTACTGCCCACTTTATATTTTTCTACAATAACAATAGCAGATGATGTTTATGCACGTAAAAACCTGAGCAAATATCCAATGCATAGGTTGCTATGAAATTTTATTGGATATTTTTACGTTTATTTTTTATTTTGGGGGTAGCTTTTATTATTTTTGCTGTTTGATGGGGTTTAACTTATAGTCAATGGGAGTTCGAGTAAGGACTTGATTTATAGTGATACTTTTCATTAAATGAAATTATATTCTAATAAGTTTAACTAATTGTCTGACTTGATTTGTTAATTGTTTTTAAGTTTTTTTTAGTAAATTTTGTAGTTTCTTATTTTGCCTCCGTGTTTTGCATTGGAACTTTATTGCACTTCAGTAGCAGACGATATTGAAAATGTTATCCAAACACTTAGTAACATTTGAGACATAGTTTTGATAATTTTATTAATTTTTTATTTTTATTTTTGTTATCTTTTTTGCCATCCCAACAGAGATGGAAAGACATAAAGAAAAGAGGAAAAAAATGATATAAATTGCAATGAATGTTGAAGATGAGAATGAAAAAGCTAATCAAAATGGAGGATGTCGGTCGCCATTTTTCCTCATTTTATGATTGTGTGTTTGAGTATATACAGGGGGGGGGGGAGGGGTTGGTGTGGGGGTTATAAGAAGAAAAAAAAGCAATCTTAGATACAACACTCAAACATTTTCTGTATTTCACCCCTCTCCCACAAAACTACAAAATGAGACTTTTTTCTTTATATTATGAATGAGATTCACCCCACCCCTCTCTCCCATATTCACCTTCTTCCCACCACCCAAACTTAACCCCTTAACATTGTGAAAAATAAATCATTTATTGAGAAATTAAGTCTGAATTTTGGTAACCACGCCTACTTCACTAACAAATAAAAACATTTTTTTAGTTAATTAAATTTTTCATTTGGAGATTCTCTGCTCACGTCATAATGACGTCTCTTGTGTGCAGCAAAAAAATAAGCAGACGACATTACAATGTTTGTTTTGTTTTCTTTATCTACTTACGGTATTTTTCTATGTTCATGGGCGTAACTTTATCAAAATGGGCGGATACAAACAGTACAAACAAAAATTGCTTATTTTTTTATTTTTATGATTATAGGGCTCCGATTACGTCATTAAAGCATCTTCCAATTATAATGAACTATTATTTAGGTTATTAAATTTGGTGGTATTGATGGAAAACTAATTTGAAAACTGAGAATTAGGCCAAATGTAATTCATAATTTCAGTCCTTAACGTTTTGCAATAACAATTATCAATTTTGGGTGTTTTTAGCTTATTTAATTGCAAAAATAACTGAAAATATTGGATTTTGTTGAATTGCGAAGTGTGAACGTTGCTTAAATGAAGTTAAGCATGTTAAGTCGTAAACGTTTTAAGTGTCTTCTCCCCCTGTGGCGTCACCACCCACTTTATTTCCTCCCTCTTTTTCCCCCACTTCCATTTTTGATGATGGACGTGTAATAAAAAGGCAGCAGCGCCACCGTCGGCCAAACTTTTCATTTTCATCTCGTACATTTTCATCATCTTTATAAAAATCGATCATAAATTTATACTCAGCCAATAGCAGCTTTTCTTGATGCTCCATTGGCGCCAAATATACATATCCATTTATGACGCATGCGCGCTGCCAGAGCTTTTGACGAGAAAATGAATTTAATATGCAGCTCTCAGTTCGGAAATATGAGCTTCAATTTTCAAAGAAATAGCTTTGGAAAGAGACTGCCTTTTTTCCGGACAGCTCGGTAATGTTGATATTTTTATTGTTTATGCTTGGTTTTCATTGGCTGGATGCCACCAATCCTCATCTGAGTATACATTTTATATGATGTGGAGTTATGGTTTATGAGGTTATTGATTTTTATATCGAGATTGGGTATATGCATGAAAGGGCATAACTAAGATATGATATTAAGGGCATTTTTACTCGATGGGTATTTAATATTATTTTTAAATTTGGTAACATTATTTTGATTAAGAATTTTGTTTTTTGATACTTTGTTTTTGTTTCTCGTTAATTTATACAAGAATTTTTTATAAAATTGAAGATTTTATCATCAGGGTATAAATTTATTGCGCGCTTTTGCATTACGAATATCTATATACTCTGTGTTATGAGGCGTAATGACTTTAATAATTTTGATTTAAAATAGTTAAAACTTATTTTAAAATGGATAATAAAATTATTGTTAAACTTTTTAGTCGTTGCCCAATCTTGTTTTTATGAAACTAGTTGTGAATTTTGATGGATTTTTTAATTACTAAATATAATTGTGACTAAAATAGCAGTTAAACTAGCTAGAATACAACCTCAGTACCATTTGTGATGTTTTTCATACTTTGTAAGGTCCGATTTAAGGGGTCAAAAATAGGGGAAAATTGCAAAACCCAATTTCTTGGTAATTTAAAATTGAATTTTGGTTGGGGTGTGGTGTGGTGTGGTAAAGGGCCATTAAAAATTTTTAATGGTCAGCATTTGACTTGTGTGTATTTTTGTCATATTTTTTTTTGTTGTTTTTTGCTTGTGGTTTTTGTTGAAGAGCCAGAATTTCTTTGAGGGTCTAAATTAGCTTCTTTTCCATGAAAAATGTGCATATGTTGTAAATTTGATCTACGTCTTTTCTTAACGGTTTTCAAAGGGACTTTTTCATCTTTTAATGGGCCATAACTTTGTCCTATTCATCCTCAACCCCCCATCCACTTCCTCTTTTCAACTTTTTACTCAATAAATAGTCTTTCAACTTTTCAAAATGTCCTAAAATGTCTTTTTTTTAGTAAAATGTATAAAAATTAATTGCTCAATATTTTTAATGGACCTTTTGCCCTTTGGCGAAATTTAATAACGATAGGTAGTTATTTTGCTAATTAGGGAACTTTGCTAAATACTGAATTGGGTACTTAAAGCATTGAATACAGGGCGCTCAGTTAATTTCTAAACTGACGAAAACATCAAAATCACAAAACCGTTATTTTGGTCATAAATAACCTCAAATACTTCACCATAAATACTTCTGGATGTACAGTATTTATATGATAAATTCGTCTTTTTGTATTGTTTTTATGTGGCAGAAAGTTACTGGGCAAAAACAATTATTTCTCTTCATCATGTAAATTCAATTGTATTTGCGCTTCATACAGAACATTTGCATACTTGTCAAACATTTTCAGTTAAATTTAATTATCATTAGCAATTTAGTATTAAATAACCTTTATAACGTATGAATTGTTAAGTTTCTTAACGTGGTATGTTAGTTACTTAACAGTGTCTAACATGAGAAATAAGGAATCTGTTTATTTTTCATGAAAATATGTTGTTTTGTATGGGACAGGTGCGAAATGTGGTAATAAAAATATGCCAGCTGGGGTTAATAAAAGGGGTGGATTAAGAGGGCGATGGTTAAATGGTTATATGATTGTCATAAAATAGCCAGCTGAAGGCTCAAAATCGATTTCTTAAGCTGAAAAATTGTCTTAATTCATGTTTAAGACGGTCAAAAATTGCCACAGGAGATGATTAAGACCTTTTTAAAAATTGTTTTTTTATTTAAGTAGTAGTAGGAGGACTAACAAACTCCTCCCACTTGTAAAACATGAAAACAAAGTGCCATATAGATATCTAGTTAGCTAATACAGGGAGTTTCAACAACACAGTCATTTCAAAACATTGATTTATTTACTTTTTTTATTTAATTATATTAGTGTAAACTTAATTATATTACGTTTAATTATTCAAACATTAAATTTCACATTTTTGTCAATTAAAAATCATGCATTTAAAAAATATTTTTAAAATTTTTGAATGATCTTTTCGTATGCAGTGCTAGTTGATGACGTTTATTAGAAGTGTTCATAAAGTTTTAAACATTTTTTTTAGTTAAATTTTTGAAAAAGCAATTTTACTTTGTAGAAATTATTTTTATGTCAAGTTTATCGTTGATAATTTTTTGCTAACCGCTTTTATCGATTTAAGTTTGTAGTTGTTAACTCGATTACATCATTTCCTGTATGGAATTTAATATTTCCAGTAAAATTAATTAACGCTAAGTGAAAGTTTATGAAATTTTATCAACTTATCAATATGAAGCCGATTTGTTAGTTTTAATTGGCTGTGAAGTTGGCTTTTGAAGCTCCAAAGTTTGAAAATCTGACACCCCTGTACAGGCGACATTTACCCCCTCCACGTTTAACCCCTACAACCACCTATTAAACCACCCCTTCACATTGTATACAACTTTTAACGACTTCTAAGAAACTTTAAAAACAAATTTTTTTCTTTAATAAAAATAATTTAACAAGAAAAAAAATAGATAAATAAAAAAAAACTGTGTGGTGTAGTAGTGGCCATTGGTGTTAGTGGCGCCCTCTGCAGGACAAACACGTGTCTGAGAGATAATTTTTCACCAGAAATTGTATAACGGGTGGGGGTGGAGGTTGTTGGGGCTATAAAGTTTTTTTTCTTCTTATTTTTAAAAAAGTTTTTTTTTATTTTTAAAAGTTTATGTAAAAGTTTTGTTGGAATTTTTTTCTTCAACGACCATATTGACTGACCTATGGACAATTTGGTCACCAACCAAGTATATATTATGACCATAAAAGATTTTATTTATGGTTTGGGCAGTTACTGGGTGTCCTTCGCATTTTTATTTTTTTACAGGGTGTTACTCATTTTTGGATGATGAAACTGGCAACTTTGACGTCATTTTTTATTGACATGAAACCATTATCATTTTAATAAAAACCATTAACTGCTTTGCCAAATATTGCAATCTGATTGGTTTAGCTATTAATAGTTTTTTTTAATTACAAGTGCTTAAATTTTCATGCAAGTGCGAAATTTCAGCAACAGAAAAGTCATTAAAATTGTGAAATTTTGTCAAAACAATATTATAAGGTCATAACGACACACTATTAATTTATGATCAAACTTTACTACATTAAGTGTTAATGCGATTTTGTGACTTTGTTTAACTATTAATCGTTTCCGAGTTATTTGCATATGAAATGGTCTTATTAATTTCCGAACAGCCGTTGATTTTCAATGCAAAATGAACAGTGGTATAAGAGGCGTTCAGAAAGAAACTTTTATTTGTTTAATAGCAAATTCACTGGTGTATAAAGCTAAGATGCCTAAGTTATATCATTGTGTGTTAGACTAAATTTGTTGTCGTTTTCATGACTTTTTCCACATTTCTGGTTCTCCCTGTACATTGCAAAGTAGGTGGTGGATGGATTGGGTGTGGTGTGACGTGGCACGATGGCCTCAAGGCTTGACTTGTCATCTTTATTTACCTAAACACAAACCCCCGTTATATATTATAGAGTTATATGGGATGGGGGACATGTCTTATCTAGTTAAGGGCTCTTTTGTACTTCAAGGTCACTTACAAAATGGTTATGACCATATACATCCAGTGTTATACACTGTAACTTACCCCCTCTTTTTATTATTATGGCTTTTTGTCACCCTCTTGCTAACAACTTCAAATTTTAAACGCTGTTTTGCGAAAGAGGGAGGGTTTGGAGGGACAGGAGGAGGAGGAGGTACAATTATATTTACACTTGTAATCGCAAATTTAGGACCATTTCGACAATCTAAACTGGTCAATTAGTTAAAACCCAATCATCAAGCAACTTTCACTAACTTACCTAAAACAGTACTTAATCCAGTTAAAACGACTAAATTAGTCAACAAAACGGTGATAAACGCTGCATTTACGCCCTAAAAACTATTGAGTTTGGTGCTTAATTATTTTGTAAGATGGTCATTTTGAAATTCTTAGTTCAAATAGGTGTTAAATTATTTAATTGGAAATATTTGCAATTGTGAACATAAACTATCTTGAAAGTCTTGTTTTTTTTTTTAAAAAATTTTTAAGTTTAATTTGTCTTTTAAACTTTTTGCTATTGCAAACGTATTTCCGGTTATAAATTAAGTAGGACTCTGTAATTATTTGTCATATAAAATATTGTATGTAGTAGGGCTTGGTCCTATTATGCTATTGTGGTATTGCAATTTAATTTTGTGGGGTTGGGTGATGGGTGCTTTTTAGTCTATTTGTGGAGGGCTATTTGGTGTTTTTCGATTTCAATTGGTCGCACTCGAGGAGGGTCTTAAATCGACGTCACCCAACCACCCCAACGGCATATTTTTATACATAAATACAATTTCAAAACATAATATAATATTTTTGTGCACACAAAGTAACCAGATATGAAGAGAAACATAAAGTAAGAAAAAAAACAAGTTTATAGATTTTTAGTTGATAAGCCTTAATGCATTTTGAATGGGGAGGACGAAAAATTTGAATAAACGCTTGAATTAACTCGTTGTTAAAAACATACACGGCCATTTTGGGGCCCTAGAAATGTGTAGGTTAGACTATGAGTGGGTGGGTGACTTGTCCATTTCGATATTTTCTGCTCCAATGTCTCTTTTTTTCTTATGCGTTTTGCTATTGTAACTGTTTTCAAGTGGTTTTACTTCATTTTTTGGGGGGACTTTGAGGGGCTTATCATGTTTGAAGGGATGTTTTGGGGGTTGGCTGGATAGTTAATCTGCCTTTTGTTACAATTTTGTTAGTGAAAACAGCGCTGAACACGTGTGCTATAAACTGTATCGAAAAAAAGGAGACCCTAATACATTACGTTGTAATGCAAAAGTGTTCCTAAATTTTGTGGACATAAGGAACTTTTTTTTCTTTCCCAATCTTGGATTATGACATCACAAGTATCCAGCCAATATAACTGTGTATGTATTTCAAATAAAAGGTTCCTTGTGTATTCAAAGACACAGTTTCAAATTTCTATTTGTCATTTTCATATTTTTTTTTCTGAATTGAATTGAATTTGAATGGGGAGAAGGGGGGAGTAAGTCGAATAAGTTTTTATTTTTTTCAATTTAGTTATATTGAATAGAGAGAGGATTTAATTTCAGCTGTCTGAAACATATTTTAAAAATTTTAAATTTGAAGATAATGTTTTTTTGTATGTCCATTGAAATTGTATTGAGGTTATTGGATTGGGTAAAAGTAAACATTTTAAAAGGAAGTTGTATGTACTGTAGATTATTAAAATGTATAAAATTTGTGTACATAATACATTGAAAGGTTTTTATCTGGGGTTTTGGTCTACGCCATAGCCTTGAGTTATTGAATGTTTCTTAATATTATGCATATTTTTGGAACAGACTTAACTACAGTATTTACATCTATTTTCAATAGCCGAAATAACTACCATTCACAAAGTCAAAATAATTTCAATATTTTCAATTAAAAAATAATTATGTAAAATTAATCTAACTTGTATCAAATTTTTTGATCTTTTTGTCGCCAAATCTAGATTTCTAAACTGTTTAAATTATTTTTATTTTCCGATTCCGCTCTTAAATTCAATGCATTTTCAATGGAAGTTATTAAGACCGTTCGTAAAATAGTGATAATAATCGTCAAATTAAATTGTTAACAAGGTAATAACAATAAATAATAAACCAAAATATCTAATTTGGTATGTGAGAATATGTTAACCGTGGGACAATTTAAATAACAATACTCAACAACAATACTTAATAATAATTTTAGACAACTTTTTTTTCTACTAAGTTTTAAAATAATAATAATAATAAAAAAATTCCTACGTAAATGTTTATTAGCCAAAAATATTAGGTTGTCATGTCTTTCATGAAGAAGGGCCATATGTACCTTTTATTTTACTCAAATGAAAATGTCATTTTTGCCAACAAGGTGACAAACAAGTGAAATGACATTTGAAATTGAGATCATGTTTCTTTCTTTTTTTTTTTATTTTTTTTAGTATCACCCACAGGGCCCACTTTCTTTTTCCTCCCTCTCAACCCACCTACTTAAAATATTGGTGTTTGAAATTATGAGACAAAAAGAAAAAATAAAAGCTTGTTAAAAAGCGTAAACATTTCTATATAAATAAACATAAATTTTTTAAAAGCAGATAAAATACGAGTTGTAAACAAACTGGTTTTCCAAACACCCATCCACCCTCTCCACCAAACGTCTTTTAATAAACAGTCATTTTCACACCATTTTATGGATTTTTTTATGTTTTTCTACTTAAAAAATAACTTCAATTTCTCAACATTTCATTTAACCGGAAGTTCACGTATTCTCCCATTGTAACAAAGAGGATACTCGGGGACATTAAGATTTTTTTACAGAAATTTGTGAAATAGCAAAATAATTTACAGAAAGATGTACCTATTATCCGATGTTACGGTTAAGTGGGAGAAGAAATAAAGGGATACTTTTTTATCGTTGGTTTGGTATCCCTGTTTTTTTTTCGGGCAATGTAATGTAGAAAAATTGGCCAAAAGTCGTAAATAATTTTCCTATCAATCGCTGTCATCGACTCTTTTATTATTATAAATAAATAATTCCTGAATGGCAGACTTAAAACTTGTATTTTTTGAACTTTTTCAAACTTTTTGCATTTTTTAAAGTGGGAAAAAGACAACTTTTTTTAATTTTATTTTTTTTTCTCGTGGGTTTAATAAAAATTTGTAAAACTGAATTCAATTAGCATTAGTTTAGCCAATACAAATAAAAATTATCGTTTATTTTTATTATTTTAAAACTTTTTTACACTTTTTATAAAAAAAATAATAGTTTTTTTTCTTGAGTTTGTTGAAAAAAAGTTGTGCCATAATCGTAAAGTATAATAGGACCTAAAAAGTTGGTTAAATTTGATTTTTATCACTTTTTTTGAGGGGATTATTAAATTAACCAAATTCCCCAACTTTTTTTTTTTGAACTTTTTTATTTATTTGTTTGCTGTGTATTTGCTTTTAATCTACTTGTTTATTACAATTATTTTTTTTTTCTTTTGGTGAAGTCACAAAACTTTCAAACAACTACGAAAAACTTATTTTTATCTTTTTTTAAAAATATTTTCTGTCGTATTTGAATAAAATTTCCAAATTCTTCCTCTTTATTTTATTTTAAATTTATTTTAAACCGATAAAAACTTCAAAATTACATTAGAAAACTTGTCAAACTGCTACGTTTTCACTAAAAAAGTTTTATTTATTTCGTATTTATATATACAGAATTGAGTTTTTGAATTGGGATTTTAATCTTTATTACTTTGAACCTTTAATAACTGAAAGACCATTAAAGTTTAATAAATTCTGTCTCCGGCGAATGATAATGGTTAACACATTATTTAATGGGATATCATTGATTTTTCTTTTCAAACCTTTTATTTTTATTTATAAAAAAATATATATAAATAAAAACTTACACGTAAAATGTATGGCAATGAGAATTCAATGTTATTTCAATGGAACGTCATAAATTCTTCGAGCGTTTTATTCCGGTCAAGTTACGCAAAACCAGCTATGCAATTACGCCTTTTTATTTTCATACTGAGTTTCCTATGTAACTTGGCGCTATCATCAGGTATTTCAGTGTAGCACACATTTATTCTTGTCCTTAAAAATTGAATTGATGCCTCTTGTAAAATATTTATCATTAAATTGAATTAATTTTAACTAAGTGTTAACTATAATAAATAATTACTGTACATTATAACCGTTTTGAGACTTTATCTAATGCATTTTGAATAGGAGCATGTGTTTTCAATGTGTGTTTGCCATGTGGTTTTTTGACTGTGAACTTGATTTTTTTTTATTTTGAAGAGATAAAAATACTAATAAAAAAATCTGCTGCTGCTTATAATATGATACATAATGTTGTAGTTTTAGAGGTCACCACTAGGGGTTAACAACATAATTACAAGCAGTGTTGTCAACTCATTTCTCCACTTTTCTCACCTCTCAACAGACAACTTTTTATCATATATTTTATTTTATAGAAGATGTTAAAGTTTAATTATGACGTCAGCACTTAATGAATAATGACTGCTAAATTTATAAACATGTTATCTTTTATTAAAAACACATGGCGTGTAAAATTTCAAAGCAAATGAAAAACTTTTTTGAAATTTAATAACTTTAAAAAGATTATCTTCTACAGGACTAATAAGTCAATTACATTTTGTTGATGAAGAATTTAATTAAGCAGTTATTAACTATTTTTAAATATGGCGGCTATGAAAACATTTAGAGTTTTTTTAAGTGGCCACTTTGAGCTCTCGTAACTCGGAAACTATTAACAGCTAATTAGCCATCTTGTATGCATTTTACAGATAATTTAATACACTTTTAAAGTTGGTGTAAGTGGCTTTTCTTAATGTATACTGTACAATTTTTAGTATTAAGTTGCAAATTTTGTTTTGATTAGTTTTGGAGAGGAAGATTTACGACATTTCGGATTATTGATGTAGTTTCAATTTAAATTTATCTGTTGATTTTAGCCAAGGAGAAAAGACAATATATAGAGAGAAAATGTATGTGTGTATACATATGAGTAAGTGAATGAATAAGAATAGAAAATAAAAAACTTAAACAAAAGGTAAACAATAAATAAAAAATAATAATAAAAAAAGTTTTTTTTTGTTTATTATGACAAGCAAGTGCAAAGTTGTCTTTATTCCCCTTCAACTCTTCCCACAATAAATAACACAAATCAAATGTATCTCAATTTCATCTCCCACACCTCCCCACCCACTTACCTTTACCACCCTCATCTCATACCTTACATTTTATCACCTCACAATTTACCTGTCTCTATCCCTTTTTGCAACCATAAACACACCTTATACACATACTACAGGGAGAGTGTCAATTGGCCTTACAAAACAATAGGTTGCAAACCTTTTCAGACTTGAAATGTATCTATAACCTATCTAAATTAACATATTTTCATACGACGTGAGCAACTTGAATTTTAAGAAGCAAAATGATCAAAAACTGTCACTACTTTAAGAATTGGCTCTTATCTGCTATTGACTTTAAATTCGTATTTTAAATTTAAAGCTTGTACAGAAAGTAGAAAAATTAATTAAAAAACATTTAATGTTGGTTTATTAAAGTGCATTTAACATTTTTAAGAGGCGTTTTTTTAAAATTAATTTTAATGCTATGATAAATGGTGTCGATTGTGGTCACCGGAAGTGGTAGTTAGTAGTCGTATTTGGTTAGGTGCTCAGTTATTTTTAGCTTTAAAAATGTCAAAAATTCCATCTTTATTTGTTTTGGTCCTAATTTATTCAGCTTTTTTTGATTTTGGTTTGGTGTTGGAGGGGGCCCTATTTTGGGTGGGTGGTAAATGTGTGAAATTGGTGTGAAAAGTCGCACTTCACTGATTTTTCTGTTAGCAAATTCCCATCAATTGAAGATTTAAAATTTAAATTTCAAATTTATTTTTCTTGTGTTTACCAAAAATAAATAAGTTCAACAGTTGGTTTGGTTTTTTTTTTTTTGTCTTTCTCATTTTACTTCTTATTTATATGGTGAACATCCGGTTTTTACAGAAATAGCGTTTGTTTCTTTTCAAACAAGTTTATTTAAATTTGATTTTCAACAAATCTGAAGGAAAAAAATTATTTTAATGCTCAAACAGAGAAAAAGAAAATACAATTTTCCAAAATCTCTTGTTTGTTGGCAGTTAAGAATGCATTTAATGACCATGTTATAGTGGCTTTAATGTAGTTTAATGTTGTATAATTTATTTGTTTTTGGTTAATCTAGTTTTTAATAAGCTGAAAATTATGTAAATGATGAAATTATCGGCACTTTTCGAACGCCCATTAGAAGCCGCATACGATAACCATTGAAAAGTTGCATTGCATTCCGAAAATCTGAAGTTTAAATGAAATAATTAAAAAATTCTATTAATGGTTATAAATTGTATTAAACCACATAGTAAGCTTTCTTAGTAGCTAGTTCACAGTTGACACAATTTAAATTATCATAAACAAACTGAATAATCGATGACGTTTTAGAACCGTAATGGCGGGAATAAGAAGTTGACAAATTCTCAAAATGGCAAAAAATCCGCAAACTTTGACCTTGTATAACTCTTAAACTATTAATAGTTAACAGCTACCATTTGTTGCATATTGTACTGTGGATAATGTAGTTTTATGTGGTATAATTGGTTTAAGTTCAGTTGTTGTACTTTTCAGTTGACATGACGCCAAAAACCATTATTTTGTTGAAACATCTGAGAAAAATGTACATGGCGCTGTAATTGTTAGCTTACTAAACTAGCAATAAAAAATTGACGTGCATAATTTAACATACTAAATAAATGTTAAGTTTTAGTCGGTATAGACTGCAGATTAATGTTTGGTCGAATAATTTTCTTTATTATTATTTTATTTTGCTAATTTTAAAGTTATTATTAAGATCCAGACACCATGTATCATTTTTTTTTTGTGTGTGTGATTTTGGCGCCAACAATAGGACAAAATGTGGAGGGGAAAATTATGATGTATAAAAAAGTTTAAAAAAGTTGAATATTGGTATAAATCCAAATCGTGTTCAGTCCTCTAAAAAAGTAAAAATGGATGTTGAGCAGCTCCACTTAGCAAATTGAGGTCAAATGAGTAAAATTGTTTGAAAAAGATATTTTTAAGCCGCCAGGGGGACAGACGATCGGGTTTAATAATATCAAAAAATACTTTTGTGTCTGCTTTGCAGCCATTTTGCTCTAATTTTGGACTTTATCCCATTTGTTTTCTTCAATTTTGAGAGTCACCAGGACACACTTAATAGTTGTTACATTCCATGTATTTGGACTATAATTTGTATTCCATTGTATTTGTGCAGTAGTATTATCGTATATTAAAGTTGTGTCAATTTTATTTAATATTATACAGAATATTATTTAAAAGCCTGTACTTATTACTTAAAAACAGATTAATTTGAAGTCTTTTTTAATTGATAAACTAGTGTCCTTGCTCATTAACTTTTAAGAGTGTGCAAGTAGCCAAATTAACGGTATTAAAGGTATCTATTGAATGGCACCAAATACTGCATATGATGGGATCTTAATTAGTTTTTGATTTATTGGTATGAATCGTATTAAATTCTTATTTTTAATTTATAAAAAATGTTATAAAAAAGCATTTTTTTGATGATCTTTTAATAGTAAAAAGAAAAGTTTTACATTGTTATTATTGAAAATTGAAGGTCACATTATAAATTTTTAGCAGGAAGTTAAGCTTGAAGTTGATTTATTTAGTCCATCAGAGCGGAAAATGGGACTTTTAATGTTTTATATAAGATAGATAAAGGGGTGGTAGTGGCGGGGGAGGGAGAGAGAGAAAAATCAATGACCAAAAATAAGTTTCACATCAATTGACAAAAAAAAAATGATAAAAAACCTTTTTAATTTTTTCTGAATATAAAAATTTTTAAATATTTTCAAACATTTTGTCACGCTCTAGAATAATACACCACCAAAAAAAATAATTTTTTTTTGTTTTATATTTGAAAAGGTACAATTGCCATGTCCCTCGTGAAAAAAATGTAATTGACATTTGGTGATTGAGAGATTGTTTTTAAAAGAGACAAAAATTTTATTATGATTATTATTATTATGAGAAATTCAATTTTTTACAAGAAAATTTGGGGTGGAAGAAAGGAAAATGGCGGATGATTCAGCAAAAATTTCTTTTAATTTTTTTGTCAAAAATAAAAATTACATAGTGGAAATAATGACAGCTTTTTAAAACACTTTGTCGATTGTTTTAATATTTTTTATTACTAAAATATTTTCCACATGGATTAACACTTTTTAAGACACTCCACACACCCCACCCTTCTCCCTCAACCGCCACAATTTTCACAAAATTTCTCACACATCAACTCTTTTTTTTTTTGTTGACCAATTTTCATATTTTTACTAATATATTTTTTTTGTTGTTATTTGAAGGTCCTTCGTCATCATCTCAAAGCGACGAAGAGTGCACCTCTGTGGCCACCGCGACCGTGTCTTCATCCTCCAACATTGGTGGTGGTGACGAGCATATTTGCGGTCGATGTCGTAAAGAATTTTTGGACCTGGCCACTTTTTTGGCACATAAGAAGCGTTGTGGACGCAAACTAAGTGACGTAGACTGCTCGCAAAATTCGCCCACGATTCCTACAGCCGTTTGCCCTGGAGCACCCATCGAATCGGTTAATGTTAACGCAACTGGAGCTGGTAACGTCACTCCTATACAAGCGGGGCCTGAAAATTTGTATGCTGCAGCAATGGCTGTGGCTGCTGCCATGCAACTTAGTCATCCGTCAGCTCTTATCGACAAGTCCCGTTTGGTTGTAGAGGATAAAAATGAAAAGTCTGATGAAGAAGAGGACAGTGGGTCTTCAGCCGTTACTGGGACGCCAACTCCACCGCCCATATCAACTGCTGCTGCTACTGCATCAATGAAGGAAGATGATGATGCGAATGATTATGACGATGTCATAATGAAAGAGCCCTTCGCCTTCCCATATGACTCGAATGTTTTGCTCCAGAGTTTACCAAATACAAAAGTTGCTGTTTCTCAGATCAGTGCTGCTGCGGCGGCCATGAACGCGCTGTGTGTTGGAAATGGCCCCATCGATGATTCACTAGATCCAGCAGCTGCTGTTGCAGCGGCTGCGGCCTCCCTGATGAACTCGCAGGCTACTTCAGAGCTGGTCATATTGCAGTCGACATTGTACTCGTTGCAACAACAGCAAATGTTACAATTGCAGCTAATTCAGCAGTTGCAGCAACAGCTTACGACCACTACGTCGACGACAACTTCAAATACATCTTCCAGCAACTCATCAACTGCCACAACTGCTTTGAGCACGCTAACGTTGTCCACATCAGCACTAACTACTCCAATTGCCACGACCACTACATCAGCTGCTACAGCCACTTCTTCAATTAGTGACAATGGTCATGGACAAAATCCTTCTAATCATCATCATCCTCATCATTTGCATCATATACATAATCGGTCGGTTATAACGCCACCTAGTGCTAATACACCGCTTAATTTAGTCAGCCATAATACTATACCAATGACGTCACAATCAATGCAACCATTAAATCCATCAATTACATCATCGACGACTACTTCATCTTTGCTGGCGGGATGCAATGTTATCAGCAGTTTAAGCGGAAATGCAGTGTTGTCACCTGACCAGGACATCAAGGAACCAACTAACTCGTTGGAACTACTGCAAAGGAGCGCTCAACAGGTTTATATGTGTTTACAATTAAAGCTGTGCTATCAGGTCGCTTGGGGCGTTTAATGGGCCATATTTCATCAAAACAAAATGATTATTTTTTGGACGTTTTTTTAAATGTTTACCAAATAGTTCATTAATGGTTGATATTGTAGAGACAAACTCCCTGATAGCACGCCACAATAATTCAGTATTTGTAAAAATTAGTAAAAAATGTTTGTTAATGTTTGGTTTTTTTTTATTGTAGGTTCTTAACAACGCCAGTCAAGGTCTCTTGTCAGCTGATTTACATTTCCGCAGTGGGGGTAACTCATCCAGAAGTTCATCAGTCAAAGGTGGCACTGGCAGTTCCGATAAAGGAGGATTTGGTCGTCATGATGATGGTTTTTTTAAGCATCGCTGTCGCTATTGTGGAAAAGTTTTTGGCAGTGATAGTGCTCTTCAAATCCACATAAGGTCTCACACCGGCGAGCGTCCTTTCAAATGCAATGTGTGTGGCAACCGCTTTTCAACCAAAGGAAATTTAAAAGTTCACTTTCAGCGGCACCGAGCAAAGTATCCTCATATTAAAATGAATCCCAATCCTGTACCCGAGCATTTGGACAAGTATGGTCCTCCGCCGCTTCAGCCACCATCACCTGTTGGTGGCAGTTCCGCTCCTCCGCCGCCTCCACCACCTTCTCAGATGCAGCCTCTTCCATCTTTACTATCCATGGCTACTCATCATTTTGGAAACTCCGGGTTTCTTCCCACTTTTCGGTCCATCGATGCTGGACAGTTCCATCCGATTTCTCATCAACCTTATTTAAATCGTGCAGGACATGGACATGATGGTGTTCATCAACCTCCTGTTTCAATGTCAACACTTGTTCCTCATCCCATTCCATTATATAGCCATTCCTCAATTGACCACCATCAGTCAAAGCAAAACTGTCCACAAAAAGTGGATGACAGTGAGCAGCAAAAGCATCAAAAAAGTGTTAAAACGGAAATAAAAGAAGAGAAAATGGATGATCAGCCTTTGGACGTAACAAAAGACAAAATATCCAAGAAAGGCAAATGCGATGATGAAGATGAAGAAATGCGTGAATTGGACGACGAAGGACAGCTAATAAACGAACAACATGAATGGTCCTCAAGACGTGGACCTGAAGATGATGATGAAGATATGATGGCGAATTCTCCAAGGTCATTGCTTGACGAGGAGGAAGATGGCTGCATGGACGATTATATGGACGACAATGACATGGAGAGTGATACCAGTGAAACGAGCAGAGAAGTAAGGATGATTCATCACGATGGGACGTCACAACCTCTTCCGCCTACTATGCCAATGTTCAGGCCGCAGCGAGTCAACTCTAGACATTCGGCCCCACCTATAGCTACTTTTTCATCCAATTCTCGTGATGGGTTGGACGACATTGATGATGATGATATGCATATGGATGACATTGATCCCAGACATAAGGAGGGACGGGATGTTGACACTCCTATCCGGCCTTCGTCCGATCCATTGAATAACAGACCCGATGTAATATCCGACCCAGCGTTGTACACGCCGCTGTTGCCAAAGCCAGGATCAAACGATAGTTCTTGGGAAACTTTAATTGAAGTGAGAAAGTCGTCGGAAACTGCAAAACTTCAGCAGTTGGTTGACAATATTGAACATAAATTGACAGATCCAAATCAATGCATTGTTTGCCACCGTGTTCTCAGCTGCAAGTCGGCTCTTCAGATGCACTATCGAACTCACACGGGTGAGAGGCCATTTAGATGCAAGATTTGTGGACGGGCCTTCACCACCAAAGGCAATCTGAAAACTCATATGGGTGTTCATCGAATCAAGCCACCCATGAGAGTTCTTCATCAATGTCCTGTTTGTCATAGAAAATTTACAAATGCTCTGGTACTTCAGCAGCACATAAAGATGCACACTGGGGAACCAACTGAGATGACTGCGGAACAGATATATGAAGCAGAAATAAAGGATTTTGTTGGAATTCCGCCTCCACCTATGCCACTTCCGCCCTCGACTTTATCGAACAGTTCATCAATTATATCGTCACCAGTATCATTAGTTTCACCGTTTGCTTCACCACTGCCATTGCTCCCTCCACCTGCACCCTCGACATCATTGGCTGCTTCAACTACAACGAACACTTCTGCAAATCAGCAAGATTTACCTAAAAGTTCAATTCCAGCCAGTGATGCCAACAAACCAATTGTTGATGGACAATCAGTCATCCGCTGTGGATCAGCGTCTGCCAGCGACAAAGATGTGGAGCGAAAACCTATAATCAACCCACCGGCAAGTATTTCGCCATCTCCACCACCAACTTTGCAAATGCCCAGCTACTCTACGTCTTTGGCAGCTTTGGAAAATCATGTCAAAACTATTAGCACACCACCACCGTCTTTGGCCCAGTTTGGGCATCTCATGGCGGTTGCTTCAGGAGCTATTTTGCCACCTCCATCAAATCACGGCCATCATCACCATCAAAGATTGTTTTCCAATGATCTTCATCATCCATTAGGAGCATTTATGTCAAATCCCATAGCCCACGGTTTGGCCAAGTATGGAAGACGATTGTCGGATAGTTCACATAACAACAATGGTCAACAAAAAGATCAATTACATCGCTCAACTCCATCACCAACTTCCTCCAACTCTGACAATGATCATCAACCTATCAAAAGAGATTCAATGAGTCCTAACAATGGGCATGGGGGAAATACAAGTGTATCGGTTTCTAGGTCACCAAGTCCTGCCAGTGTTTCCAGCTTTGCCAACTCAGAGATTTCGATGTCCAGCGCTTCAGCTTTGGATTTAACGCCACGATCTGTAATAACGTCTTCATCATCATCAATTGGTTCTACGCCCTCTAGGCATTTATCACAGACAATGGATATGTCATCGCTGCCCTTGCATTTACAAGCTACTGGCCGGTATAGCACTACATGCACTATATGCTTCAAAACCTTTGCTTGCAATTCGGCTTTGGAAATCCACTTCCGGTCACACACAAAAGAGAGGCCATTTAAATGCAGTGTGTGCGAAAGGGCTTTCTCCACAAAGGGCAATATGAAACAGCATATGTTAACTCATAAAATTAGGGACATCCCCAAGCAATTTTTTGAACCTAAAAACAGTTTATTGCATGAAGAACTTGGACTTAGGTCTTCACCACATGTTTTAGCCCCACCTACACCAACAGCCCCACCAGTGTCCTCTACTCAACATTCACCTTCGTCGCAGCAATCTCGAACCTCTACAACTTCGTTAGATGACCGAAGGAGGCCACCACCAATGACACCGCCAGAAAGAAGAGATCATTCGGGTGATCGAGGGGGTGACGGTCACCACAGCAGTGGAAGCAGACGAAGTTCGGTTTCTTCCAAGCATCCATGCTCAGTATGTCTTAAATGCTTCTCCAGTGCTTCGGCTTTGCTAATTCATATGAGAACTCACACTGGTGACAAACCGTTCAAGTGCAGTGTATGTGAAAGAGCATTTACAACAAAAGGCAATCTCAAGGTATTGTATATCATCTTAAACTTATTGCTTTATACAAATTGTCTTACTAAAATGTCTTGATTTGATAGGTCCATATGGGAACTCATATGTGGAATAATGGAACTTCCCGTCGTGGTCGTCGAATGTCAATTGAGCTGCCAACACTTTCAGTTAATCCTAAAGACGGTGATCCTTTACGACGTCCAGAATTTTTCATGCCCTACCTCACATCCCCGTTTTTTAATGGCAAAATGAATGAGATTTCTGTTATTCAAAATGCAGCACTCACTAATGGTAAGTAATCATAATTGTTATTGGTTAATTTAACAGTGGTTATCATAGTAAACATTTTATTACTGTAGGTTTCTTTGGTGCAAATGGCGGAGGACTCCCAGGAATGGCTTCACTCGGTCTTGGAGCAAACACTCCAACATCCACTACTGAAACTGGCTCAGTAACTGCGTTGCGTCACACAGCTGAACTTGATCTCAGTTGTAAAAAATCGCCTTTACACGCTGAAGGCGCCTGCCGGTCAGACTCTGCTTCTGCCCATTCGTCGCCTGCCACATCTCCAGCTGCCAGTGGTGGTCGCAGCTTCGAACGCAGTCACAGCTTAGCTGCTGACGACTATTCCAGCGACGAAAGTAGATCGGCTACACCAATAGACGACCTGGACAATGGCAGTCATCACAACCACCGACACCATCACGAACGGCGTAGTTCAAACTCTCCTTCACCTGGAGCGGATGGTGCTGAGAACGGAAGTCCATGGTGGAAAATGTCATGTCCCACATGTAGTAAAGTTTGCCATTCTCCTTCCGAGTTGGAAAGCCATCTTCAGGCACATTACAGTAAAATTTCCAGCGATTCCAAAGACCAAATCATGGACATGAGCAACAAATCGGCGGATGAACTTCAAGTGTAGCTTCGTAGTTAATTGGATTTTATCACTATAATTTAAAAGACAATTTGCAATGGCCAAGACTTTGAAGTGATTATTGAATTGATGGTTTAAGTGATCAAAGCATAATTAGTCACCTGAAGCAAAATATAAAAATAGAATTTGTCCATGTTGAATGGACCTAATGCATGAATTGTTCAAATGCTTAGAAAAATCAGCATTATAACCTTGATGTTTCGACTTGGTATTTTTTATTGCTCCAACAACGAAGGTAAACAATATAAATATACTGTATAAATAATGAAAAAAAAAATTGAAAAAAAAAACATCAACTTTACAAAATTTGTGTAAAAATTGTCCTTGTCATCCATTTTAATCGTTTTTCATCTGAAATGAACATCCCTCTCTTATTTTTTATTTGTTTTTTAGTTTTTATGTGTCTTTGTCCCAAGAGAAAACCACTTTTTAACTTTTTTTTTTATTTTTCAATTTTTTTTTTTGTTTTTTTTTTAAATGTTATTGTGGTTCCTATATATCAACTAGTCGCCATTTTGTGGAATATAAATAATTATAAATATTAAAAAAAATCTATACAAATATATAAATATTATATATAGACATTGTAAACAATTTTTTTTGCATAACAGGCCATTTGCAAAGCAAAAGTCAATGTTGCTTCAAAAATTAATGGCCACCATTTTTTTAAATCACAACTTTGAATGCTAAACCCACAAAAATACAGGAAAATAACATCAATTAACTAGTGATAATTTTCTTTGGTTTTTTAATGTTTGATTTATTTTACTTTCTGAATTATTTCTTTTAATTTGCAATTTATTTTGATTGGAGTGACCAGAAAGTAATATTTTATTAAATTGAAAACTTATAAAATCAAAGTTGTGAAATGTACAAAACATTAAGTTTTTTTTTAGGTCATTTAGCAATTCTGAATGGGATTATATGGGAAATTTTTCAAATGTTGTATATTACGAGATCATGATGTGGAATGAATCGGATGAAGTTTTTTTTTCGGTTGCAATTAGTTTAATTATTGAATATTCCAATGGCTAATTAATTAATTTGCGTAAAAGGATTGTTTATTTTTTTTTTGTTGGTCTCGAAATAATTAAGTGTGAAATGGCAACATTGCGAGTTTCTTATTTGAGGTTCAAAGGGTCAAACAGGACGTTGTTGGTGGATGGGTTATTATTATTTTTTGTTTGTGAAATATAAAATACTTTTTAAATCATTCCCTTGTTGTAAATCTTCTCTACCACCAACTCCCACCACACTTTGTAAATCTTTCTTTCATAAAACTTCAAAAAAAAGAAAAAAAATCTGTGTAATTTTCCATTTTGTGTCCCCTTTGACCCTCTCATTCAAACTCAAACCCTCGTTTATCTTTTTATTACCTTTCCATTCCATCTGTGGTGGATTTTTAAGTTTTTAATTGATTTGCAATTGATAATATTTGGATATATCGATCACTATTATTATTATATACAAATGGCAACTGATAAACTACAAAATATTTTTTTGTTGTTTATTAAAACTTAAAAGTTTCCTTAATATAAAATCGTTATCGTTGTAATTTCTTTACACTAAACAATTTAAGACAACATTACACGTTTCATCATGACATAATTAATGTTAAATTCAGTGCCTAACTTTCGAAAAGACCGTTACTTACAAGCCAATTGTAAGCTGAATGAATTTGTAGCCGGCTCCATGTGGATTTTCGAATCGAGTGGCGTCACACAAACCAATTAATTGCAGCTGGCAATAAAATGGCTGGAAATAATCAGAGCAACTTCAGTCGTAAATGATAATTTCTAAATGAGTGTAGAGTGGTTTTCAGTTGGTGTCTTATCATCGTTCCTTGGCATTTTTATTGGATCATCTATTGAATAAGTGTTGCATTGTATAAGAGTATTAAACTGTAAGTATTAAACTAAAAATGTTATCTTTGCAAAGTGCAGTCTTAACTAATTTATTCAGGAGCCGTTTCATCAAAATATGATAACTTGTCTTGTCACTAGACAGGGCCGGGTATAAAACTTTTTTTGCGGAGTCGGCTGCCAAATTTTTTTTTTCTAAAACTTTCTCCAAAAAAAAATCCAAGTTTCCTATAAAAAAAACGTCATTTTTGTTGACCGTGGTTTAACATATGGTTTTTATAGTTGATTTAGATGTAAAACGATGTGAGGATACCAAATCCGTTGGAAGTTTTGAATTATCTCTAATACTTTACGAGTTATTCCTGTTTGGGCCATTTTGAAGCCCTTGGAGATGGATTTCCGGTCTAAAATTTTCAGATTCGTGAAGTTCATGTCGGCTTGCATATAAAATCGTTTTTGTTTTAAATTTCCAACTAGCTTTCTGTTTTGGTTCAAAAATTTTCATTTTCTAAATAAGAGGTAATATTACATTTCTTGATTGATTTTTATCATTTAATAATATTCACTAATAATACAATATAATAATAAAACACATTTAAATTAATAAATTAATTAGTAGATCTAATAATGGTGATGAATTAAATTCATTGCTATTATATTTTGTTTTTGTTGAAATATTTTGCTCGCCAGAATAGACTACAAGTTAAGAAGCAAATTTTTTCAACGGCTGGCGGTGGCCTAGCGAGTAAGGCGTTTGCCTGATCGCTGTAGTGGGTTTCAATAGAGTGTACCAGGTTCGAGACTCCGAGCAGGCAGAAAAATTTTTCTGAGGAAATTAATCCCTGAAAAATTACAAATTAACTGCCTGCTTAGGGTGCCGTCGAATTATGTATTATGTCGCAGTAATTTAGTATTATGTCGATTAAGACATGTGCGTAGTACATATACACTTGCGAAAACACGGGCGCCCCAGCTAAGGGGGTCGGATGCCAGTTGGGCCGACCTACAGGAGGCGAGGAGTGAGCCCCCGAATTTTTTTAAATTTGGAATTAAAACATTTTAACAAAAATTTCAGCAAAATTCGGGGGTTCCTCCTCACCCCCTGTAGGTCGGCCCGCCTGGCATCCGACCCCCTTAGCTGAGGCGCCTGTGTTTTCGCATGTGTCTATGTATTACGCACATGTCTTAACATACTGCGACATAATACATAATTCGACGGCACCCTAAGCAGGCAGGGAATTAATTTATAATTTTTCAGAGATTAATTTCTTCAGAAAAATTTTTCTGCCTGCTCAGAGTCTCGAACCTGGGACACACTGCTGAAACCCACAACGAGATGGCTGACGCCTTATCTCGCGTAGCTACCGCCAGCCGTTGAAAATTTTGTTTCTTAACTGGTAGTCTATTCTGGCGAGCAAAACATTTGAACAAAAAAAAAATTATAATAATGGCAATGAATTGAATTCATCGCCATTATTATATCCATTAATTAATTTAATTGTGTTTTATTATTATTATTTTGTATTATTAGTGAATATTATAAAATATTAAGCGCTTTTTAGAAATCGATCAAGAAATGTAAACAACACGCAAAGGCTACATACAGCTTTACCTCTTACTTGAAAAATAAAACAGTTTGAAAGAAAAATATAAATTTTGTTGAAAATTTCAAATAACAACAATTTTAGATGTAAACCGACCTGAAATTTACGAATATGATGTTTTTAGACCGGAAATCCATCTCCAAGGGCTTCAAAATGACCAAAATCACAACAAACGGCCATACAAACGGGAATAACTCGTAAAGTATTATAGATAATTAAAATATTCCAACGGAACTGGAATCCTAGCATCATTTTACATCTAAATCAACCATAAAAACCATATGTTAAATTTTGGCCATTTTTGAGAAAAACGCAAAGGCTATAGCCTTCTCACTTTTTCCAAAAATCAGAAAAAATCACAGGTTCTTAAAAATAGATAAAAATCGTTTCATAAAATGTAGAATAGGGTACAAGTAGCGATTCCGTTGTTTATAATCCCGAAATCTGTCTAAGGGCCTCAAACAGGGTCCGAATGAGCTCAAAA
>JAAFCF010006680.1:8944092-9015442 GCA_013389785.1 Helicorthomorpha holstii | reverse complement strand
CCCAGGACCCTTCGCTTACTGGCGTCCAGCTCATGCACTGAGCTACGACCCATTCACATCAGTCTAGTTCACTAAACTACTAGTCTATCCTAGGAAAATAAAAAATTGATGAGAAATGACCCAAGGACCATGTTCCTCTCCATTAGAGTCACAAAACATTTTTTTACAGCTAAGTTTAATCGAAACTTGATAACTTCATTAAATTATATTTCAACTAAGAGCCTAATGAAAGTATTGACGAAAGTAAAAGTTCGTACAAAAATGTAAACAACAACAACGATATCATTCAAAAACAAAGTTTAATCAAACTATCTTTATATGTCTTGGAAGAACTATTATGCATTTTTTAACGTGAGAGACTTATATGTATTACTTGAAAAACTTGTATGACTGCACCTATTACGAAAGACTTGTACGAAAGACAAAATAAATAAATACAAAATTACAAAAATAACTAAATTTACAACGACAAAATAACCATTCATAATGAAACGGTCATAACATGTTTGTCATGAAGTCTTCTATCGTTTTGCCAGTGAACGTTATAAAATTTCACTCAAAAAGGCAGTTGAATCGTTAACAGCTTAAAGGTTGTCTAATTTAGAAGAATCAAATAGCGTTTGAATTACCATTTTCCAAAATGTCCCTTTGAGCCTTGATCGAAACATTCAGCTGCAGATTCCAAGAATATACACATTAATGTACAACTTCACACACGTTCGCTCTGCAAAATACAACATAAATTTACTATCCACACTAAATCAGTATAGTAGGAAAAAGAAATTTAAATTAAAAAGGACCCATCAGAAGAGCGTAGAGACATACGGTATCCCATCAGAAGAGCAGTCATTTCTCATTTTGCACTGGAGAATTAGCGTTGGTGGCAACTATACAGTATTTATTTATTTGACAGTATTTATTTATTTGTTTAATATAGTTACTGTAAAATATATAAACGCATTTTACCTTTGCAACAGGGGCTTCACCAACTTTGACTTTCATAAATTTTCCAAGACCCTTAAGTCTTAACCCATTCAATAACTTATACCGTAATTCAACAACACCAACTCAAACAAATACAGGGAAAGAAATACAGAAGAATCCCGATGGCATTACTCTCTGTCAAATTAATATAATATTGCACTGCAGTTATAATTACACAATATACAGTAATAACAGTACTTACAATTTTAACTGATAAAGATGAGCAGCCATGATCAGACAATTCATCTTCAAATATATCAACTTCATCAAACTTGCTTTACGCTGTTCAAGCTTCTCCAGGTCAATCTTTTGAGTTGTAGAAACCTCCTAAGAATTTGTAACCGTCATTTTTAACCATTATTTTTTTATTTGAATGTTTTAAACTAACGGTACCTAAAAGAATGTTTTAAACCAACGGTACTTAAAAGGGAGTTTTCCTCGATGTTGATGCTATTTTTAAAATAAATGTTTAGCTATTTCAGGCCATTTTATCATGTAAAGTACATTTTATTGTTAAAATACAATACCGGAAAGCTAATTTTATGAATTTAGGTAAATGTTTTAATTAATTATTTTAATTTAAAACTTCCTATCCAATGCGATGCAATCGAACAGCGTAATCGCTAATAAAATGGCCGTGTTGCAGAAGCGCTACTCTTACGTGGAATTCAATCGAGATAAATTTTACATTTCAAATTAAAATATCTGGAAATAATTTAAAAATAACTAACCTAACCTAGAAAAATGACTAAATTAACCTGACGTAATTTAACCTAATTAAAACGAATGAAATTAAATTCGCATTTTGCTGTAATTCCGATTGGCAACACAGGCACCATTTTCGTTGTTGATACCGTAATTCATTTAAGCGAAAAGTTTAATTGGTAGTTATTAATTAAAAAGTGTAAATAAACACTTAAAATTAACTTTCCGGGATTGGATTTCATACAAATAATGCACCTATCATGATAATTAAGAACATTTACGTTAAACATTTATTTTAAAAATAGCATCAACATCGAGGAAAAAACCCTTAAAAGAATGTTTTGCATAACTATTGCTTTATTGGATATGCCCTGGTTGTAATACAAATACAAAGATTGTTATGCAATAAGACCTGCATTTTTAAACTCGAACTCCGAATTGTTTATGTGTCGTTATTAATCATAGGCTTTGTAAGATTTTAAGTTATTGAAACCACCTGTCACGAAAGACGGCTGTAGTCTTCTTCTACTGTCTTCATGTCTACTTTGTCGAATCTTTGATGAATTTGAGTCAGCTGTTCCATCCATTTCAAACTGTAGTGACACTTACAATGAAGCCAACTCCAACGCTCATAGGAAATTCCCTATCGCTGTTGCCAATCTTCCTCAAAATGGACTGATGATTAAACGTTTGAAACGCGAGCACCTTTATTTAAAAAATGTTTAAAATGTTGTTGGATTTGTGATAACACACATTCTATTTGGATACAATATACTATGCAACAAACATTGGAAGCCAATTTAGAATTTATTCGGGTAAGTAGATTGATTTTACATTGTGTTATTCGTTGACCGTCATCATTTATTTTTATGTATATTTGTATTTGGTTACAAAAGGAATTGCGAAGAATAAATCTTAAGAAAAAAATTCAACAGAAGCCAAAGATCATTTTATTCTAATTGGTGAGTAATTTATCCAAATTCTTTATCCTTTTATTTGATTCATTTGCAGTAAATTTATTTCATTTCTGTTTAAATTTGTTGTTTATCTACTGTAAACAAATTTTTATTTTTTTCTTAGATTGTGAAAACTCGTGACCTCGTATTTAAATTTCAAATAATAGGTCTTCCTATTTTTTTCATAAATTCAAAGTGCGTCAAGAATTATCCATAAACAACGCAAAATAGATCTTTCCATTGATCTTCCATTATTCTGGTATTTCTCCTAGATTCTCAATTGATTATACTTTAAATGTTGTATTTGCTAAAAACACAATAGTTTGGCTTTGATGTTTTCATTTGTATTTAATATATTATAATATAGACTGCAATCCATAAAACAATTATTATTATGATTAAAATCCACAAGCACACAATCTTTTAGTGTTTAATTAAAACGGGGAATGTTTAAGGCACTTGAAATTCAATAACTGACACGTTCAATGGGTTAATATTCTGGCAATGGAAGGGAGTATTTGAGCCTGAATTGGACCATATGAAACCAGTTCCCCATCCACCGTCAAATGTCCTCCTAAAGTAATGGGTTCTAACCGAAATGCAGTCACTGGAATCATCTCCACCCACGGATAATCAACGTGTCCAGCAGTTTCCAACGTAAGCAGAAACTGTAGAAGCTGTGACCTTGAGACGCCCTTACGAATGACAAGCAACCACATGAGCCCATCATCCAACGATGCATCAGGAACCAGATACACGTTGCTACCTATGTGAGACTGATATGTACAACATACGAGCACGAAATCCTCTTCCAATTGAGTCCATGTTGAAGGGACCGTCTGATCTAACGGTGGTAGCGCCGCAGCCTTTGGTTCCTCAGCACCGCCGTCTAAGTCTTTCTTTAAGCTTTCTTCGTCGGATAATGGCTTCATTGTAATGACCTCCCTGCTTTGAACTCTGACTAAATTGCCAGAGTTTTGTGCTCCCAATGCATCCTCGGCTTCTTCAAAGTCTTCATTATCATCGGCATCAAGAGGAGTGAAAGCTTCTACCGAGTTTGAGCTGTGAATGGCTCTCCTGGGTTTCCTGTGCTCATAGCTGCTGACTGAACGAGACAAGGTTCTTTTCTGCTGCCTCTGATGGTGCTTACTGTACCCTGGAGCAGCTAGATATGACAGTCGACCACGATACACACGAAGATCTTTTTTAAAATAAAAATCATTACCTCTTAATTTACAATTCAACCAATTAATAAATTAAAATTTACTAGCTAATCTGGGGATGGCCCAAAGTGTAAATCTGGTTTCACCAATCGACCTAAGCCTCTCACTTTCAATGTCAATGTCAGCTATGATCCCCCAAGCGATACACAGAAAGGAATACATAGTTTGTCCCTGGAGTTCAACTTTGACTAAATCCATAGGAATTGTTCTTCCTTTGGCCACATTGAATGCTGATAACAACTGACCACTCTGACTGCTTGATGACTCTCTGAACAAACGAACAATCCAGTGTTTAAATCAAATAACAAAAAAGTACCATTACAATTTTATAAAAGTGTACAACTAATTAAAAATTTAATACAAAGCACTAAAATATAGTTAATTGAATTTCTTTACTCACCCTAAAGCGTAATGTAGAGCTGCCGCTAATCCATTTCCTGATCCACCGGGAACAACTCCTATTGGAATTTTAATGGAATTGGCCCAGTCACTACGAGTCATGAGGCCATTTATTACTTCAAATATCAATCCATCACCACCCACCACGATTATGCCATGCCACTGACTTAAATCGGCCTCAATGGCTAAATCTCTTGCGTGATTTTGTCTTTCAGTTGTAACAAGATCAAATGAAATGCTGGCTTCCGTTAGAACAGGTGCTATTTTCTGCTTGAAGATGCTCACACCTTTTCCTTGACCACTACGTGGATTAACCAAAACCAGAAGATGCCTTCTGCTACTCAATACGCCATTCAAACCAACACCTAGCACATAACATTTTACAACAAAGTTAAAAACAAAACCATCAATTGGGTCACCGAAATTGCAGGAAATTAAACTAAGGCATTTTGCAATTAAATTATGCTCTCATTCAAATACGTTAATATTAATTACAACACAATTTGTTATTCGAGATATCATGTTGTTGTCTCAAAAATCATATGTTGTTTAACCTTGACCTAGTTTGTAGACCACCAACTGCGTATTAATTACCGGTCTTTTTAAACTTTATTGGCCGGTGACCACTCAATTTATAAATCTTGGTAGATTATATTAACCTGTAAAGCATTTCCTGATAGATTCTCTCCATTTCTCGGCGACAGCTAAATTCTGCTGGAAAGTATGATTGGTATCGATGATAAACGTCAAACAAATTCTTTGCCGTTTTCGTCCTTTACCGAACCGCTTCCTCACCAGTGGATAAGCATACACACATAAGTAGGCGTTTTCTATTTGTTCACAAATTAATTCCATTTCATTATTACTCTTAATTCAGTAAGTTAGTTAAAAATCTAAATGTCTGACCTATTGATTGCTGTTTGTGATGCTTCATGCATTGACAGCCGACAATATCTCTCCAACTCAGCTGATAGAATTCACAATAATTCCTCAAATCTATTTCTCCCTCCGTTGCTTTATATCTTGCTAATAACTCTTTACTTTTACTCTTCATATATAAAAGACCATGATTTTCAATCAACATCAGATACGCAAAAATCCCTTTGCTTCCATACACTTCGAACACATCGTCCATCAGCACTCGCTTCAGGCTCGAATTTCTCTCTGCTTCCTCCAACCATTCTCCTTCAGCCATTTTTAAACACGTTGTGGTTTTATCATCGCGATAGGAAACTCTTAATATCTGCACAATTAAACAGATACAAACCAGCCATTAAAAAATCGTACGACACTTGATATCAGCCCACAACAATTCATAGCAACCATTTCTTTAGCAAAACCGATTAGTGATTACGTAACGATAGCGCGTAAATTGCGTTATGTCAATTAAAATAACGCTTACGTTGCGTTTACGGTAAGTAAACATCAACATTGACGTCATTATGAAGTGGCTTTCATCAAAATAATAATCGCACAACGAAAACTAATAATACAATTTTGTTGAATTTTGAATTTGTATGAATTTAGTTGTTAACCTTCATTTAATTAGTTTTGCTTTATAATTATTCATTTCCATTTGTGATTGGCTGAAAATGGAGTCGAGTTTTAAATTGAAATTTCCCAGGCAAAATGGGAAAATATGGGTAAAAAGATAGGACTACGTTTAATGTACAGTATAGTAGAATGGTAATGAACATGGGACAAAAGTTAAGTGGGAAAGGTTGAATTTCAATTCAATGTCACCCTGCTCAAATGGGCGGTAGACAAAATGGTGGAAAGTGTAATCATCAAAGTTTACGACCGAAAGTGTTTTTGTTGTGATTGTTATTGAAAGAAAAGGGGGGTGGGTGTATAAATAAATCAGGAAAAATCGGATGAAGTATTCTGGGGGGGTAATGGGAAGTGATTAAATGAAGATATTAAGTTTAATTATGGGAGGTAAACAAAGCACCACCACAACGACGACATCGTCTACAACAGCTTCCACTTCTTCGATCAACGCGCTTCACCATCAATCTGCAGCGGGAGGACCTGAGAGACTATTCGGCAGACAATATGAGCAGCATCAGCAACATAGACTGAATCAAAATGACTCTAGACAAAGAGCCAGAAGTCTCTCTCATGTTCCAATCCTGGCTCACAATTCAGCTGGTGCTGCTACTGGCTCTTCCAGTGGACTAGTGGCTAGTGGTGGTGGTGCGGGTAGTCGACTATTGGAACCGGCCGATTCGGACGGAGGAAGCAGCACGGGAGACGAATCGGCCACCAACAGCTTAGAAAATGCACTGTTTGGAGTTGGAAGAGTTTACACAGCACATTCCCTACCTACGCAGCTGTCTTCGGCTTTTAACGGTTTTAACTATTACCAATTTTAAATTACTCAAGTTTTACTATAATCTCTAATGTACGGTACTTTTTTTTTCAAAAGTAGGAATTAAATGCCCCGTTTGTGGTAAATTTGTAATTCCAGATGATCTAGAATATCATTTGGTTATGTGCCTAACTAAACCGCGCATCAGTTATAATGGTAAGAAAATAATATTAAAAATTAGTTTCCTATTTACTATTTTAGAAATTCTTTTGAAGCACTATAATGTAGAATCTGTTATCATACAATACACCATTTAATGAATTAGTGATCATGTGATCCCTGTTTATCTCCATGTTGCTAGGCTAATAAACTTTTCTATTTGACAAGCAAAAATTAATGTAAACAACATTTTAGATAACTAATAAATACAGTAGCTGCTGTCGATTCAGTTTTTTTTTTTTTTTTTGACTTTTAAACATCAAAAATGATATAAAATGTCAACCTGAAAAGTAAGGTAGTAAAAATTCTCTGAATATATCGATAATATAAGTTGGCACTAATTAGTCTTTGCATAAGAAAATATGCTTAATGAGCATTAGAGGAATAATAGTTTTATAGCTTTTCTTATTTTGCAATCTATGTACATACTATAATAATACAGCATTAAGTATGCGTTAATCTATTCATTGTTAAATCTAATACATATATAATATTAATAATTTTATTGTTATTGTAGAAGATGTGTTAAATGAAGATAAAGGCGAATGTGTGATATGTTTAGATGATCTGCAACGAGGCGATACGATTGCCAGACTACCATGCCTTTGTATATATCACAAATGGTGAGTAATCACTTTGGAAAAGTTTCCATGCCAACAAAAGAAATAAAAATATAATGCCGGGCATGTGCTGTCGATTTCACAGCTGTTTAAAACTATGCAAGTTACAACATTTTTAACAATTATTTTTATTTTATTTTTCTAGTTGTATCGATTCTTGGTTTGAAGTAAACAGGTCCTGTCCCGAGCATCCTTCTGACTAAACTTCCTTGTCCCATCCCATTCTATCCTATATCTTCCCTTTTATTCAGCTGATGACAACATGGTGGGTGCCATTGAAGACATAAAAAAACACCAAAGTAGAGACAAAAGGATAAAAAAACCACTAATGGCCTTCTGACTATTTTTTCAGAGACAAAAAACTCACTAACACCCATTAACCGATTTTAATTATTCGGATTAACCATTTTATTTTTTTTGTTGTTGTTCGTGTGATAAACTAATCAGCCTCGCCAATTATAATTAATATGGTTATTTAAAAAACAACCAATTTTTTTGTGCTCAGAAATATAATTATAATTTTTGTTAAAAATGCCTGTGATTAAATATCAAATGTATAATTACCCCTCTCAATCCGCCTTTGTTTCTGCATTTTCCTTTTCATCTCGAATAAAGTTCGCAGGAGTGACGGCGGTAGTGGGTGCTTTCAAAGTGAAAACCACCGGAAGATCCAGGAGTACTGGATTGGTCCTCTGAAGAAGACGTAGCCAAGATAGAAGGGAATCCCTGCTGCTGCTTCCAGTGGCACATACTGCGAAAATGGTGGCGTCTTCTTGTTGGTGAACAGAGGCGTCAGTCACCAAAGACGTTTCGTGGAGACCGTCGTAAGGGTTCCCCAACATGGATACATCTACAAAAGCATGTTAACTGAACAGACTTGCTTTGGGAAAAGGAGCACTAGTCTTAAATTTCTTCTTTACCATCTAATTCTTCCTTGGTGAGCCTTGATGCGAGCCTGTTTGGATCCGGATCTGCCTTAAGTACAAAGTAAGCGATGGAAGCGTTTCTTAGCCATATCCTGAAGGCTCCATCGATATACAAAACCTTGTCTTTCGGTTGCTTAAGTAGAAGTTCCTGCTGTTTAGGCGATTGTCCACTCACGATCCATGTCTTATCTAAAGACTCCTCCACTTCTTTTGTCTTCCATTTTTTAAAATATAATAATTAACATTATAGAAATTGTTGATTAGTTATGAACAAGTGTTACCTCGTAGGTCTCTATTTTCGTTTGCAGGTCAACACTTGTTATCCTTTCAATGGCCAAAAGGGCCAGCTGATGTGGATCATCTGGAACTGGTTTAGGCAGAAGCCAAGGACTGGCATAGCGAAATTTAGGCATCCAGTAGTTCATACGAGCAAATTTTTTCATAGGTAAACCCCGGTAGCCAAAACGCTCCATTATTATCATTTGAATATCTTCGTCTGGAATCACTCCTAATCAACAACAAACAAAACGATATTTTAATATTATTGAGATAGTAGAGAGTTTGCGGGATCGAACAAGTATCAAGTGAGAACTAAGGCAAATTCAGTCGCTATAGATCGATGATTTTTAATTGCTAGAAGTTTTGATACTGATTCGAACCAAGTAAACTATCATTAAATTATCAAGAAAAATCTTAAAGAACGGAATTTCTAACTTTAGCCATAATTGCGCCAAAGTTGTTCAAAAAGTCACTTTGATATTTACATGCTCAAACGTTATTAATTAGTCAAAAAATAAAGATTTAAAAACAAGAGATTGAAGCCTTCAGGAAACACCAAACAGTCGATCTTAAATATACAGTATGTAATTAAATGTCATAGTAAAGTACATGCCAGTTTTGAAATTATTAATACAGTACACTGTATATGTGACTAACAATTGGTATAGGAGTAATGATTCGCATAATCAAACATCTACGACATATTGTTTTAGCTCATTTTAATTACCATGTTCATCCATTTGATCTAGCAGCCTAACAGCACACTGTTGCTGTAAAGGAAAATGCATAAATTCTATCTGAAAAGATGTTTTAGGGACCATTTTATCCTTGGGAAAAACTTGCAACAGTTTCTTGTAAATCTCCAAATCCTTCTCTACGCCAAAATCCTTCATCACCCTAAGAGCGGCATAGATAAACTCCACATGGCCTCTTTTGTTGGGGCTGTTCTCCTCAAAATGTTCAATTAAAGACACGAAAGATGTCTTAGTCTTTTGCTTCACTTCGGCGAATACAGTTTCTCTACGGATCACCGCCACATCTTCCTTCTCCTCCACAGTCTTCTTTTTCTTTCCAAACAGTCTCAACCGAGATGAACTACTACTAAAGTGTCTACCATTGTTAATCACCAACAAACACATTAATCGACCACTTAAAACTGCTTTTGTGGCCATTGCAATCATTAAAATATTCGCTTTATAATCACAATACTATTCCATTTCAATTTAAAACGATTTTGGTGGAAGCCGCCATTTTTGCAAAACAGCTGAATGCACCGGAAACATACGAAGCTAACAATAATTTATCTTCAAATTAATACCAACCTAAATACCTTCAGTTTATTGAAATATTTGATTTTAAAATCAAATTATCTAATAAACTGAAGATCCTAACTTTATATGCAGTATAACTGACTTTCATTATTTTTAATTTAAAACTTTCACAGACGCCATCTGTTGACCAATACAACAAATAAAATCTTAAAGTGTGAATGAACTTTTCTCCCTCGGTACATATAATATATTTATTAATTTACTACTTCTATAATAGTATTTTTTACCATTTAATCATGAGGGCGTTTGTATTTTTTTCGATTGCGTGGTAATGCGTATGAAGCATTTCTTTTATCTTTGTGTCGTCGTCCATGAACAAAGTGTCGTAAAGCTGCTTTACATCAGCTGATTCATTAGGATCAATGGGTTCAGCTTCATCGTACAACCGCTTCACCGTGGCCAACAATTCTTTCTGATCAGTCACATTATCAGCTTTTAACTGTGCTCCTCCATTCAAACACCCTGTAGTAACACATTTCAAAATACAAACTTCAAATACTATCTAACGCTAAATTACTTTCTGACAAACTTTTTGTCATGGAAATAATAATATACTGAGCTAAATTTACCTGATGGACAGGCCATCACTTCCACGTAATGATACAAGCATTTTTTTCTTTTAATTTTCTGAACCAAGTTCTGAATATTCCTGAATCCGTTGACGATAGCAAAGTGTAATAAAACTTGCCCGTTTTGTTCAAATTTTGCCTCTAATAGATCCGGATTTCTGAATTCAAACTGAATTTATTAAAACAGACTTACTTATGAATTTTGATAGATATACTTTTGTGGTATGAAATTGGCTTTTGCTATATCGGCACCAAATAACTCTTTGCAAGCGTACTTAAACACTTGCTCAGCAAAACCTCCCGAGCCTGATCCTTCATGGCGACGCAATACATCACCACTATAGCTAAAAAGTAAACGAATTTTCATTATGTACTACTAAACAAAATATAAGACACTTACAAATCACTAATATCGGAATCGTTCGTTTCAATATCTTGTAAGTTCACATGCTCCATTTCAAACATCTGTTCAATTTCAACTGAAAATAGGGAAACGTTTGTAAACTGACGTTTTGGATGCTTGTTAACAAAATACCTGGAGTGATAACGCAATCGACATCCCTGCTTCCATTTATCGTAAAATCTTCTCTGGAAGCTTCCAACTTTTTATCAAAGCAAGCTTCAATGGACACATGATATATGAATTGTCTATCTGTGCCTGTTAGATGGCTGAAGTGATTTTTAATTAAACTTCCAATCACTTGTTGCGCTGACTTTGCACTGCTCAACAATGGAACAAGTAATTGACCGTGACTTTTCTCGGCGTAACAAATCCAGCCGGGACAGACACCGGCCAACACAGGCCATATTTTCTGACATTGTTTGTAACGGGTTACAAACTCACGTTGGCTCTCAATCAAGCTGAAATTGCGACCAAATGTAGAGTCCACAACGTAATCAGCGCCTAATGAACTAAGCATTTGTAATCGGTCATTTAAGACTTGTAATTTGGTTATTTATTATTATACCAAGATGCTTGAAAAATGAGATAAGCTTTGCGTTAGTGTCTTTTAAAGTCAGGTTATACTTGGCAGCTAACGAGGCTCTAGCTTGGCTTCCAATTGAAACCACAACTGTTTTTTTCTGTCCGTCACCTTCCTTTTAAATGTTGTTGATAATTGTCATTATTATTCAACTAATAACTCATTATTAAAGATTAAACCTGTTTGTTTTTTGTTAGAACTGAGTAAAGCTGTTGGTGGCCTTGCTGAGCAATAAGAACACTTTCGGCTGAGGTTATGCAACCACTGCAGGCCAAACAATCGTTCAACGTCACTGATGCCTTTTCAAGTTTCTTATTCCATCCATCCTAACAAATTGAAAATATATGTTAGCCAACACAATATCGAAATTTACCTAGAAAATAACAGTATAACCTTTTGAATTTCAAAGTAGCTGCCATCCTCACCTATTCGGATTTTCCCAACGCCCTTCTCGCTTTTTTCCACTTTTACTGGCTTGATGCATTCCTGTTAAGAATAAACATTTAAATTAGATTTCAAAAATTTAAAATTACTCTCTGTAAATTCTGTACTCGTAATTAACATTCGATTTAAGAATGTAGAAGCAATTTTCACTTTCTAGTAATTATCGATATTATCGTTTAATAAATGGTATACAACAAGGTAATCCTTATACTCGATACTTTTCAAAAACAATCAATAAAACATCGATATAATTATCGAAAATTATGTAGCTATTTGATTGACTTCAAAATCAAATTTTTCTAAGGCAATATTATATTCCTTAGGCAAACGTCATACAACATTGATGAAAAAATGAATCGAATCTTAGTATTATCTACTTAATAAAAAGCTAATTAACCTGAGAAGGCGTGATATAATCATCTAAATCGGTAAGCTTCAAAACACCACTGAAATTGGCCGCCATCGCTGCGTTTTAAGTACAGTATTCCAACAACATTACCGTACATGCCTTTTCTGGTGATCATAACACTGCTGATCACAATTGTTTTTTTTTTTTTTTAATTGAAATTCAGCCTAAATTTATTTCATTTAAAAATGGGTATTTTATAAAGTAGAAATTACAGCATATTTCTATACATTTTTCACGCAACAAAAACAATTAAATACTTTTTTTCTTGATAATAAACACAAAATATAACTAAGAATAATGATTTAGATTTTCTTTTATACAAAACAAATTTGGTGACTAAATGTTAGCGACTCTCTACTTCATTATTTAATTACATTTGATGATGTTTTAAGTAAAGAATGGCACCTGTGATTGAGGCAATTTAGAGATTATTTGTTTTAACTTAGCTGAGGGGAACTCCATGAACTCTGAAGCGGTAGAGACAGGTGAGCTCAGGATGACCATGATTGCTATGAATGCGAAGTTCAACCATTTGAAACTCGCCCGCATTTTCCACCTAAAATTACATTCATTTCACTTGTAAAGAGCACATAATTATGAAGATATTTAAATCTAAATTCAAAACGGGTATTTCAAAGGCGTAAAACATAGAGAAAAAAAATACCCACATGCATATAATTACAAATTTAATAACGAAAATGTTTGTTACCTGAATGGGAAAGGTTTGCAATGGAGTACCCTCTTGGACGTACTGATATTTACCCAAAGAAACGCCCGTATCCATCTCGTTCTCCAAACCCTAATAACGTTAAAACAAGATCTTTATATTTAAAGCAGTTCTTAAGGCAGTGAAACAATATTCTTTACCCAGACGGAAAAGTCTTTAGGTGCAGAGTCAATGTTACCAGTAGGTGCAATGCTCTTAGGGATGTGTTCAAGAGAAAAGGCGGTGGGCCGAATCTTTCTAGACAGCTGAATGACGACAAAGCCTTCGCTACCCACAAAAGGCCAGCACTCGCCTGGCTGTCTCCCTGGCTGAATGACTTGCCTGGGAGTAACCGAAATGTGCCACAGAGGAAATCCTAGCACAAACAGCTGAGATGAACGTTTAGTATAGGCCTCGGTGCAGCGGGTGTTAATGACACTTCCCCCTGCAGACTCCAGTGCATAGTCAGCTAAACCCAGCTTATCAGCGTCGTATAACGCTAGCTCCTTCCTTATTAGCACCAGGAGCTCTTCCTCTTCATACTTCTTTGCTATTGTTGTTTCACTCTTTCCATTCACGTGCTCGAAAGCCGACTTCAATTCTATAAAGCAAAGTTAATATTATAAGTTTATATCAATTGTATATTTTGGCAAAATGTATGTGACAATAAAATATAGTAGATCAAAGAAGCAACGTGACAAGCTAAACTTACCTAGCATGTGGCTAACTAATTTAGTGTGGTCTTCTTTAGATGTAAACCACTTTCTGAGCTGCTGAGAAAGTCTAATAGCCAGCTGCTCTTCTTCCTCCGCACTCAGCCCTGCGGTTAGCTGCTCACCCAGCCACTCCTTCAACCAAGTCTTATGTTCTGATAAATTCACCACCGGCACAGGTACATTTACAGGAGGTTCCTGAAAGATCGTAGACGTCCTCTGCTGAGCAAGATCTTTCAGTTCTTCCTCCATCGCTTTAAGCTTCGACTGAATGGACAATAATGTCGCAGATAATTGCACTTCTCTTTCGTCAACTTCCACTCTTTTAGTACGATAAAATTAATTTATATAAAATAACAGATAGAAATCAAAGCCTACATTTTGGTATCTTTGGTATTTGCTAACTGAATTTCACTAAATTTCTCTTCAACTATAACTTTAATTTGCTGTTGAATGAAGATCTTCAGCACCTCTTCATCTAGCTGACTAGTTGTCTGTAGTTGTGGTTTCAAGCTTTGACTCTGCCAGCTAAACAGTCGAGAGAAATCAGCATAAGAAGGAAGAGAAATCATAGCTGAACTTTTCTCTGCTAATGAACTAAATGCATTCGATGATGATGACGAGAATAAAACTACAAACAAAATGAATTACAAAAATAACTTAATTCATTTACATTTCATTATATACTTACAAGCGATGAGTGAAAATAAAGCAAAAAAAATTGCAAACTTCTTCCAATGCCGATCAAAAAAGTGCCTTACAACGGGTCCACAACTAGAAAAGGCATTAAATTATTTAACATTTAATTATTTAAATTATGACATTCGAAATTTTATCTTACGTGGCGAGAAGCCAAACATCTAACAGCATCAAATAACAGGCAAATTTATACACATAAAACATTGGTACATAAACTATGTAAAAAAGCGGATCCGTCCAACTTCTTTCATATGTCATGGTTGTTTCGGTTCTAGTCCTTGTGACGGCTGGAGTTATAAATGCAACACCCTCATTTTCACTCTCGGAACCCTCGTCATCCAAACCTTTAAAATTAATAAACAAATAAATTCGCAAATTGCAACTTTCCAACATATATAAATATTCAGGCATAATCAACTAGGTAGTGAAAAAGTTCATGTATTTCCGTTTTTTAGTAATTACCATATTCTTGCGAAGTATAAAAGAGTCCATCTCCTTCTCGGTCAGTTGTGGCCATCCGACGGTCAGTATCCCTCGATTGACTATGTTGTTGATAACTATTTTGAAGAAATGATGAATTTAAAGATAAGTCAGCATTAACTGATCTGCTGGACGATGACATCAGGTGATAGTCTAGTTAATTAATAATAAGAGTTACATAAGAATTAAATAATGAACCATGGAAAAATGTACCACGCGTCCTGTTTGTTGTATAACTTCCTACTGAAGATAACGACACAGATCTATAAAACAAACAACGTTTTAATCTCAAATTATTATCTGATAAGATACGATCGTAATTCTATATTATGTACCTCATTATCACACTCTCACTGTCCAATCTGAAACAAATACAAAATAAGTTAATTACTAATCATTTTAATTACTAATGATTGCAATAACTTTAACCTTAAGTCTTTTTTGGCCACCGAATGGGTGTGCTCTTCAACTTCTTCAGCGATTATTGTGTTTATTCCGTTGCCGATAATCACTCGAGACGGCAGATTTTCAGGAAACTGCGTTTGGATCGAAGTATTGTGAGTGTGATGCAGATGAGGCTCTAAATGATGATGGTGGTGATGAAGATGAAGCTGTCGCAACGGCGTTCCCTCGCGGCTATTATTCGAGCTTGAATTCGACATATGACGTTGCCTTAATCGTCCGCTATACATACCACTGCTGCCCCTGGTCAAATTAACCAAAGTTTAATCTTGGTATTGAATAAATAATTACACAGTAAATTTTTCACCTTTCATCAGGTGTTGTCGTTGGAAATGGAAGACACGTTCCATCGCAGTGGCTGCGTAACTGCATCGATTCACTAGAATTGCTCTTATCGCCCATAGTTGTTTATGTCTAAAACATAATTAAAGACAAATTAATAGACTAGAACCTGCGTAAATTAAGCGTTAGGGCGTTGACGACCCCCTTGAAGAATATTCTCAATGAATTAAGCCCCCGCCATTTTTCAACGGATGAATATTGGAACACATGCGTTTCGTCACTTAATCTAATTTTCATTTAGGTTTTTCATTGCTAACAATTAATTCAGACGCTTATAATGTAGTCTATTTGTTACCTGTTGATATTTAGTGCTTAATTAACGGAAAATTTGATTTGAATTTGTGGTAAACATTCCATCTTGTCATTCCAAAGTTCACCTTGGCATTTTTTCATAATGACCTAACGTTCCGATTGTAAACAACATTACATTTAATTTTATTTAATTATGCCAATTGAGTTTTTAAATAGTAGATACAAGTTTTATTATCATTAATAAGTATGATAATTGTTTGAATTCTCTTTTAACAATTGGATTATGTATTATTAGAGAGTGAAATGTAAACTTGGCAACAAATCTATCGCAATGACGGCGTGTGTTATTCGGCGCGAATGGTTTGAATACACGCCGTCGCGTAAATGTAAGCCGCCCTTCAATAAAATTTTCGAGGTCAACAAAAATTTAAAACACCTGTTTAAAAATGGAGGATAAAACAACTCGGCCGTCCGCTAAAAATTATCAAGTATTTGGTGAATTTTTATCAAATTTAAAGGTTGTGAATTTCTATATAAATGTAGCTGAACAGTTAAATGGTCACCGTATATTTAAACTTCAGTTTGAGCGTCAAAAAATGAGAATTACGCTAAAAAGCAAAAACGATGATGGGGAAGGTGAAAATGTGGAGTTTAATCTTCTGCCAAAAATTAAATTAATTCCAAGAACTATAAGCGGAATTAAACCAACAATAAATGGTTGGATATTCCGTATATCTTTCGAAGAAGACATAATAATCAGCAGAAGTATTTTAGACAATAATTTGCATCCGAAATGCTTCAAATGCGAGAATCCGCTGTTGGCGAAAGGACTAGAATTCTCAGATGGACTGATGGTGGTCAAAGAGCTGTCCACCTCGTCTTACTTTTGCCACCAACATGACCATGGACATAAAGGTCCGGAGTTAACTACTTCATCCGACCGTTCAGACGTACTCATTCCACTGAAAGCTTTAAATAATGGATTTGAATACGAGATACATTCCACCGCAATTGACGAAGACAGCGTCACAATAAGTTCCAAACAAATTGTTAGTTGTGCTCGCTGTCACCTGCAATTGGGAAACAAAATTTGTAACGGTTACCTACTTCAAAAGTCAGCTATTAACAGCACATACTTAAACGACATAATCAGCCAATTTCCAATCGGAAAGAAAATACTTATTAAATCCAAAGTAATTCAGGACAAAATTCATGATTTTGTTGAACTCAAAAACCAAATTTAGCTTCTAAAAACTGCAATTTGACACTGGAACTAAAATGTTTCAAATGTCATAAATGAAAGTCACTTGAAGTCTTAGTTTGGTGTATGAATAAACATAAATAATTTCATTAAATGCAATTTCTTTTTGTTTTAGAGAGACATGAAATGTATGGTTGTGTGGCTAATGGACATAACTTTGATGAGCTCCTCGTCGTGTGGTAAAGTTGAATCAGGACGGAAAGTGTTGTATAAAATCTGCAAAACCGAAGACACAACGAATGATTCAATTGAAGTGGATAGCATAATAAACATGGTTAACCAGCTAGTTGAAAGCAGTCGTCGATTGCCTCTTATTTGGCGTTTTGTTGGCGAATTCAGTGTTGGATTCATTCCCAAATAGTACAGTAATAATGTCTTTGGCTTACTTTAATTAAGCAAATATTAAAAGAGATTACAACAACAACAAAGAATATTTGGCACTTTTGTTTTTTTTTTTTTTTTTTTTGATTTAAAGCGATTGATTGAGGAGTGTGAGCAATTTAAGTCTGGCCAAATATATCCTGCAAAAAGTGCAATAAAAATTTACTAAAAAAGAAAAGCGTAGAAAATGAGCAAAAAAATTTGAGAAAAGTATTAAGTTTCAGCATGAGTTGCTTAAATGTTGGACTCGTTGAGTTGGTTGATGTCAATATGTTGGCCATTCAGACGCTGTGACTGCAAACGGTCATGTCGAAAGTTCTCGTAGTGTAAAAAGGCAGTTACATCAGCCAAATCTTGCATGCGAGTCCTAAAAACAATCATTTTCGATGTTTAAATGTTGAATTCTAAACTTGTAACTTAAATATGCAAGCTAAACGACTTTTTTTTTTTTAAAAAGTCAAACGCTTATCAAATTCAGATTTTAAGAATGTAGGAAGTACTTAATAGTGTATAAATCAAAAAATACAATTAAAATCAAAATATATTGATCACGACTAGTTATTAGTAAATGTTACATATATTTGCAAATACGCCACTGAGTTTGAAAGTTGTAATCATTGTTATTTACCTGATGAGCATGTCTCTAAGGTCGGCAAATTCGCAGTGTGTCCTGTTTTCCACTTCAATGAAGCCCCAATTGGTCTTCCTTGCGTAAACGTTCCTTCCGTTCAGGGGATATTGCACCTCACTACCCACTACAGCATAAGGAATCATTTCCTATCAAACATTTAATTTCAAATAAATAATAACCCAATGATTATAGCAAATTAATTAAAAAGTGCTTACACACAAGAAAGTCCTTAGGGTTGATTTAAATCATAATAAACGATAATGTTACGACTTGTCATTTTTAAATTAATTGTTAAACTTACCCTAATTTTACTGCTAAGTAACTTTTCTTCTGGATCTTCATCTGATATGTCATGAAAAGGATATACATGGATACCATTCGACATTAAATCCTTTTGAATCTGAAATTATTATACACTTACAATAACTAATTGTCATACCGATTAAGATCATTAAATTCAGCTTACTCTTTTCTTAAAAGAAGCTCTTTCTTCGACAGTTAGTGAATCGGCTTTGGCAATAATAGGAACAATATTAACACATTTGTCTAATAATCTCATGCATTCAATATCTAAGGCTTTCAAACTGTGCCCAGTTGGTTCCAGGAAATACAGGCAGCAGTGCACTCTGCTGTCCGGGATGTACTTTCTCCTTTTGATCTTCTGCTCCTCGTTCAAGTACTTTTCATACTGCTCGTTTATGTAGTCGAGTATGGGTTGCCAGCTTCAATCATTTACAAATTTGATAGAAAATGTCAGTACCGTATAATACACAAGACAAATACCAGTCGCTATTATCGATTTGGTCTCCAAATCCTGGTGTATCCGTAACAGTCAAACGCAACGTAACTCCCTTCTCTTCGATTACTAAAATGAAACATGCGTATTGATACGTGATCTATAATAAAAACGGACAAAATTGTTACCGTGAGTTGTGGTGCGTATTTCGGTTGTCTTAGGAATCTTTGGCATAGCTATAGGCTTTTTATCTTCAGGCTCGTTCACCTTCTGTGGAGGAGACTTCAGGTTGGTCTTGAATAAAGTGTTTACCAGCGTTGATTTACCCAAACCACTTCGACCTATTTTTAAAACAAAATATAAACCATTTGGTTTTGACACGTCAATTACTACGAATTCTAAGAAAAACGTAAAACTTTCTATAACGTTAAAGAAACTGACAAACAAATTCTTAAACAATGCGCTACAAAATTGGTTAACGTACGAACTACTGTAAGCTGTTTTTGATTAGCTAATAAATTTTTACCGACAACGATGACGTTGAAATCAAATCCATTTTTGAGGACTTTTTTCCTGACTTGATCTTTAAGCGTATCAACCCCCACGTATCCCTTGGAGTTTGGCTTAGCGTTTGGTTCTGGTGGAATCGGTTTCGAATGCGGTTCTACAACTCCCTCCATCTTTACCATTTGCTTTGAGAATAATTATGTTTAAAACCCACGCGAATTAATTATTCAATTAGAACTTTGAATATTACGGTAATAATAATTTAAGATCTCCTCCTCTGCGTTCTCCTAATTTGCGTACACTCGATAAAACGTATATTTATGACGAGAAATGCAAGAGGATTTCCGTTTTTTTTTCTTAACAAACTTGAACAGGAAACGCCGCCATCGTCAACAACAACTGTTTAACGAAAACATTATCAATATCATCATTTAAATAAGATTTAGGGGGATAATTTTTACCATTTGATAAGTTGGCTTTAGTGATGAACTCGGTGATGATAATCTTCTCCACCGCGTGTTCTTAATTATAGATTTTATCAATAACAATTGGAACGATACGAGCCAATCGCCTGGAGATTAACAGTTGGTTTAATTTGTAATCGATATATATAATGTCATAAAACGAAAGTTAAATGGCCGATGACTCACGGAGACGACGTTAAGAAAAGAAGAAACTTGTCACATTTCAATTTTCACTCCTCCCATTTACACTAAACAGTCATTTACATCTCATCACATTCCAGATCGTATCGATACCTCGTAATCGAAAACAAATTGCGCTTATTAAGTCACAATAAATGCATTAAATTGTAACAAATTAATTAATATCGATTAATGTTATACTATCCTACTTATAAATTAAAGCTAGTTAAAAATCATTAATATTATTAAATTCAATTCGATAAAGCATTAAAGTAACGATAGTGCCGTTTTAAAGGTCAACGCCATTTACACTTTATAAAGTGTCGAAATACAGCATCGCCTATTAACGTGCGAATAGCTTAATTTCATTGACTAATAATGTTAACTGTTGCTATTCGCAGATCACATTGGCACTGTTCGTTAACAATTTTGGCGTATTCCACACTATACAAAAAGCTACAAAGCGCTTTATTTTACGTGATTGAGATCAATTTATTACATGGTCTATTTAATCAGCCATAAGAAAGCGCTCAGTAATTGATTCACCATAGCATTAAAGTTTCACTTGCGAACTTTTCTTAAAATAAAATTAAATAAAACAACAAAACATCCATAACAAAGCAGCCAATTAGTTAATCAATTATCCAAGTCATTAAATATTCATGCAACTATACCGATAATTTAAGCAGCAATTAATTAAAAAAATTAAAATAAAAAAGACGCTAGCGGAACCACGTTAATTACACATGACAAATAATTAGATTGTCAAGATTATAATTTTAAATGAAAACAAAAGTGTTTGATGTGATCGATAGATGGATATCGATTTTCGCATCTGGAGAAGTGAACATTGAGCAGCGAGACATAAGCAATTGCTTTTTGATATACAAGCGCCATCTATATATCTTATTATTATTATCTTTTGACGGTTGCTTAGCAAACAAACAAGGCAACTACTCCAGGACCCACTCCACACCACTCCCTACTCCACCCCCAAACCTAGCATAAACGAACGCCTAAACAGGTTGGAACTTCCTCTTTCTAAACGGAAATCCACTTTTTTCTTTCCATCTCAATTCTAATTCGATTGCATACGTCATGACTAGAAAGCTCATTCTGATTGGTCTAGTAAAGGAAAAGGGGGGTATAGGGGGACGCAATGGATTGTATGGGGGGGCTGACTGTTGAGATGGAAGCAGTAGATGCCATTTATATACATTTGTGCTCTCATCATGGACGACACGACAACAATTGTGCTGTGAAAACATCTTTTCATTCTTTCCTTCCTTTTTTTTCTTCATCCTCTCTTTCCTCTCTGTAGCATCATTCTGCCTTTTCATTTTAGCAGAACAAGACGATGACTTTTCATATCAGCAGCATACAATAAAAATATATCGACTGCTCACTACTTAACTCTGCACTCTTAAATACAAGAGGTAAAATTATTATCATTATTATTATAAAATAATTATTAAATGCGACCAAGATATACAATTATTTTATTAATTATTCATGCTGACGTCATGTCGTATGAATAATTAATTTTAAAAAGTGCTAAACGATGTTGTCACGTGCAAATAAATATCAATACTAAATTACCGTAATCTAACCAGTTTCTTTTTTAAATTTCTCGCTTAAATTTTTTTTTAATGAAATGTTTTAGTAATGCTCCAAGTATAACGTTATCCAACTAAAAATAATTTTAACTTAAAATAATTTTATGTCAATTTTTTCATCAAAGTTTTAAATTGAAATAATTCCAAAATTATGCTATTTGAATCTTCAAAAGTTCCAATTTTCTTTTGTTTTTTAAAATGACATTCTAATAATGGCTTAATCCTATTTTAAATTTGTTTTTTTTTTGTTGTTATGGTGATATGTGCACGTGCTAATAAAGTCAATAATCGATGTTAAAGTGATCACTTAAAACATTTTTTTTATTTTAGACGCCTTCAATATTTGTTTGTTTATATAAAAGAGTTAATTTGCATGTAAATGTTATCTTTTTAGAATTGTGTCACATTCGGTACAACTTCCTGTTTGCTAAAGTACTCCTTCTCTCTCCCATCTCAATTTTTAATTTCAAATCGATTAACTTTTTTTTCTTTTCTTAAAATGACGATGTCAGCTGTGTAAACATCCAATAGGGATTTAATTACAATTAAAGATGGCGATACAAATGCATCCGATGATTTCCCTCAAGACGCCATATTTTTATTCAAAAAACTGTTTAAAAAAAACAAACTATACAAACTACAATATTTTATAATTTCACGGCGCATGCTCTGCCTATGTGGCTGATCCTCACGTCATACATCATGTACATATAGGCCATATAAATCAACAAGTGGTATTAATAGAGTCGTGTCTTTTCTTTAATATAGAGTATGAGTGAGCATGATGTGGACCAGCGCATCCGGCTGGTGGTGTTGGGTGGAGGAGGGGTTGGAAAGACCTGCATCATTAAGCGGTTCTTATTCAATCAGTTTGATGAAAAGTACCGCTCAACAGTGGAGGACCTCTACTACCGTGAGTACAACCTTGGCCCCATGACTATCAAGGTTGACATCCTCGATACAGCCGGCGACCTACAGTTTCCGGCTATGCGGCGCTTGTCCATTGCCACAGCCAACGCCTTCCTGCTCATCTACGCGGTGGATCAAACAGACTCCTTCCGCGCCGTCCGACAGATATTTGAAGAGATTCGGGAACACCGGCCCACTGATTTCCAAGAGATACCCACTATGGTCGTCGGTAACAAGACCGATCTAGCCCCTCAACCCAGTAGTCAGGCGGTGCGTAAAGAAGATGTGGCCGAATGGGTGTACTGCGAACTGCCACGCATGCGTGTCAAAGTTCTTGAATGCTCAGCCAAGACATCGGCCAATGTTGTGGACATTTTTCGCGCCTTCTTGCAACTGGCTCGATTCCCCCCACCCGCTGCTAGGCCAGACAGTGGCGATGCGGCTGGATTAAAGCGCCGTTCCAGCGAGTATGGTAGCAGCAGTGGCAGCCGAGGCAATGAGCGCCGGCCCAGTCCCAGCCCCCGAAGAGGTGATGGCCGAATGGAAGAAGTAGTGGAATGCTCTTCATCGTCCAACCGTCTTAAGCCCCGCAGTAGGAGTCTGATCAGAAGGTCCAGCAAGAAAACATCAAAGCTGGGAAGCCACACTGCAGTGACTTCCGCCAGCGATGACTGTTCCCCCTCGTGATTGTTCCCATTTTATCACATTACAATTTATCGTTATATCGGCCATATCAAAGCACTTAATTCACCTATCAAAACTATCGATATATCGGTACATAAAATCCACAGCAATAAATTAAATTAACCAAAATGAGCGAAGTCAAGATGGCTGCTGTGTGTTCAACTAGAATGGGTTCAAATAAATCCTTTCCTCTTAAAAATATCGATTAATCAATCATTTGATAAATGCATATAGATTTGATGGGCCTGCAAAGACATTTCAGAGCCCATCGGTTTAGATCTTGTAAAAATGATGTTTTGTTTGTTAGTGCTGTAATGATGAGAATTCTTTTGTTTCCCTCTCGTAGGAGGCGGTAAGAACTTATAAAGGTTTGTGAGTTAAGTGGGTGGTATATAAATCAAAGATGGCTGACAGGGTATATAAATTCCCCAGCGGCCATTTTGTATAGTGGCGGCCTCTTTCATATCCAATTGACATGAAGAGGATTTTTATTACATTTTTAGCACTCCAAGCCATTTCTTCTCTCCCTTACACCCCATAAGATATTATAGCAGCGAATATCAAAATTAATCGATATTTTATTTCAATATATAATAATCGATATACAGTATATTCTCATTATAATAATAATAAAATAATTTTTTATCCAATAAAAAGAAAAGATATTGCAGAAAATGGCGGTCGTTAAGGCACTTCCGGAAGACCAAATTGGCAGCGGAAGATGATTAAGTACTTGATTATATTTATATAATAATTATGACGAAAAAAAAAATAAAAAGCCCCGCCCACCCACCGATTGCACACCCAATCAAAAAAGTAGCTGCTCACGGTCCTTGCCACTATAAATACAATTAAGTAATTACTTGTTATGTCATTAAGCATTTTAAAAATTTCAACACTGTATAAACAAATTTAAAACGCCATTAACTATCAAGCATGCGAAAGTGCTAGATTACTAAGTTTCAACCGTAAACTCGCCAAACATTTTGAATTGATATGCAGTTAAGTGGTTCGCATTAATTATTTTTAAGTTGAGTACATTTGCCATTATAAAAAGTTTCTAATTAATGAGAGGCAATAGAAACAGCTAAATAAGCGGACTAATGTTAAACACCGCCATAGCATTTAACTAGAAATAAATGTCATAAAAAGTAGTTTTTAAATTCATAGTTTTGATATCCGGATTAGTGGATGCAAGTCCCTGGGAATCTCGTTCCGGATAATTGGATACAGGAAAGGGTAGAGAGTGTTACCATAGCAACCCCATATAGCAATATAAAAGCAATGGTTAAATGACATGTGGTGGAAATAACAGTCGAATGAAATTGCTTGGAATAAATTTAAATTTAAATTCACATGCAATAAAAAGCAAACAGAACAACCCCTTTCATTCGATTCAATAGCGAATTGCACTATTTTGTTTTCATGACATACTGGTATGAGTGATATCAATTTAAATTTACCTGAATCCAGGCTCCATTCTCGTCCTTTCGGTAAAAGTGGGGCTGACTGTCGGGGAATATAGTGACCAGAGGGAATGGATGGTCTTGAATGTGCTTCAGACTGGCCCGAACTTGCAGCACGAAATGTGGCGGCTCCACTTCCGGTGATGTTGATAGATGCTAAAACATAAAAGTTTTTATTAAAGTAATAAAACTTTTTCAATTAATAATGGTAGAAATACTTTTAGAATAAAGTCGTCGCCTTGTTGCAACCATAGGTCCACCCCTCGCAGGGGCTCATAAGAAAAGGGCCCAATACGCAACAGACCCAAATGGCAGTCGTACACATCCAGCAGCTAAAAAGATACAATACCATGTAAATGATTAAATCTCATCGAATCAATCAACTCACCTGGTGGGAGCCAGTGAAATGGCGCGCTGAGCGTAAAGCCATTTCCGGTCCTTTATCAGGAAAGGTAGCGGGAAATATTTCACCTGTTTTTACATTCACTCCTAAGCAACAAACAATAAACATCCATCAACAACCAACAATACAAAATAACAGTTTACATTCATCAACGTCGTTACAGATTAAAAAAAAAAGTTATTCCAGAATTCAATGCAACACGGTACCAAAATATACAACAAAATGTACAAAAAAATTAATAAAATACAATAAAAACTGGCTTAATAAAGTGCAAAAATGTAATAAAACTTGATTAAAAATTTGCAACGCTGGAATTTATTTTATAAAATGTGGTTCTTCGTTTGAATGGTTAGATTATCTATTGTTAAGTAAAATTTCCACTTTAGATTAAAATAAATAATCAATTTGTATCAAATGAATTTTTAATGAGTACTAATCTCCCTTTCCCACAATATCAGCGCCCATCCTATTTCTCCTGCCACCCCACCCAATAAACTCTTGTTGCTTCAATTATTTTTCTAGGAAATACGTCATTCGATCTGCATGGAGGGTACGATGGGCGTTGCTAGGTGAGGATTATTTAAGTGAAATATAACTCCACACATTCATAACGCAGGTGGCCCCCAGTAATAATGAGGTTTCCCCCATAGTACAGTAAACATCTCAAATTTCTAATAATATAATAAGGCTTCAATGCGTAGTTCATAATGAGAGGCCCTATTCCCATCCTTCCATGGCCCCCAATTATTATCGAGTAATAAGGCCCCCCCTACACCAAACTCATTTCACAATTCGCATGACATTTCAATTGGCTGATCAGCTTCAATTTTGTGTGAAGAAAAAGTTTTGTATTTCACAAAAGCAAATTGGGATATCAAATTCAAATAGAAATATAGCATTACCTAAACCGTAGAATTTTGGCCAGCTTATTCCTCCTCGGTGGGTGGTATTTAACTCTAATATAAATTATTAGATTCTGTTAATTTAATATCAAAAATAAATAGCATCACTTACCACAAATGCAAGCCATTACTAAATCGATCTGTTCAGGCAATTTATGAAAAGCATCTAATAATAAATCATGCCTCAATAAGAATTATTTTAACAAATTTGTATAGAAAAATCCCTTACGTAATAAATTCATAGCATTTTCTTCCGAATATGCATGCGAATCTTGGAAACCTCCAACTACGTGAAGCTCATACCTACAACATCAACGCACATCAAAATGACAAAACTCTAATTAAAGTGTACAATTTCTTTATTACATAACGCTTTTATTATCTCACCTTCCATCAGGATAGTTCATGGAAAGCTCTTGGACTTTTTTAAGAAGATCCCTGGCTCCATCACTGATGGCTGACCCACTGTCAATATGGCTTAGACAGACTGCCCCTGACCCTACAACATCCATCAATGATGGATTAAGTCCCAAAATGAATATTTGATTAAAGTATTAAACTAACCAGTGTGACGAATGACAGCAATGAGACATGTAGTGGCATCATCTGATCCCAAAATGCTCAAGTTCTCTGCGTCAACCAATGATAAATTAATAATTAATAAGCGAGTAAAGTGCATTAAAGTGTCATACTGTCGTGTGGCGTAGTGGCAGCATATTCTCTTTGGTCCACGTAAAGAAGGCCAACTGGACCAACAACTTTTGGTTGCTGGTTGAATAAAAGTGTTGATGAAACCTCCTTAAAAATTCATTTTAAATTAAATAAATAGGCATTATAATAAATACAATTGTTTATAAATTTATAAATACCTTGAGCCTGGGATAAGTTTGGAATATAGATCTAGTGGTCAGTGGCAGATCAGTTAAGACAATTCCATCAATTACCAAAGGCATCGTAACAACTAATTTAAAAAAATTAAAATTATTGTTTTTATTAAATAATTCAAACATTTTTAATAACATTTTGCGGCAGAACCATAATAAAAAGACACCAATTTATAACGTACATTTTTTAAAGCAAAATAATTCCTAAGTTTATTGCAAATCATGAATACTTTTTTCTAATTGGCTATGTGATGAGAATACAATACACTTTATACAGGAACACATTTTCTTTATTTTTTTTTTTAGTAATTTTTTGTTGTTGTTTTAATACGGCAAAGACTATGTGGTAATGGTGGGAAAATGTTCTCACGACCTGTGACCTGCTTTAAGTATGGCATTCAACACTGTAAAACCAGTTTAAGCAACAATTCCTCTCTATTTTACTCGAAAATAATAATAATAAAATAAGAAAGTGGGAGGAGACTGCATCAATCGCTCACAAACAATTTAATTATATTTACAAAAATCAGCAAAGCACCAGTTGAACGAACTCATTTGCATACTTCAAAAAAAAAATTATATATTTATATAGTATATACAGTATATGCAGAATATATATCAGACACTGAAACCATTTTGAAAATAATTCTTATTTAAACCAGTTTTATTTATTTACGTGAGGACTGTGCACTACCATCTTTATTTTTTTGCAAATCAAGCTGCGTTTACACAGAGTGGTACGCGATCCACCATTTTGCTTGTTAATAATTACAAATTCTAACAATTGTAATCATACACTTTAGATATTTTAGTAACACGAGATCCATTCATTGCATATAAAACAATAGACACAACATTACATGATGCCATTTGAAATTTAGATGTATGGATGTCTTGACTGGGCGATGACTCTTACTTTCAATTAGCGCCGCCCCTCACTCATTTAAAGTTATAAACGAACCCCCCCCCCTCCGCAACATTCGTCATAGGTTGAAGTTTCATAGTTATTCCCATTTAGAACTCTAAGCATTCCATTTTAAATAAATAACTTTAATACAAACATTCAGCCTCAGCTACAAACCATATTTCACATCTAATGAAACGTATTAACTCAATGCGCAGCTAGAACAAATTGCACACTAACAAATAATGGTAATTGCGAGGTTAAAATGTTGTTTGACAAATACGTTAATTAATAAAAGTTACTGGGAAAAACAAACTAAAAGTTTGCAAGACGTTTTGACAACTTCAAAACCACCATGGTACTCATACAGCATAACTGGTCTCTTAAATTAACATTAAAGAATTCTTACCTTTAGTATATTAACTAATTATTTCTTGTTGATTAGTGCATCTTTCACTTAAACGCAACAGTAAAATTAAAATGAAACGAAATATTTCAAGACTATTGGAATATCAACCATCCGCATTCGACGTCTCCATCAACTTTAACTCGTTCTTCATTTTGCAGTGTTGCCAGATTGAATAATTAAGATTCAAAACTTTTTTTTAAACAATCACAATATTGCATAACCTAAGTCAAGTATAATTATTTATCAAAATCTAGTTTGTAACAAACATAAAAATTTAAAAAACTCTAAAAACTTCTAACTTCTTTTTCAGTTTTTGTAATTATTATTAAAGCATCAATCTTGCGTATAATTTATCTTGTGAAATGTACCTATGACGTAACTGTAGAATGTATGTTCCATAATTGCCGCTTGGTTGCAGCATCTGACGATTACAGAACAGTACTAATAGTGTAATAAGATTACTGATGCTACAGTATAACCGTGTAAGCAAAATACTCGTAAGCCGTAAAATGATGTTATAATTAGTCGTAACATACTTTTGCAATTATTAAACTGCCAAAGCATAAACTTGAATCAAGTTATGCATAAGTTTTTCGTGCATTGATCAGCTTTCGATGCTCGAGATTCTAAAACGCAAGCATGAAGAGATGCTTCAAGCGTTGCTATGGTTACTAATATGGCGCTGATATTTGCGAGTTTTAGCTGCATAATTGCAGCTCCCGTAGCAACCGCGGCTATATAACCACGTGGATGTGAAAACCATATTCATTCTTAGTCCTATTGCCTTTTAGACGCTGTGTAACTGTAAGTACTCTGCATATTTGTTTCTCTGTATGTTAGTATTAATTTATACTTTCAATTATTAAAGTAAATAATTATAACTTTTAAATATTGTAAGAATGTATTTTGTACAAGTTAATCATAAGTTATATTGTTTATTTAAAATTTAACGGTATTATATTTTGTCGTGTTAGGTGTCTTGTCGTTGCCTCATTTGAGACATAAAAGCCACAATGTCAGGAGGATCGGACGCTTTATCTTTGAAGGAAGAAGATGTGACCAAGTTCTTGGCTTGCTCCACTCATCTTGGATCCACTAACGTGGATTTCCAGATGGAGCAGTATATCTACAAGCGTAAAGCTGATGGTAAATAATAAGCCTAACCACGCTAAACTTAATCACGTTTTTACGCCCATTGAAAAATTGGAAAGAATAATTTAGATTCAATTTGTATTCTAATTGTTTTTGTTTTGTGCTTTCGCAGGTATTGCTATAATCAACATACGTAAAACGTGGGAAAAGTTGTTATTGGCAGCGAGAGCTATTGTTGCTATCGAAAACCCAGCCGATGTTTGCGTTATCTCGGCCCGTCCATACGGACAGAGAGCCGTGCTGAAGTTTGCCGCTTATACTGGAGCCACTCCAATTGCTGGCCGATTTACTCCCGGAACTTTCACTAATCAGATCCAAGTAATTTGTTTTCATTATGTTTGTAGTTCCAAGTTTTTTTTATTAAAGCATTCGTTTTTAGGCTGCTTTCCGTGAGCCTCGCTTGTTGGTAATTACTGACCCAAGAGTGGACCACCAACCTGTAACTGAAGCCTCCTACGTAAACATCCCAGTTATCGCTTTCTGTAACAGCGATTCTCCACTCAGATTTGTTGATATCTCCATTCCATGCAACAACAAGGTATTTTACGAGTAATAATATCAAAGTAAATGCAATAAATGTTAACAAGTGTATTGATTGAAATAGGGCCCTCAATCTATTGGTTTGATGTGGTGGTTGTTGTGTCGCGAGGTTCTGTACTTGAGAGGAACCATCAGCCGAGAGACCAAGTGGGACGTAATGGTGGATCTTTTCTTCTACAGAGATCCAGAAGAGGCTGAGAAGGAAGAGCAAGCAACCCAAGAGAAAGCCCTTAAGGAGCCACCAGATTTTGGAACTGGTGCTGCCCAACCACAATGGGAAGAGCCAGCTGTTGATGTTCCCACTGAAGTAATTAAATTAATGATGCCAAATTAAATAAACGCTATAATTTTTGCCTTTTAAATGTAGCAGCAATGGCAAACTGAGGGTACTACACCTGCAGCTCCTGCAGTAGTAGCTGCACCATCTGCTGGATACAGTTACAGTGCTGGAGCTTCCGATTGGGCCGCCCAGACTGAATCTTCCGATTGGAACCCTACACCCGCCGCTGCACCTGCCAACGATTGGGGTGGCGGAGGTCGATCTGATGATTGGGAATAAGAACCTCGTTCTTGATTGACAAATGGTTTTGTTGTATTAATAAAACCTTATGACAAAAAACTTAAAAAAAAATTCCTTTGTGTCCACGTTTTTTTATTAAAAAGATGAAATTGACAAAGTCTTGTACCTAAATGTCAAACTAGGGGAATTTATGTGGAATATTTTTTTTAGAAAATCGGAATGCAAAAATTGATTGAAAGAAACCAATCACCACTTTGACTAAACCTAAAAATTATTGAAATTAAAATTAAGAGGAGGAAAAAAATTAACTTTTTTTTATATAAATCTACAAAAAAAATACAATGAGGAAGTGTTGCGATGACTTAATTAGCTTTTCCATGATTAAATAAATACAACTAATTAATTGTGCAGGTATAGAAAATAAAACACGAAGTGTGAGGAACAGCTGAGAGGAAGTAGAAGATTCGCTTGTGGCCAGTACAAATGACGCCAATTACCCCTCCTTTACCCCAAAAAAAACAAACCAAACAATTTCCACTTTTACCCTGTAATTAATTAATTTCAAAATTTGCATGGTTAACACTCACAGGAGGGGATGGCTTCTAATCAGATTAAACATTTGCTTCTTCCCCTTTGACATTCAAGCTCCCAAATAATTGTCATATTAGTGACCACCTGGTTATGACAACATAATTTAATGAGCCGAAATGGTAGCAAATGCTTTTGAATGATAAAACTGTGATTTATATTAATAAACCACTTGACTTTCGTCTACTGATGAATTATATTTTTTGCTAAGTCCACATAACAAAAAGTAATATAAAGATGAGAGAAATTAAAAATTACCTGTTTTTGTCGTTACCTTTGTTTTTGTTTTGTGTATTTTGTATAATTATGTAAGTAAATGATACGAGTGACAGGGAAGAAAAGACCAAAATTAATGATATAATAAAAGAGAGGATACGGTGTTATTTGATTACTATTTTGTTTTGGTTCTTTTTGGTGAAGGTTCACCAACTTCATCGTCGTTACCATCTACTGGTTCACCGTCGTTAGCATTATCATCATCCCCGTTATTGTGCGGATGAACTTGCGGAGGCGGTTGATTGTCGTTGTCATTCTCATCGACAGCCTTTGCCGACGATGATGATGACGCCTCTTCCTCTTCTACATCGACTTTGATTTCTTCGCCGTTTGCACCATTTTCACCTTCCAACACCGCATGCTTCTCACTGCCGTTGCTCTCGTCAGAATTGCTCACCAACTCACCCTGTAATAATCAATGTTGACACTTAAAAAAGCGCTATTCAACAGCTGCTATCAAATTAACGGTAGTTTCTATAGCAACGTTTACGCAATTATAGTATTTAAATCATTTAAAAATCAATCTTAATGGATTACACGTTTATAATTTTAACTTATTTACAAATACCTGTGAGTTTTCAGAGTCTCCGTTGGGCGTATTGATGCTGTCCTCATTGTTTGCCTCTGGTATTCTAATCTCTTCCAGCAGTGATGGATCCAAATCGTTAACAATAGAAAACGTCCACAGAGCTTTCTCTACTTTGTGCGGCGTCCATGCTCCATTCGTGTCTATTAATTATTGTAAATTAATTTTAAATAGTACTAATTAAGTAAATAGTTGGGCTTACTGGACTCGTTGAGACGTTCGACGGCTCTCTTGATTTGTTCGGTGAATATCATGTACTCTTGTACTGTATAGTCGATGGCCTGACACTCGGGAATAGCCATCAGGCACTCATCGGCCATGTATGGAGCCAACTCTGGCGCTCCAGCCGCCAAGACAGCTGATGATTCAAACCGATTAAAATATTTATTACGAAATTTATAAAAATCGAAAATTACCAGAAGCGGTAGCAGGTCCAATGCCTTTCAGACTGGACAGCGTCTGAATGGCTGATGCCAAATTTGGTAATTTGCGAAAAGCTTTCTTACTGACTGTTTGAACTGAAGACGGCGTATTAATGCGAACCAAATCTGTTAAACGAGGTCGCCATTTGCCTCTCTTTCAATTAAAAAAAATATTTGTAAAATAAACTCACACAAGTAAACAATTTACTCTAGCAATGAACCTCATTTCTTAAATTAAAATTTGGAAGTTAAAAATATAATAAAAAAAAAACAACACGAATTCTCAAGCATCCAAATTTAAAGTTTAAAAGCTAATTTTTATATAACCGTTATAATGAACCAATAACACTGCAATTAATGAACCACTGTAATAAAGAATTTCTTACAGACAATTTCCACTTCATCGTCTGAACAAGTTCTTCATGGGTCACATGTTTTTCCTTTCGAGACTGAATTAACTTTGGTAACTCCTCCTGATACCTACATTAATTAAAAAATATGATCAATTATAAAATAGCAATTAAAATGAATGAAAATCAAAAGGTGAATGTCTCATTTCTATTGTCCCGGTATACTGTATCTTGCCATACTTCATATGCACATAAAGAGCAATCTCATTAAAACTTATCTAAAGGTGCAATTAACAATAGAACGTAAATAAATATCAGACTTAATTCAGTTTTATAACTATCATAGTTGGTTTGATGTAAAACTTTCATAATATAATGTGTTTGAGTGAGAATTGAACGTCTACGTGGACGCCATAACCATTCTATAGTCACTGTGACATTTACTGTCATCTACATTATTCGTGTTCTTAATTTTGGGCAATATTTAATATAATCGGTCCATTAACGTGTATTGTGCGTTTTGTTATGGATCCTAGACAGTGGAATGTGTGCAAATTTTAAATTCAATTTTTTTTGTTGCTGTCGTTGAGTTCAGCGGCAATAGAAATGGCTTTTGTTGTCTCCATGTTGGATTCCAGAATAACAAAAGCGCAAAAAAAATACAGCGCCAACTAACTTGTTATAACTGCCGCATTTCTTTTAATTATTATCGACTGCATTTAAATGCATTACCGCTCAATGTCAATGTGCTAATAAGCTGTCAAAATATTAAAAGTTAAATAAGCAGTCTAAAAAGAGGTCAACAATAATAATGTGATTAGGTAAAAAAAATACCGAAAAACCCTCTCATTTTCTTCCTTTCATTGAACGACATGCGCCGGCGAAAAGTATTTGCCGGCTCCACTGTATTTACATGAACGCCGAGCGTCCTTACCGCAGCCAGAATCACCGCTCAACACAAAAACAATAGAACGGTTTAGGCTTAAATTTCGTCAATTTTTAAATTCATTCATTAATTTAAATTCTCATTTTAAAATCACGACGATTAAATAATAAAAAATGTTTAAATGTCGGTAGTTAATTTCTAAAAATTTTTTTAAGCGAGTCGCTCGTCATATTGAGTTGAACGGCCGGCAATCGAACTGACTCAGTTCCCCTCCTTCCCTTCAACCTACTCCCGCATACACTTTCAGTCGTTTCCCTACTCATCTTACTCACCAGCAATCCAACTTTAAAAGTTCTTCCGGTTTCTTATTTTTCTGCTGAGCCTTCAGTCTAAGTGCGTCCTTATATTTAGTTAGTACATATTCCCATTCCTGTGGATTTCCTTTGGCGAAAAATGATCTAGTATCTCGTAATCTGGACATTTTTCCAACCGAAGACAACAACTGCACAAAAGGAACATACACGCACAACACACAGTCCGCACTCCACTTACAGCTCACTACGTATACACAGCCGATACATCTCTTCAATGCTAACTATTAACACACTTGCATATAACTACTTATTAATCAAAGTGACAGCCAAAACCTTCTCACTTTCAAATCATCTGACAAGTTGACAACAAATAACGCTCTAATTTATTAAATCAAAACGATTTACCACACTGACGATTAGCAACTGATATAACATTTACCTATGTGACGTGTTCAGTAAAAATAACCCATAACACTACTGATCTCTTGCGTATTATGATTATCAATGACATCACCTAGATTTCAATTAATGACGTTTACAAAAATTTACCGCTGCAACGTCATTAAATATAATAATGGCGCGTCTTTATACACGATTCAAATCAATCAATTTAATTATATTAATAAGAAATTTAATTATTGTCTAAAAATTTTTTAAAAAAATTAACAAAATACTTTTTACGTATTTTTTCCTTCATTATTATTCTGTTCTTTGTATCAGGCCATCATAATTCGATAACCTAAGATTGTTACAATATATAAATTTAATTACTTGATGACTTTTTTCCAGTTAGACAGCTGTTTTTTACTATTGTTTACAATCTCAGTAGACTTTACGGCCAGTTGGTTTTGGTTTCTGATTATCGACGACCACACGGATATAAGAATGGCATTAAGAGACAACGTCCATATCAGCAGGTGGACATGCTCAATCTCAAACATGAGCACTAACAATGCGAGTCCATTTTGAATAGACGAAAGCAGCTTCAGCGATCTCAACTGCTGCTTATCATTCAAATTGAATGGTTGAAGAGTGATGAAAGCTATCGTGATTATCACAGTTGGTAAAAAACTTGGATCAGGATCCACATTTACAGTCCAGCTAAAATAAATATAATTTTTAATAAGAATAGAGAAGGTACAATACTTACATTTGTGTTCATAAGTCAAATTAGTGAAAATGAACTTACTGCAAGTTTCTAAGCCAATAAGCAAATTGGGTTCCTTTTGATAAGAAAGCTGCAAACCATAAGAAACCAAACGTAATGTTCAGTTTTGCTTGTGTTTCATATTGCACTGCCGCTGAAGTAGATTTAAGACCATACATTGCCACAAAAGACCAGAATATCTATTAAAAAAGCCACTGTTACAATTTAATCTTTTAAAATAATAATTATTTTACTTTGGCAATAGAAATCAGGCTGAGGAGACAAAGTACCAGCACTCCACTTGTCACTTGGGCTACGTACAAGCTTGTAGCTGCGAATAAAACAGCCAAAATACTTCCAGCTAGTCCTAAATCAGTCTTTAAGCTAAATACAAAACTACACTTAAATCGCTTAATGATAAAAGCAGTAATGTATGCTGCGATGTTGAATAAAGCGTTGACTGTAGCCAAAAAGGCAATTCCAACTCCAGCCACACCCAAATAGATGAACAGAAATACTGCTGCCGAGTGGAACTTATCTTCAGACGTGAAGAGCCAATGCAAAGAAGGCAAATATCCAATAAACATATAGTTGTAGACTGTGGCCAATGCCTGCACCGCCAAGACGTTACGAAAAATAAGATAAACATTTGCCGTATTCCAGCCACTTTCAACTCTTCCTAAGAACAAAATTACAACAAACAGTTTTTGTCAACTTTGAAATAATTAAAAAAGTTACGCATCTTAAAGTACTTAAGTTTAAAATTCATTTCACATCAAACAATCATTTTTAGCCTACCTATTTTAGCAAGGGAGTAAAACTGTTTAGCCAAAGACTGAAATAGACAAGCGCATAAGAAAATCGGCATCTGCAGCCAATGGCGTCTTACAATCTATAGAATTAACTCATTATTAATGACTTTTAATACAATATTAAAAAAATGAACCAATGCACCTGTTCAATGGTATCAAGCAGTGAAAATTGGAAATGGAGACTGTAAGTGCACTTTGAATCCAAATATAAGTTAAGTGTGGGATCAACGAGAATTTCATCTGCGTGTCTAACGTTGATAAGCCTGAGAATGTGGCTCACGGGTTTTTCGTCAACAGCATTGGCAAAAGTGTCCTCGTTGCTCCAAGGGCAATGAAAGTGCAAGGTGCCATGACAGGAAGCATTATCAGGTCGTAGGATAGCTCGAAAAGCTAACCATGGACTGTTGTAGTGCCGCAGAGTCACAGAGTTAAACACTGAGTTGGGAGTTATTTCTACTGATTTTGAACCTAGAAAAGCTGAAGATAAGTCGATATGTGTATATCGACCAGCTGAATCAAATTTCTCAGCAAAAATCAACACCTAGCATTATAAAATCTGCGGTTATCAAGTTAATCCCAAATCAAAAAAAAAAAAAACCTGCTTACGTCATTCCTTTTCTGTCTAGGAAGCAAAATAACTAAATGTTTTTCTTTGATCAGTTGATGACGTTGAAAATTAATTAGTTTGATGGTGGAACGACTGGAAGGAAGGAGCACGCTTTCCAAAGAGTAATCAGATCTCAATTTGCTTTAAAAATAACTTATTATTAGCAACCTTAAAAATTGTCAGAATTTTTCTAACCATTTATTCGGTTGAATTAATTCACAGCCAAAAATCCAGCTATTCATATCCATATTAAATGCTTTGATTACTAGATGTTCATCAGTGTCCTCAATATCCAACAAGAGAGCACTGTAACGTCCATCATTAGAATGATCACTCCACTGCATAACGTTGTCCTTATAGACCCAGTCATGTCCAACCAACACCTCATCACCAGTGTTCACAGGCTCTGTAGGAGCTCCTGTGTAACCATCCAGGAAATAATTCCTTAATACCTTTTGCCTTAACTCTGATTGACCTTTCAATTGAATTGATGTCAAATCAATCAACTCAAACATCGATCGGACTATTGTTAGTACCAGCTGATTGCACCTAAACAAAATTAACTAAAAATCACTCTCAAAATATAAAACTACCGGTATATCAGTAACTGCTTTTAGGATTACCAAAGAAGACACAAATGGTCCATGGTTGTCCATACGTGAGGTATGTGTGTTGTCTATTTACATAATTTAACACTAAAATAATCATACATTCAGAGAAATAACCGGTTATTTACCATAACGACAATGCTATTGTCTGAAGCCACGGGCAATTCTACAAGATCAGATTTAACCATGACATCAGCCACTCCAGAGCCAATGGAAACTATGTTTATGTGGCTGCTATTCCCTCCATTTCTACTGGCGCTCCAGTATCTATTACTTTGATCGTAAAATTCCAACATTTCAAAGTCAGGAATAGACACTATTACATATACATTAGTAATTTATATTATTGTTAAAATATTGCTAAATAAACCTGGATGGAAATGTGGAGATCCAATAGTGTATATTACTTTTACTAATTGAGGATTAAAGTTCGGCAACGATAACACTGCTGTAGCAATTACTCCACCCTAAAAAGAACGCAATACTATAACATTTACAAAGTAATAATATTAACATTAAAAAAAACCAACCATGGAATGTCCCACAAGCACCACTGAACGAGGAGGATTTCTGGTGGATGTGTATAATGACAATATTCGCTCGATGCAAGCAGCGACAAACTCTTACATTCAAATTAAAATATTAAAACCGATATATTTTAAACAAATTCTGATAATTACCTGTTTCTCTAAACGGACTTCCACCATAAAATGCTGAGAATTCCTATTTTAAATCAGCATAAAAAATAGAAGCATTCCATAAGTAATGACATAAAATATTTAAAAAAAACATTGCGAATTGAATTTTAATAGAAAAGCACATGCATTGATTTGTTGGTGATGCCTGGAAAATGGAGAACGTACTTCACTGAAATCGACCGCAAAGTAATTGAACACAATCGGCGATCGATTATTCTCCGACTTAGTCATCGATACTGATGCCAGAGACCGAACTGTGAAACAATTTAAAATAATTAACACAATTAAAACAGATAGAAACTACGGAATACAGTATTTACAAATTACCTTGCTTGTAACTGCCAGAGTTTCCAGGAATAAATAGTACTGGAATGCCATTGTAGTTCTTATTTGACCACAACTGTCTTGCATACTCACTAGTAGTCATAAATTATGAAAATTATTAGAAAAGTATAGTTAAAAATTAAATCTAAAAACCTAAAAACTTAAAACGATGGCCATGAATCTTAACAGATAACTGAAATATATTAAATTTCATAACATTCAGTCAAAAGAGCCAAAGACGAGCAATGCACGGAAATTAAAATGCACCCCATAGAATTTTTTAAACTCAAAATTTTGCAACAACAATAATAAACCGTTGAAATTAATTGGATAACAAATATCATATATAGATTTCGACGCAAGTTTATGTCAGGACATGTGATGAAAATTAATTTCAGCGTAGTATTTACCCTTCTCCGTAAATCAATAGCTTATAATTTGGAAATTTAGCTTTTGTTTCAGACTCCAACTCTACAGGCTGTAAAAATCGATTGTTTTAAACAAAATATTCACAAAATATGACAAAAGTACTTACAATATATTGTGGATTTTGATACATATAAGTCATAGCACAAGAAGTAGGGTGTCTCCAAATGTGCTGCTTCACAAATCCCAACAGCAAAAGACATGATATATTAACCATAAAAAGCCATAAAACTACGCGAAAAAATACGGACATTTTTAATTACACTCAGGCTTATAGCCGATACGTATAAGAGTGTCGTGCATGAGATAATAACTTAAATAATCATAGTTATATAAAGAAAATAACAGTTATTGAGATAAGAAAGCGATTGGATTTAGATTTCAAAGTCAAAAGCTTAAGTCTACAATGTTGCCAAAATAACAACTTAATTGAATTATCCTCATAATTTAATGTTTCAAAAATTGTTAAAAAAATAAAGTTGTACAACAAAATTGCAAAATAAACGATTACATTATAATTATTTAATGAGTTTGTAATTATAATTAAAAATAATATTACTGTAAAAATTCTGTCATTCATATTACAACTAATCATTGTACACTTAAGATCAACAGCCAACTCTGATCATAGATCAGTGAGACATGTTCAGACTTTGACAATGTTGCTTTTACATACCAAAAATTTAATACTTTAATTTTAAAAATATATATTAACTAATTGTATCTATCATTATGTTGAGTTAAGATACTTAATTAAACTATAATCATCTTAACAATTTTATATTTTAGCTTTAGAATAATTTAGGTGTGAAAGATGGCACTGTAGTGCTCGCAGTGCAGCAGTGAAGGTAGCACTGTGACAGCCTTGTAAATTTATGTAATGCGTTGACCGGTGGAAATTTGAGAAGTAACGATAGCCTATTTTTTATTTAAATTCGAAGTGGAAAATTAACTGAACTAAAATGTCGAAAAGGGAGCAAATATTAATTCTGGATCCGTCTGCAGAACTAAGATTTAAAGGTATCTATTATGCTTAAATAATATTATTGCTTCCTTTTCTGTGTTGTTCTCTCCTGTCGTCTCTCTCACTGGGGTGTTCTATTTTCTGCGTGGCGGTCGCCATATTAACCGTCTAATGTATTTCGAACGTTTCTCTCAGATAAAATTATATGCAAAAATCAAACTAAAAAACAACACAAAGTCACCCTAAAATCAGTAGATTGAACACAACATGTCATTTCTATCCAAATGTATTTAAAACTAAATGTTAATCGGATATCAAGATTGCATTCATTTCGAATGTCAAAAGTGGATAAATTTTCTAGGTCAAATAAGACAGCTAACAACATCAATGAATTAAATGACGTTTTTTTCTAGGTCCATTTGTAGATGTGATAACATCGTGTTTAAAATTAACAAACCCTTCAGATCGGAGAGTTTGCTTTAAAGTTAAAACGACAGCTCCTAAGCGATACTGCGTTCGGCCCAACAACGGTTTGGTTGAGCCCAAATCTTCGGTCACTGTTGCAGGTTAACATTTAATCCATTATTCTTATAGAACTTTTTTTTAAAAGATTTTTAAATTGATTCAATATTTAAATTAGCTGCTATGTTTATCTGTTCTTAGAACGTTTTTTAAACATTTAACGGACACATTAGGACATTTGACAGTTAATTTTTTTGATTTTTTAGTGATGTTGCAGCCCTTCGATTACGATCCAAACGAGAAAAATAAACACAAATTTATGGTTCAAACGATGTTTGCACCTGATGGAGATATTAATCAGGAAACTTTGGTAAATTTAATTATATATTCATATTATGTCATTATATAAACATCTTTAACTAATACATTGGACCTAATGTAGTGGAAAGATGTGAATCCGGAGAACTTAATGGATTCGAAATTAAAATGTGTGTTCGAATATCCAACTGAGCCAACTCAGGTAAAACGATATGGGTTATCATTAATTTTATCACAAATAACTCATTAAGATAACATTTGACAGAACAATGTTGATTCGAATAACGTGGAAGACAAAACGTCTAACTTGAAGACTATCGAAGTTCCCAAAACTGCTCCAAAGGTAAATTAGACTGTCTACAGTAAAAATTGTGTATTTAATATCCCGACTATTAACTTCAGTCAAACAATTTGGAGTCCGAACTTCGCAAAACTACTGAAGAACTGAGACGACTGGAGAAGGAAAGCAATTCCTTACGTTTAGAAAACATTCAACTTAAGGTTCGCATTCCAAAATTTAAATTCACATGTATTGTCAATTGGTGTTGGTTAGTATGAAATTAACAAGAGGTTATTGTAGGAGGATAGTCTGCGAATGCGCCGCCAGCACGTTGAGCAACTATCTTCTAAAGGAGGAAGCGGAAGTGTCCTGAGTGGAGATACATTGCCTGATATCACTTCCACGCTAAAGAGTTTCCATTCGCAATCGGGCGCCAATCAGCAATCACCCTTTGTTGTTGTCTTGTTGGTTGCTGTGGCTTCGGTCATTATAGGGCTCATCCTGGGGAAAATATTTTAACAGGTAGTTAAGTCATATTTTCCTAAAACAGGATCCCCATATTAAGAACGGTATAATAATTATGTTTAATAGGTGTGAAAGAATTTTGAGGATGAGTTGTTAAAGAGCCCTTACCACGAGCCCAAGAGAAAAAAAAGGACCCAACATATGAAAAATCCCATTTACAAAATGTTTAGTTAAATTCCAAAAAGAAAAAAAGTAGTTAAACTCGTTGGTAGTCATATCAATTAATTCTTTTTTTTTAAATTAACAAAATACTGTGAAATATAATTATTTAATTTTGTCCAACTTAATACTTTTTGTCGCATGCTTTGAACAGGAAGAAGATATAAAAAAACGGTTTTACTAATTAAGAAAAAAGTGTACACGTGTCTCATGTTATTTCTTCTGTGTAAATATTTCAAATCGTGGCTGTTAATTAACTTAGTTCTTGGTCCCTATCCCTACACCTTCGCCTGTCCCTGAAACACAACCTAATCCCAATGATCACGTGTACATTGCTACCATTCCCTGCCCCTTCCTTTAAAACTATTCCCTTTTGACTCATTTTGTGTCCTTTGTAAAATTTAGAACAATTAAAACAAATTTAAACATCAAATAAATTACGTCATCTTTTCGTTAGCTGAAATGACGTCAACTGGGTAAACACGGAAGAATCATAATAGGTTGTTCCACTTTTTCTCGGTGGGTTGGAGCTCATATAGCACACGTACAGTGAGTGGGGGAGGAGGAGCCATTCAAGGACGACAGCAGTGGATGACGTTTTGTGTTCCATCATTTTATATGTTCTATTGAGTCTGATATTGTTGCTGTATTATCGATTTGCTTTTGTTGGCCACGGTGCTTAATATTTTGCAGTTAATAAGCGTGTAAAAGGTAAGCCAATATTATTATTCATAGTTTTGCCAAAAAAATCAAACTACTGTACTGTAATATGAATGGGAAGTGGTGAAGAGATGAAAAGAGGGAGGGAGGGGTAGGGCTGGTGATGAGCAAAGATGAAACGGAACATCAACAGAGAAGATTTGGACAAAATCATTCCATTGGTCATAATCACTTCATGCGTCATCAATCACCGCTACAATTTAAACTAAAATGTGTCAATGCATTACATAATAATTAATACTGTAGATGTTAACCCATCGTGGTTTTTGCTTTAATGTCATAGTTCTACTTGTAAATACAATTAGAGCGCCAGTGGCAAAATTAGGGTAGCAGGGTTTGCGCAATGGACAACTAATATTTGTTCTCACTTCAGAACAAATTTATCCTTGATTTTGTGCGACTGAAATTGCAAATTTTTTTTTTAGCTAAGATTTTGACTTTCAATAAGCAGTTTTTTACATAATTTTGTTTTAAATGTTAAAAATGTTATTTTTGCCATTTTTAAAGCCATAGATTATATTAAAATTAATTTTAGACTAATTGTTACAGACTGCAGCTAAAACCACTTTTTCATAAAGTCACGCACCCCATAATCGGATAAGATATATTCAGAGTGTCAGCTGATTTAACCTAAACTTCTAAAACTAAATTTCAGGCTCCCAAAATTGAAATTTCGGATATTAAAATCTTAAATACTTTATTATTTAAGAATTTAGACAATTCCATCACGAAACATGGAAATTTTGAAACAGTTAGAACAGTAATAAAATTAACAACATGGTTAATTTTTGAAATTAAAATGGAAATGTCGAGAGGGGGTGTGAAGGCCAATAGCGTAGGTGTTTATGAGCAAATTGATAAAAATAATGTTATGACTTATGAGTGATAATGTGCTTATCTTTCACCTGTATGATTATTTTGCTATGATTATAAATGAAGGAAGATGGCAGCAAGTGGAGAAGAATTTTCGTTAGAAGAGGAATTTAAGCTGTTTGCAAAGTTTGGGGATAGCAAAAGCAGTGGAGATGCCATCACCCTCTCCAACATTGACAAATGGCTGAAGCAGGCCAAAGTGGTGGATGGAAAAAAAATAACCACTACCGACACCGGCATCTACTTCAAACAGATAGCAAAGTAATTGTTAAAGTAATAAAAAATACCGTCAACCTTTATTTTGATTGAAATACAAAATAATAGGAACAAGCGCCACCTTAACTTCAAAGAGTTTGGAACCCTACTTGAAACACTGGCCAAGAATAAGAAAGTGGAATTAGCGGATATTCATAAAAAGTTATCAGAGTGTGGTCCACCTGGTACAACTGGAACCACTGTAAATATAATCTCGAAATTGCCTATCGGTTGAGCCTCATTCAACTTTACTCTATTATTTTTTTAATAGCACGCTGTGAAGTCATCTGCTGTGAACCGACTGACAGACTCATCCAAGTACACAGGAACTCACAAGCAGCGCTTTGACGACAGTGGAAAAGGAAAAGGTAAAGATGGTAGAGAAGATTTGGCAGAAAACACGGGCTATGTTCAAGGCTACAAGAGCAAAAGCAATGGCTCAGAAAGTGAAGAGCCAACTTCTCCAACAACAGCGCAGGCCGAATAAAATAAATTTAAATTTTATAAAGTGGGAGGAGCTTCATTTCCAGCTGAGCCATTAACAGTGCCAAATCAACCTTCTTACAAGAATTTTAAATCAAAGTTTGGAAATTATGGAAATGTAGCACCTTTAATAATGATAATATAGTCAAAAATGCAATCTTTCTCATGAAAATAATAACGTACGTGATTAGGTAAACAACTTTTTCTCCAAACGAAACTTTAATAAATAATTACATAATAATGATTTGAAGCTCCTCCTACCAAATTGTATTTTTCTTCTCCAATAGTAACTAATATATTCGAGTTGGGATATGTGGGAGGTCCCAAAACACGTTACATTATTATTCTTTTTATTCTTTTATTATTAGTTTTCTCAGCAAATGGCGCTTTTTTATCAGCTCAAAATTAAACATCAAACAAATTATAGTCAATCTTTTAGATATTACGTTCTTTTATGTACTTTAGTATTTCAACAAAGTGCGCGTGCGTAACTCTTTGCGTTTGCATTTTCTAATCATTATTTACACTCAAAACTTGAATTGCAAACAAAATGGCAGTATTTTTGCTTATCATCATCATTGGTATTATATTATTTGTGCGTGTATATGTGCTAAATACATTATGTCTATGTGTCATGTATACCTTAAACGTATTTCTATACAGAGTGATACATCACTTTCACAACCATAAAAACCAATCAGCAAAAGTATCACACTTGACACCCTATAAAATATCAAAAGGAATGTTACAGAGTGTCAGTTGTTGATCATTAAAAACAGTGATTTTCACCCTGTATAGTTTATAGCTTTATAGCGGCCACCTTACCCAACATTATTAGAATTTCAAATAAATATTATTATTAATAATATTATGCATTTGTATACTTATTTCTGCTATGTACTTACAGTCATCATAAATGTTTGTTCTTTGTTTCCGATGCTTGCTTTTTAAATTTAAGAACATATGACTTTTCTCTTCCAAAGCCCACGATTTTCATCCTGTCCTTGTACACATGCACTGTGCTAAATGAAGTTTCTTCCGGCGGAACCTCAATGATGCCGCCCATTGTCACATGGTGTATACCTAATTCATAAATGTTATAATCATAATAGTACATTCGAAGTATTACTTTATTACCATGTTTGTCAATGGCGTATCCAGTGTCATGAAAATGACCACACAAATAGGCAACCACACAATTGTATCGATGAACAACTTCTAGAACTTCATCTCCGTTCCAGCACACACAAGTCCAATGGCTGCTGGACGCCAACAATGCCAAATGACCTAAGAATGACTTCATCTACTAAGATTTCCAATAAAAATTTTTTTTAAACATTTACCACAGATGATGACCTGATGTCCATCACGATCAGCCATAGTAAGTTGTTCGTCTAGCCACTGAATTTGCTGCTGGGAAAGAGCACCATTGTAACTAACAAAGCGCTTGTTTTCACCGACCAAATGACCATCAAGCTCCCACTGGCTCAACTCATCGGACGAATGATGCTGACTGAGTATTTGCTGGGCCTTTAGATAGTTTGGATGGTGAGGCTGCTGACCAAGTAATGATACCTCAAAGCAGTCCAACACCACCACAAGCACTTTATCAGCAGGACGAAAGCTATAGTAGTGATACTCTTCCTCCTTAGCTCCCTTCAAAAACTGGTACTCAGCCAACTTACTGCGATGAAAAGTGTCTACCTCGTGGTTACCAATCACGTGATAGACAGGTAACTGTGACTGACATAGGGTATCTAGACAACGACGCAATGCCAGCTCACAGTCCAAACCTAGCGTCCGATTCGAAGCATCCACTAGGTCCCCCAATTGCATCACAAAAGAAACTTGTGAGTCACTTTTGGTCCACTCTTTCATAGCTTTGCGAACCTATACCATGCAAAACAAAACGGAGACTTTGTTTTTACAACACTTCGGTGAAATTCAATAATTCGTTAATTTAAACGAAAAAAAATAAAGATATATTACGTGATCCAAAGATGTTCGATAGTATCGTATCTTATCGGCCGAGTACCAGCTGGTGTGGTCCTCCCTATCCGCGTACTGGACATCCGTGAGGACTCCAAATGACAGCAGCCGCCCATCTTCCGCTACGTTAGTACAGCCCATCCGGTCGTCCATCTAATTCAAATAAAATAAACAATGAAGCATTCGAGGCCAATCCATTCACTTAAAACCAAGGACAATTTTTTTTATAATTTATTCAATTTAACTGCCCTAATTTTTTTAAGTTGCGAAGGGTTTGTATATATTTCAGAAGATGAAAGTAGGCGTGTGGACAGAACGATGGGGTTCATCGCTGTGGTCGGACTTCTGTTGCTGCTCGGTGGCCAACATTTAGCCCTCAGCCTCGTCCATCGCCGGAACCACATTCTGTCTTCTACCTCGACAGCTCAGTCTGTGATTCAATCCAAACCGAAAGTAATATTACTGCATACAAAAGCTAATAAGAATACTTCCGGTATGAAGTTTAATTGTGAGACATCCGGTCTATTCATCAATCTTAGTGATGCTAAGCGATTTTATATATGTTACTATGACCAATGGCTTCGCAGATACACTATACACCACTTCAAGTGTCCTACTGGTTTGACCTTTGACATCTCATTGAAGGCCTGTAACTGGCCCATCGGCAAATAATTAATCGATCAAACAAAAATACTCAATTTAAGTTTACGTGTTAGTAATCTTTTTTAAAATGTTTCATTGCGATTTTGTATTTGTTGACAGACAGCTAATAAACATTATTACTGCACTGTATTTTCCGTATAACCATTTCCTTATATTGAACATACTGTAATAATGATAGTAATTACACCTCATTAATTTAAATTGGTCTTTATATTACAGTATGTACAGTACAGAACTGACAATAATTGACAAACAAGCACACCGACTGAAACAGGACAGGTATTAAATATTAACTAAGCAGAATTATTTTATTATTGAATTGATATCAAAAAAATATGTGTTGTACAGGTACTTTGGAGTACTTCAGCCAGACCAACCAGATCATGCATATTATTTTATGTCTTACCCATCACAATAAAGCAAATTTGCAACATTAAAAATTAAAGCTATACTTCAACCTCTCAACATGCTAATTCAATGACTTTACGTTTGGTAAATATTTTATCAAAACATCCGATTTTAACAAGTTTTTCAGTCAGGCTAGCTTCTAAACTCACCTAATTACATTAATAAAAAGCTTATACGGTAATTAAATAATAATTAAAATTTCTCACCGAAGTCGTACTACCGACTACAGCCTATCGCACTTCTTTCAAATCAAAACAGCTGCAGTGTCACTTAGCATTATTTTTTCCGCTCCATTAAAGCGCTTTTTTGTTTTATGACGTACGGTGCATACTGCACGACTTCCGGTTAACTACAGTATTTATGTCTATGGTCTCCAGAACGTGCTTGGAAAGTTATCTGAATTTGAAATAGGCTAACTGCTGTAGTATTAATTATTAAAAAATGAAAAAGTCTCAGCATGGTAAAAAGAAGTGGAATACACATAAGAATAAAATGGGGAAAAATAAGACAATGGTTGATGAGGATGACATAAATGAAAGATTTGAGGCTGCGAAACTGGAAGATGAAGGTAAAAATAATGCAATATCATACCATCATGCTAAAGTAGCTTTAAATATTTTCAGTTGCTTAATTAAACTAATGTAGTACTTCAAGCAATGAAATCATGAATTTAAAGTGGCAATATAATGCGCTTCAGTCTTTTAAAATACAGTAATTGCATACATGTGATCAGCTGTTTTTGACTTTTCAGATGAAAGTGAAGTCGCGTCAAAATTGAACGTAGGAATGTGGGATTTTGACCACTGTGATCCCAAACGATGCACTGGAAAAAAACTTGAGAGAATGGGCCTTCTTCGCTGTCTACGGTTACAGCAACGGTTTTCTGGCGTTGTTTTAACGCCAGCAGCTGATAAATGTATTGGACCAGACGACAGGTAAAATCATCGAGTAAAATGTAAACAATTGCTAACAGTGGATATTCAAGTACAGAGATGTCATAAAGGATATGGGTCTGGCAGTGGTGGATTGTTCGTGGGCTAGAATATCCGAAGTTCCATTCTCCAAAATGAGAGTTTCGCATCCGAGATTGTTGCCGTATTTGGTGGCTTGCAATCCGGTTAACTACGGGAAGCCCTGTCAGCTGTCCTGTGTCGAAGCTTTGGCTGCTGCACTTTTCATTACTGGTATCTGTCTATGATAATTCATTTAGAATTAATTAAAACAGAATTTAATTAACACGATTGGACAGGATTTGAAGAAGAAGCGAAAGAATTTCTGAATAAATTTAAGTGGGGCATCGGTTTCTTAGAGTTGAATAAGGATCTATTTGAAGAATATTCGAAGTGCGAAAATGGTAGTCAAGTGGTTGCTTATCAGAACCAGTATCTACAACAATTGGACGAGGAGAAAGCCAAAAGAAAAAGTAATTTGTATAAGTTGCACAATATACACTACTTATCAAGCAAATTCGATCTTGAGTTTGATTAGCAGTAAACAATTTATAATTAAATTTGAAATGACTTTTTTTTACTTTATCTAAAGATGAAAACCAATCCGTGAATGAAATCGATTCAGACGAGGAATTTCATAATCCAAATAGAAGCAGACATCTAGAACTAAGGTAAATTCTTAACACTTATGAAATTGACCGAGAAATATGATAGCAGTTCCAAAACATACAATTTCACGAGTTATTAGAAAAAATTAAAAGTAACATTATTTAAAATGTTCTACTCAACATGGTTTGATTGTATATTGGAGGCTGCTTGAATTGCTTTATAATAAACGTAATGTGGATTTTACGTTAAATTCTAGCTCATCATCATCATCAGATGAAGACATTACAACGTGACGTTAAATTACAATCATAAGAATAAATTTTGTAAAAAAAAAATTAAAATTAAACTTTATATATGTCTTTGAATATACAAAGTGTGCTGTTCATATACAACAAAAATAAACAATGGGTTGGTTAGATGGGTGTGCAATGTAGTAAATTAAAATATTTATCAACCTTTAGATGAAATGGGCACACGCAACAGCACTGCACATAAATCGTTGTTTCACTCATCTCTGTAATTTACAAAAGCACATATATAAACCCAGAATTATAGGGGAATTAAGATTGTGGGTCCTTTCAAATCCTCGTTCTACACATGTCATGACGACGAAACCACCAGACACCACTAGTAGGATCATTATTATCACACGCTCCGTTATTTGGGTTCACTGATGAAAATGTCCATTACGTTTAAGTCTTTTTTTTAAAATGAAATAAAAGGACCCACAACTACTGCTCTCAATTCCCTGCTATTTTAAATATATTTGGTTGGATCATTATCAACTGGCAGCAATGCCTTTCTTGCAATCGAGAGTCATTGCTTGGTGGTCGAGGCTAAGGCCTAAGGTGGTTAAGAACTTTACGCAATCGTCTGCACTAGCAAAGGCTAACTCTTTCATTACAAAATCAACCGCAATCACTGGTCGATAGCTGCAGCCACAAAAGAAAAACAAAAAATTGACATTATTAAACGGGTTCCCAAGCATCCCAGTCAAAAAAAACCCTTCTTATAATGGTGTCAGTTGAAGCCTCCTGCAAACAGACCGTCTCAAAAGACAACATAGTTATACATTGTTAATACTCACCCAATTGAGAAAGGGCTTATAATAAAGTAAAGTGACAAAGAAATGAACTTACGCTTTGACCATGGCTTTAACAGCAGCTTTTCTCTCTCTCTCAACAAACCAATCGATTAAAAACCCACACATTGACGGAGCCTCCTTGTATAACTGAAAAAAGCGATGGTAATTTCGGAGCCACCAGCACCGACTCAGCTTCAGTGCAAAATCAATACATTCGTATTTCTTCTCTTCACCACTCAATGACTGCATTATACTCGTCAAATCTGTAAAATAAATTTTAATATAACTATGTTCAGTTTTATAATACAACATTTTTACCTAAGGTGTTGGCAGTGAAAAGGGAGTACAGTATTCTATAAGCCAAAAATTCCAGCTTGTTTTCTCCCCCAATCTCAGCATACAGAGCTTTCAACTGTGTTTGACATTGATTAAACTCTTCATGGTCGCCCTATTACCAAACGAGTGTAAAAAAAACATTCAAGAAATGAATTTTTGATTACTAACCTTTTCTAGAGCTATTCTAGCATGTGTCTCGTAGACATGTATGGAGAATGAATCTCTAATGCACTGAACTGTAAGGTCCTGTCTGATAGACTTCATTTGGTCACAGGCAAAGTGATAATCCTGCTGTTGAACCCAAACCGATTTCACGTGCAACAAAGCCTTCTTTAACACCGGCAAAGGTCGTACGGTCGATGGGTCTGGAGCCTTAAATAAAAATAAAATGTTTAAAACTAAAGCGATTAAGAATTGCTAAATTTATAGTTACAGCTGTGAGTCTAAGATAAGGCTTCTCCAAGTCTTGGCAGCTCCCAACTATGGTTAAATTAGACCAGTCAATCTCTTCACCTGCCTCACCGCCACTTTTAATCTGTTAAACTCACATATTAGAAAACAAAACTCTGTGAAAGTCGATGAGTATATTTACGAGAGAACCAGTGAACGACAATCTTGATTTCTTATAAACTTTCTCTTCGTTTTCATCTTGAAATCTGGCTGCTCTCTTTTGCAATTTCTCCACATCCTCATTCAATGAGAACATATTACCTACCCTACAAACACAAATTTACATTAAATAAACAAGCCAACCTTTTCAAAATATCATTTACTTTTTCTTGAGAGCTTCCTGCTGCTTCTTTTTCTTTTTGCTAATTTTACCATTACCGGCTTCTTGAATTTGTGAAGACACACCTAACTTATTAAGCACAGCAGCTACTTTTTTAACTCTAGAATTGTTTTTAAGTGATGGACTGACGATGCTAGAGCTAATTCTTGGAACCCCTCTGCTCACCCCTTCACTGCTGTTACTACCACTGCTTCTACTCCTGCTTCTACTTCGACTTCTACTACAAAATACACGACATTTAACCAGAAAAAAAAAAATAGACATATAGCCAAACAAAATACCTGTTTTCTCTTTTCCTTCTACGTGGAGATGTTGAAGCAGTCGACGACGCTGATGAAGAATCCGAATAATTTCTAGTTCTTCTTCCTAAAAATTTAGCTCTTCCCTGAACAAATCCCCTTACGCCTTTCCCCCTAGAGCTATCACCACCACCTACGGGCTGAGTAGCCGCGGCGGCTCTATCCTGCATTACGGCTGCCTTACGACTCTCAGCCTCTTTCCTCAAAGTATCACTGTGCACGCTACCAATAACAATTCGATTTATAACATAACCATAATTCAATCATGTAAGCTAATATCTTACTTTGGTAACGGCTCTGTGGACCAGTCTTTAGTAAAAACAGATCCGTCCATGAAAGCTTGAGATATTTTCCCTTTCAATAAAATTTCCACTTGGTCTTTATCCACTGGCAGCACACATTTAGCAAATGCTCTCTCCACGTAAAGCCTTAATAAATAGTTATTAGACTAAAAGTTTATAAAATAGCTGTAAATATTTTACTTAAGATCTGGTGGCCATTCCTTTAAATTTTGAGAAGCTTTAGCAGTGGCTGACACCGGAACACATTTAGGCTCTTCAACGCTTACATCTTTACTAGGTAATAATGATATTTGATTACTGCTAGGATAGGATATTTCGGAGTTTCCTTTGTGACCAATACCACCCAATGTTAAGCTTCCATTACTACAAAAGAATTATACAAGTCGGAATTATTTTTTTTTTAAGATCATTTTTTGTGTTCTTGTCATCATAACGAACCACATTTGTCAGCATTAAATAAAAGACTGCAAATGTCATATAAACATACCCAAATACTTTGTTGTTATTATTTGCCATCACATTGTTGTTCCGTTTGGGAAGATTAAATCTGATTTCCATAGCGCCTGGTGCTCCTAATTAGATTATTTCTATTCAACAACATTATCTAATTGAGTTAAAAATCAAACTTACTTTTGTTGTTATTGTTAATTGGTTGATCAAAGCTTGTATAGTTATTTGATGGATAGTTAAATGAATTGGAAGTTGGTGAAGAAGGAAACGTGTTTCTTACTGGTGGCACATTCATTGTTGGAAAACTAGCTCCTATAGTAATCAAATAATTAAAAATACCAATCTATTAATAAGTTTCGTATGTATATACTTGTTTGTGGAAGATTTGTTGGCTGATTGTTGTTTGAGAATCCGTTAACCATCGGCGGAGGTGGATACGAAAAAGAGTAAGCAGCGGCCGAAGGAGGTGGCTGCTGAGGCGGCATTTGCTGCGGTGCTGGCGGCTGCTGAGAAGACGACGGCTGATTAAATTAGAAATACACAAAATCATTAATTTTTCCATAGAATAACTGAATAACAATATTGTTGTGTTTTCTACACATGCTTTAGCAAAATAACAAGTTTAGTTAATATAAAACAATATTACAAGTTTTCTGATACTGTACACGATAACATGTTATCCGATATCAATACTTATAATAATTATGCCTATTATCCTATAATTATTAGCCTATGAACGATTACCATTACGAAAACACAAAATACTGTTCAACACTACGTCACAAAATCTTTAACAATTTACCGTCGTGTAAGGAGCAGGATAATTGGTAGCGAAATGAAACGAAGAAGGATTCATTTGCGAATACATAAAACTAGAAAATTAGAAAATGGTAAAACAAATCACTATAAAATTACACAAGGTAAGACTGACTTTGGAGGCATCCCGTAAAACTGTTGGTAGTAGTATTGGGACGACTGCTGCGGAGTTATATTCCCGTACGTCATACCATTACTGATCACGTTATTTCCCGCAGCTTCTTTTTTAGCTGGACTTGAAAGCTGAGTCTGGGCTAAAGCTTTACGAGCGTTTTCCCACGCTTGCTGCTTCTCATCAGCACCCAAAGCTGCAGCCATTTTAATCTAAACAACACAGAAAATAAATGAATAAAGAATAATTTAAGAACAAGGTCGAAGTGGCCTCCATCTTGGATTCCATGACCAACAATTTCTCTGATTCAACTATCGTATTTCTTTGATTTTATAGTTAAAATCTTTTGCATGTGATCAATCAAATGATAGGTACTTACATAATGTTACCGTATATCTCGTAAAACGTTTTATTAACAATAAAAAAGTCAAATCTAACTTATAACACAAATTAACACTTTCTCGGATTTTAGTTTCTACCAAGTTTCTTCGAGTCCGCACTTTAAAAAAGCAGTTTGTACACAGTACACAACTTTTCTTTTTTTGAAATGATTGAAGAGCGCTCGATATTTAACTCGTAAAAATCAACCTACACTCCAGTTCAAACCGCGTGAAAACAAGCGCTCAATAAAGTGTATAAACTCCTTAACAAATGTTGCCAGCCGCTGAAAATTATATCCCTAAAAAACAATTTGTTATCCTTAATACTTAAATTATTATTACCGGTAATTTTCAACAATAAAGTTGATTGAAGAGCATAAATAAGAATGAAGTATATTACAATTATTATTACAAAATAACTTAATTAATCTCATAAGTATGTTTGATAAACCGGTCATTCGTTATTATTATCTGCACAACATTGGAGTCTATTAATCAGTTTGGCGCTTGTTTTGAAATGTCTATTCACTCATACTGTATCAAAGTTTATAAAAATTTAACCATTTAGAAAATAATGTGATTATTTCTAAATAATGCTTAAAGATTTACCAATAAATTAAAAATAACGTCGACATTCGGTCTATTTCGTTATTTGAATTTGCTGATTTAAAGCCTAAAGAGACCACTTTTGTGTTGTTCAAATGATTGACAATTACAAGGGAACCCGCGGTAATCCGGCCCTCCTGTAATCCGACATGTCAATTCTACCATTTTGTTACGTAATTTGTCGGATTGCAAGGTACATTTTTTAGAAAGTGCCCGACTACAGGGGGTTTGTGGCAGTTTTTTTTAAACCGACAAATTCGGTCCGTCAAATTCATCGCCTAGCAAAACGTTTGTCGGATTACCGCGGGTCTATTGTAGTTCCAGCAAATTTAGCAGTTCCATCAAATAGTATTTGGTTCCAGTCATCCTGAGCAGTGCTCCCTAACTTTTTATCGCCGTGGACCGGTCAACCTTTAATAATTTTATCACGGTCCACTGAGAAAAGAAACATTGGTAGTTTATATTTTAGATCGTTTTGATTTAATAATTGTCAATTGCATTTAACATGCCTTAAAATTTGATACACCAAAAATTGGATATAAAGTAATTTTTTTTTTTTAACATTTAACATTTTAACTCACTAGAACGCTAAATTAATAAAATGGAAATTATTTAACGTTCCATGGGTGGACAGGTACCATTTGATCCAAGGACTGGGGGTTGGGGGACCAACGTTTCAGAAAACCAAGACCATATCCAGGCTATCACCCTAAGAGAGCAATATGGTATGCGGTATTCTCTTGAAGTGATACAGTACATAATCACAAGAAGTGAATTTTCATTATATATTTCTATTATTGTTTTAGTTCTACGATTTTCAACCGTCATGTTTGACGAAGTGCATACGTCAAATCTTGCCGACGTCAAAAAATCGCATTTGTTCACACCCTTAAAATCGGTCCTGCTGCCCCTGTTGATCATGAACAGTGTAAAATTTAATTTTTAACCAGTAACCGTTTGTCCCGAATAGACACCTTATAATTAACTTATATGAAAAAAGTTTCAGCTAAACACAGAAGTTGCTGGGATATTGACAGCAAAATACTCAAAATTTAATAAAAACAAACAAAATTAGATAAATGGTTAGGATGCTCTCTTAAAATGAGATATTTAGGCGATTAAAAATCGCTAGACGATTGCATAATGATAAATTTAACATGATGTTCAATGGTAAGTAATTGCGCAATTAAAAATCAGAAAGAATTGCATTCAACTTTCCGAACATTTCGATTACAATTTCGGGACAAATCAACCGTCCTATAATACGGAATTGTCCATTGGCAAGTCAGCTATAAATTTAGAAAAGATGTTGTTCGATTGGCTAAGTTTGGTTTCCTCTAATGATGGTGAATTTCTTGTGAATCCTATTTATTATAAAAATTTAGAATATATTATTATCGTCATTCTAAACATTTAAATCATGTTTTAAAATTACTGCCAAAAGGAATAGTCATGGTCGGTTGGGAAGAAACAATGTCATAAAAATTAATTTTTTCGAAAGTTGTAGTGTCGGGAAGTCATGCTAATTCCAAAATTTCTTTCTTACCATTGAATTTTATTGAAATCTACTGTACTTGCTATTTAATATCGCCAGACAAAAAAACAAGATACAGTATAGCAAAGAAGACATTTGCAATAACTTAGTACACAATCACATCTATCAAGTAATTCTAAACATCCTCATTTCTGTTAAGATAACATACTAAAATCCGTGAAAATGCAAGCAATGCCACAGTAACTACACTACTATAATTATATTTGCTATAAAATGATAATTTTTTAATAAACTACAGAGTTAAAGTTTTGATAAAGTTCAATGAGTACAAGACCATTGTATGGTTAAACATAAATCAGCAGCAATTGCCCACTAACTATGTAATTAGTCATTTCATTTTAATTGGAATTTATTTTTAAATCAAATTTTTGTTAACTTGTCAATTGTGTATTCTCAAAGTGTTACAAAGTTAGGTATCGTTTGTCATATAATCCTGTAAAACGAATTGGTTACCACACACATAGGGGGTTGGGCCTCTTAGACAGTCAGAGGAGCACAGCCTATTTTCAATTTTATGCAAGTTAATATTGAATTTTTCCAAGTTTTTTGTTCCAGAAGTTAAAAATATAAAATATTAAAATAAAACATTAAACTAATATAAATTTGGAAAATGCTAAAAAATTACGATAAGAAAATCGCATAACTTTAATTGAAATATCAAACTTGGCAGTATCACAAAAATTCACACTGAAAACATTATAGTAACAACTTCGTTAAAATGACAAAAAAAAATCGCATTTAAAATATTTCATTAATTTTGTAATAAATGAACAGTAAAATAAGAATTTTAATAAAAATGCGAATGATAAACAATTTTTAATGTCGTGTGAATCAAATTCAAAACAAATTTTTTAACAAGTAGAAAGCATATTGCTTCATTAATCACATTGCTATGAATGATTATGTGCAATACATTTATCTACTGTGTTTCATTGATACATTATATATTACTATACTGTCTAGATTGCCAAAAAATGATTTTAAAATACAAATTTATCAAAATAAAATTGACTAACGCATTAAATTAAAATTAGGTAACTTTTTTTTGAGATTCTGTAATAAAAATGGCTGCTGATTCTGCACTTTTCCAACACTCAACAACACACTACAGACTATTGCAATAATATACATACAATCATAAATTATAGAAATAAACATTGCAGATATCGATTAGAAACCTTAAAATTCTGACCCTGGTTAATTTTACATGAAAAACTAAAACTGTAAATATAAAAACGTTGGAAATGGTAACATATCGTAACGGCGTAATAAAGGTTGACCACAACTACATCAGCATTGAATGTTCACTGTACTTACACTACTTTACTTAATCTTATTAAATTCTTTAAATTCATCATTAAGCTGCATCTATCACTGATACTGCACACTATACTAACAATTATTCCAGCTAATGTTTAGTTAATATTATTTAAAATGTAGTTGAATTGATGGAATGTATTTGGAACGACGACTGAGAAACATGGCGGTTTCAGCTCTCATTTGTGTTTCTTGCTCCTAAACAAACCTCAATTATTATTACTTGTCAACAATTATTTCAATGAAGACTCTTTTAAACATCAAGTTTAGACATCCATCTTACTAAATCACAAGTTATTCTAGCTAAATTAATAGCATTAAATGAGATATTGGCGACGTTTGATGAAAAGTTTGCGAGCGTGAAGCACTTGCGGCTGACAATTTGTCAAATATTTTAAACAATTAAGCAAATAAAACAAACGTCTTACCTTATATTAAAAGAGTGGTATCTACGGTTTAATATCGTGCAGTTATATTGTATTTTATGCTGAAGATTTGATTTAATAACGACGGATTTGATGAGGGAAGAAACACACATCCAAAGCCCAAGCAGCCATTTTCATCGCTTCAAACGAAGAGCAATGTTGATAGCTCTCATCAACGTCCGCATTTACAGGGTATATAAAGCAAGCCACCTCCGCCCCATTCGGCAATCGAGATCAAAGCTGCTCTGATTGTTGCACACGTCGCTTTGCGTAACATTTGTTCTATTTTCCAATTTTCAAATATTACTCTTTTAAAAGGAACATTTTAAATCGTCAAATTAGCTATTTGAGCTAATTTTAATTTCATATAATCCTTACATAATACCATTTTAGTTCACAAGTACTTCTACTTTTTCAAAAATGACGGATACAGCATCCAGCGGTGTTGCAAACAAACCTGCCGCTAAAAAGTCGTCGTCAGCGGCAGCCAAAGCTAAGAAGCCTAAAGCTCCAGCCAGTCATCCCAAATATCTGGAAATGACCATCGGAGCTATCAACGCTTTAAAAGAAAGAAACGGTTCATCACGTCAGGCCATTCTGAAATATTTGCTAAGCAATTATAACGTGGGAAAAGATGCCAAAGCTGTTAACACCCATTTGAAGTTGGCGCTTAAGCGAGGTGTCACCAGTGGAGTTTTAAAGCATGCAAAAGGACAGGGTGCCTCCGGATCATTCAGAGTCACCACTGCCGACAAATCAGCTGATAAGTCGGTTGCAGTTAAGAAAGCGGCACCTAAAAAAGTTAAAGCGGTTAAAGCGACTCCGGTTAAAGTGGAAAAAGTAAAGCCCAAAAAAGAAGCACCAGCAGCAGTAAAGAAGGCAAAGGTTAAAGTTGCCGAGAAGAAGGCAGCGCCGGCGGCAGCAGCCAAAAAAGCAAAGGCCGTAAAGAGTCCAGCTAAGAAGAAAAGCGTTGAAAAGAAAAAGAAAGCCTCTCCAGCTGTTAAGAAGCCAAAAAGCCCCAAAAAAGTTTCAGAGAAGAAACCAAAAGCTGTTAAAGCAAAAGCAGCCAAACCGAAAGTTGAGAAAAAACCAAAACCAACGTTGAAAAAAACAAAAAAATGAATTTCATATATAGAAAGAAAAGTACGTATGTAAAATCATTGTAAAATATTATCATTATTATAAAAACATAATTCATTTTAAAAAAAAAAGTAATAATTGTATTTAAAAAAATAATTATGTATAAATATTAAATAAAAATTCATTTTTGCGTTAATTTGACCACCATTTGCGTCATTTATCCACCATTTACGTCGATAGTTTAATCCAGCCCCATTCGATTGTTTACAGCCGTGGGAATAACGTCACGCAGTAAACACGACGTCAAACTTAACTTCCAAAGTTTTATTCCAATAATAATATTTTTATTCTTCAACAAAATTAAAATCAAATAGCCACACATCCATTTATTTTCGCTTTCACAATGGCCAGTCAATCAAAAGGCAACAATTTCAAAATAAGTTTCCCCTTTTAAAGTTATTATTGCTAAATAATTGTCTAATAAACTTCCATCAATCACTACAACCAGCTGATCAACAGTTCATTAAATTGTATATTATAATTATTAACTAATTCTTAATTATTATGCATCTATTCCATTTAATTATTTTTTGTTTCGCAAGGGTGTTTTGCATTAAATATATAAAGTGTAAATGTGCTGAGCTGGGCTGCTAAAAAGGCCAAAATGTACAAAATCCTTAGGATTTACGCGACTTTTAATTACAACCAGGGTGGTAGGAATTTTTTTTAAATCTCTAAAGATATGTTAAATAGCCCTTGTATTTAATTACGTTTAGCTATCTATAACCGTGAATATATATCTCTCACCTCAAAAACAACAGATTGTCCTTGGAAGAAACCAATCGATCAGCTTATTTGAATTAACAGGCAACGAGTGAGGCGAGAGCTGATCACCTGGAGGGGCATGAGCTAATTACCGAGCGGGTACTGGCCGTGCTCAAAGCTGAAACACTGCTCTGGAACGATTGAAGACTCGACATCGAACCCCTAATCAAACAAAAAGTTATCAATATAAAATATATTAACTGAATTTAAATTATAAGTCTCTAACTTGTAGTCATGCGACTTTAGAACTTCGTAGTAGTACATGACTTTTGCCTTGGGAGTGGTGATGCTCTCAATTATGTCGAAATGATGATGTCCATGATGATGGTGACCGTGATGACCAATCGCCTCATGATAACGCCATTGTAGAATATAAGTACCACCCTCACGCGAGGTCACATGAGATCCCTGATCGAATTCAAAATGTTATACCGGTATTGTAAAGTTTCGCCTATACAACTACTATTTCACCTGAATAGACTCTCCATCATGACAGACAATAACTGGTTCCACCTTCGTATAGTCCACTCCTTCTACCCAGCTCTTATCCAGACATGAAGTCCACTCATGCATGAGAGGTCCAAGAGGAGTGCTGGGTGGAGACTGACTTATAGGAGTAACTGGTTTAGCGGTGTACAGCACTATAAAATCCACGTCCTGTTTGAGGATGTCAAAGTCCCAGCAGATGACACAGCCTTTATCCTGTCCAGAAAGAATTACCTCATGTACTTGACCCCTGCTAAGTGAGATTACGTTGTAAATGCTGTTGAGGTTAAGTGGGTTGTCTTCAGAAAACACCCGTTCATATTCTTCATCTGGCAAATACAGCGCTTTGGGAATTAGGCCTCCTTCGCTCATGCCCTCCATCGCACACTTGCCACCCAAAAACTCTGGCAAGAATTCTTCGTCCACATAATTTAGTAGTCCACTGTCAGTTGAGTTGATGTCGTTGATGCCAAACAACAAGAACTTTTGGCGAGTTTTCTCATCGATGAAGGTACTAACGATAGTCCACAAGATAGGGAACATGCGAGGAGCTCGCACTACCAATACGCGACCAAGTGTCTCCGGATAGTTAGCTTCCACAATTTCAATGATACGAAGCAGGGCTTTGATACCAGGTCGCCACAGGTGACGCATATTCAAGCCTTCCAAGTCCAGAAGACAAGACCAAGTTCCAATCGGACGGCCAATGCGTAATGTTTGCTCCTCCGTTCGTTTTAGACCCTCCTCACAAATGTGCATCGTCTACAAAAAAACGTTAATTCCAATTCAACTCATCAAAAGCTAATTAATTAATAAGATGTACCAGTTTGAGCATTCCCTCTTCACCAATAGAGCGTAGGTGACCTTTTACATCCATCTGACCCACTTTAAGTATATAAAGGGGCCTTCCATCTATAGAAACAAGAACAATGGTAATAACAACTGATAAATATAATTATGTCCTTTGTTTAATGCTATAAACAAAATACGTTATAAAATATACAAATAAACAATACTGCTGAACCTTTGTCATAGTGATGCCATCCCCCTGGGAAATAGTCTTTGGCTACTTGAGGCATTTCGTAGGTATTAAGTAAGCGATCAACCTGGTACTTTTTCCTCCAAACCAGGCTTTGACACAACATCTCTCGGGCCTTCTCCACATTGAACTCACGAGCACGAAGAAAGCGAAGCATTGTTGAATCACTGGGAATCTATTTAAAAAGCATAATCAATCTCTCGTTATTTTTTAAATTACTTATTACAATATACTTTTCCTTTGTGGGCTTCGGAGACCCACTTACGCAGCTGAACGAGTCGGCTCTCCTGTAGTGGATTCAGAGTGCCAAGGCAACGCTCAATGTAGTCCGCATCCAACTTAAAATCAGCTTCTAAATGATTCAAATAGATTTATTTAACCGTAAAAAACACCTTAAGCAACGTTATACATACCTGAAGAACCAGCAGAGTTGTCTTGAGAAATGCTTTTAGTTCTCACTCTCTGCGTTTGGGCTTCTGCCGGACTAATTGTGATCTGTGGAGGAAGTGGCTTCTTCTGCTCATCTGCCTTTCCTTCACCAGTCTCACCATTTTCATTTGTATTTTCTTCTCTTGGCTCATCACAGAAGGGCTCGATGTAAGTCACTCCCTCACTAAGCAGTTCATTGATGTAATACTCAATGACCTCCTTACCCTGCAAATAAAATTAGAAATTATTAATACGAGAAATCGAAATGACCATCAGAGTAGTTACTTTGCCAATATTGAGAGAGTACTGCTTCATGGCGATCTTTTCAACAGTGCTTTCAAAGCCAAAGAAAGACTTCACGTCCAATGAGGCAAACTGTTCAAAACAAGTCCAATCAGAATTCTCTGGGTGAACCTATTTAAAAAAGCCCAATACAATTATAATCGACTAAAGAAGTGTAATTATAGAAAAACAAGTCTGTCATGGAACATCAAAAACTCAAACTCATTTTTTTATACTGTATCATTTTTATGTTCTCGATTAACTTCATATTAATGTTTATACTACTGTACTTGAAATGCTTCTGTTTAGATCAATAGGACAATATACTGTACTAACGGAGTATGTGCAGTTTTCGCTGATAACAATCCTGGAAGAGAAACTGTCGTTCCTGGCTTCAATCTTCAACGTCCGGTTACGTCGATCCAAAGAGTTTCTTTGAATGAAATACACATAATCGACGCCCACAATCTGAATAATATAATATATACACGTTAGTCCAACTACTATATAATCAATGAACGTGATAAAGACCTTTTTAAGAATGTAAGGACACTCAACGTTCAACTTGCACTTCCGTTCTATGATATGTTCAGCCCCATCGTCGCTCTTGTATTCGTAGGTAATATCGCTCCCCACGAACACTGGGATCATTTTGCAAGTAGGGAAACGCTTCTCGTACGCCTGAAAATAATCAATCAAATATTTAATAAATACACCCACTCTCATATATTCACAATGGATATTAAAATCAATCAGCTGACGTCAAGAAGTTCTCTTAACCTTGAGCGTCATTATTGATTACAAGACTCGCAACAGCTGCGAGCAAAGAAGGCGAAGTAAAGCATTTAATTAACGAAACTGATAAAAAATTTATCATTTAAGTTAAGCGATCGATATCGATCATTTTATTCACTCGTATAGTGCAGTTATGTAACGCATCGTTGAATAATTACTGTGTTGTAAAAATAAAAGTGAAAATGTGGAACAACAACAATGGCTGAATAGATAAATGGAACACTTTCGCTCAATAAACTTATTAAAACGTCATTGGCTGAAGTTGCATTTACATTTACCACAACCAACAGCCGATTGCAACGCTTAACAAAAAATAGCAACACATGTTCCGTTTATATATCTTTTTTAAAAAAAAAACAATAACAATACGATATTGACATAATTGTGTCAATTTGTAAGACTATTTTGTATTCCTTATTAATTGTAATAACTATTAACAAATATTAATAGACAACTAAAGTTATGCAAATCACTCCAATAAAAGTTTCATATTATGAAACCTTTAATTCATAATTAATTTTTTTAGATTGGCAAATGGAATGTTTATTAAAATAATCATCATTTTTGATGTTACATCAATGTTAACATATTGACTACTTGTATCTTATCAGCCAACTGATATCAAAGAATATGTCTAGATTAATTCAATGCTATTAATAATGATTGCTCACCGCCATAACCAGTTCGAACGGGTGTTTGTAAATCCTGACCGGAGACTGGTATTTCTGTACCATTTTTATGTCGCTAGTTGAATCCTTTCAATTACAAAATCTTACATATACACACAAATAAATAACAAATACTCGAAGTGTATTAAGTTAGAACATGATGGAATTTAAATAACATAAATTATACAAAAATACTCCAACGCTCACGCGTAACCCTTCCTCACAAAACGATTACGACAGCTGAACATTGAACATCTGCAAAAAATTTCGAACCAACTCAAGCCATGGACTTCTATTTTAGATACAAACTGCACACTTTCAAAGAGTTCAGAAATACTCCTTCCCAAATACATCGACACTATCTTATGCGCGCCCTCTTTGAGCCTTTCAATAAATTAATTTAGTAAAGGAAAATCTATGTAATAACTCAAAGAGGGCGCCAGTAAGAAATCGTCGATGAATATGTGTGGGAGTATTTATGAAATCTTCGAAAGTGTGTATGTTTCAAGAACTCTCAATTTAAGATCAGCGACACCTACTGTAAAATTATACTACAATTATAAATTTCACATTTGAAATATTGGTACTGTAGTTAAATAAATTTTTTAAGAAACTAAAGCAATTCTAAGCTTAAGTTACTAAGTAAGATGTTTTATTAAAAAAATTCTAGAAACGGTTTTTATGCTCAAACAAATATCTTTCTAAACTAAATAAACCAATAATTAAAACTTCAATTACAATAAAATAAACATCTCCTTGAAGGCTCCTAGTTAACTTGAATGTTTAAATATGTAACTATACAAATAATCATCAGGCAAAATCTTAAGAGCTTAATTTGCGATTTTTAATCATTAAAATAAAATCGAAGTCATATTGATGATATAAATGAAAAAAATATGCAATTCGGACGTGTTTATCTTTTCTTAAAGCCATATTTCTTCCTCTCGTAAAACAGATCTGTTTTTGAACTTCCTAAATTCACTATCTTCGGACATCCATCTCTCTAAAAAATGGAATAAAATTATTAAAATGCAATTTAATAATAAAATAAATAAATGACTACGTTTTGCCACATAAAATACGCAAATGTTTTACTCTAAAGACTCCAAATTTTAAAACTTTACACGTAATATTTATTTCTTAAAACCAAATACTGAAATAAAATATGCTTTTAAATCCATTAAATTTATCATAAATCAATTTAAAAAATCTTTATAATTGGTAAGGCAATACATGTAGCTTCTACAAAACCAAAGAAGTAGATATGACAAATTGTAACGCTTACGTCTTTTTCTTGTATTGTGCATTCTTTGCAATAGTAAGCATCAGATACACCTGGTCCTCCACATATAACGCATCTTCCCTGGTATGAACCATAGTTGCATTCATCACATATCCTTACCAATGTACATGGTCGTACATAAGAGTCGCAAATTACACATTTACCATCACCTTAATTATTCAAAACAACTATTAATACATATTAAATCAAATATAAGCATGATTTCCACTTACATTTCTCGCACAGACGTCCAATAGCTTTAATTAAAAAAAACCAAAGATTAATAACATGAACGAATAAAGACAAGACAAGAATAAGTGACTAACTGTAATCAATTAAAGATTTATATGGCTATTGTCAAAGGGGTTTATCGTAACTATATTTTTTTAATATAACTCAAAATGCAAATAAAATATTAATAGTTTATTTGCAGAAAGTATTTGAACTACTGTATGTTACATTTAAACATTTCTAAAATACTGTTTGATGGAGTTCAATCTGTTGACTATTACAGATAGGCATGAGTGTTTAAATTTACTTACCAACTCCTGCTTGTTTTCGACAAAATATCAAATCGGGATGATGTTTAGCCATTCTTAAACATACAAACTGCAATAATTGGTACTAACAGGTTTAGAAATTGATCCAACGACAAAAAGAAGTTTCACATACAAACAAATCAAAATTAAAACTGCAAACCAATTGGCGAATGGCGACTAACGGCAGTCCTACATAACGCACATGGAACGTTATGTCACGTGGTACGTTACGTCTATTTGCCCATACTTTCAATTTACCGTAATTAATGTGAACTAAACAATTAATTTATTATATAAATAAAAACCAACTATAATGTATTGCTTATGGTTATATTTCATAAATGTAAATAAGACGTTCTAACAACTTTGCGATAAAATGAATAGTTGAGAAGCAAAGTGGATTAAGTCACATTTAAACTTAGACTACTACAGAATTGTACCGTAAATAGCTTTGAGCGGTCATATAGCGCTCTCTATGAGTTATTGAGTAAATTTGCATTAATTTTACAATTTTATCATTAGCCCATGGAGGGCGCTATATGTGGTCTAAGTGCAAATGTGACTTAATTCACTTTTGAACGACCCAAATCGAAAATACTAATCATCTATGCTGATTCGCCGAGCATGCGCAAACAGCCAAAAATGTTACTATCTACAGTGTACAGTGGTTCCCAACCGGTGCTCCGGGGAGCACTAGTGCTCCCCAAGCCCTCTGAAAGTGCTCCCCAAGCCCTCTGAAAGTGCTCCCAAAAAATTATACTTAAAATAACTATTATTTTTTTTAAATTTTTTCACAAGTGAAGATTTTTAACAATTTTTCAAATTTGAAGAAATAATTCTACAAAAACACTTTTATTGTTACAAATTGTGAAATGCATGCTCATAGATGTCTGTATTTTATCATCACTCTGTGTTAGTGCTAAATGTATTTCCTTGTGGTCTAATTTATGTTAAAGGGCTGTCATTTGGGACCTTTTGTTGCATATGTTAGTTGGTTTTCTTTGCATGTGCCGAAATAAAGAAGGAAAAAGCAGACCAGCTTTTGCTGACTGACCTTAATACTCGACTTTAAACCCCTGTTTCCCAACGTGAGGTACATGTCCCACCAGGAGGCATTTCGATTGTTAAAATTTTAATTGAGGGTGCTCCCCAAAATTTTTGTATTCAGAAAAGTGCTCCGCAGTTTAGAAAAGGTTGGGAACCACTGATCTACAGTATTTCTATGTTATGAATGTTCCACGACCACGCGTTGCTTATTAAGTTACCAGTCATCTGTATTAAATTAATCATTTATTTGTAACAATGAGTGATATTGAAGAAAAAGAAAAACCTGAAGAGTTGGAACCAGCTACGTTTAAATCTCTGGTAAGTGAAAATGTTTTATGTTAATAAAACAGTAGTGTAATTGAGCTTTAATTCAAGGGAATAACTGATGTACTGTGTGAGGCCTGCGAGAAGCTAAAATGGAAAGTACCCTCGAAGATTCAAAGAGAAGCTATACCGCCAGCCCTAGAAGGCAAAGATATAATTGGGCTAGCCGAAACGGGGTCGGGGAAAACAGGAGCTTTTGCGTTACCCATTCTTCAGGCCCTTTTGGAGAATCCACAGCGGCTATTTGGCCTTGTAATAACCCCTACCAGAGAGTTGGCTTTCCAGATTTCTGAACAATTTGAAGCGTTGGGAAGTGTCATCGGTGTTAAAACAGCTGTTATTGTGGGTGGAATTGACATGACGACACAGGCACTGTCACTCTCTAAAAAGCCTCACATTATTATAGGTAACCACTCAAATTAAGTACTAAAAACCAAAACCAAGTATAATTAGATGGTACACAGAGTAATATGGTGTGTTGAAACACCATAAACACCGAATACAATTAAAATGAGGAAATGTATTTACAGTAATTTATTTCCAAATCTAGCAACCCCTGGACGACTGGTTGATCACTTGGAAAACACAAAAGGTTTTAATCTCAGATCATTGAAATACCTGGTGCTGGACGAGGCAGACCGAATATTAAATATGGATTTCGAAGTTGAGCTTGATAAGATTCTCCAGTCCATCCCACGAGAGAGAAGAACGTATTTGTTCTCTGCTACCATGACTCAGAAAGTACAGAAGTTGCAGCGAGCTTCACTGTCTAAACCAGTTAAAGTTCAGGTGTCAAACAAATACCAGACAGTAGAAAACTTGCAGCAATATTACATGTTGTTCCCAAACGTCGAAAAAGTAAGCAGAATAAAAGTTGCAAGACTCGCCCACTATTAAATACATTATTTTATCTTATGCATTTGATTTCGTATAGGACATGTACTTGGTTCACCTGCTGAATGATCTGAGTGGAAATTCCTTCATGATCTTTTGCAGCACCTGTAACACTACCCAGAAGATAGCTTTGATGCTTCGTAATTTAGGTTTCATGGCCATTCCACTTCATGGTCAAATGGGCCAAAACAAGCGTTTGGGAGCCCTACTTAAGTTTAAATCCAAAGACCGTTCTATTCTCATCGCTACAGACGTTGCCAGTCGTGGATTGGACATTCCACATGTTGATGTCGTTGTTAATTACAATGTTCCTACTCATTCTAAAGATTACATACATAGAGTTGGTCGAACAGCCAGGGCGGGCAAGTCGGGTATCGCTATCACCTTTGTTACACAGTAAGTCATAGTTTATACATGTTTTAAATGAAATTTATAATTTAATTGCTGTCGATGTTGCAGATATGATGTCGAATTATATCAGCGAATTGAATATCTGATTGGTAAGAAGTTACCCATGTACAATGTGGAAAAAGACGAAGTGATGGTGCTGGCTGAAAGAGTTGCGGAAGCCCAACGAATCTCCAGTATGGAGATGAAGGAAAAGGATGACAAGAAGCGTGGAGGAGGCAAAAGACCATTGAAAGAGGATGAAGATGACACTGAACTGGCGGTGGGAGTCAAAAACAGAATTAATAAAAATAAGATAATGAAACGCAAAAACAATCGTTGAGTTAATAAAATTTAAAAGAATGTTATTTCATTGTATTTGTTGTTGCTGTTCTTCGTCGTCTGACGTGAAATCAGTTTGTGTGTTTTGGTCGCTGATCGATTCATTTAACAAAAGCTTATTATTTACTTGCTCAACCACTTCATCGTACAAGTTCATCGACAGTCTGGGCCAGTTTTGGAATTGATCAGAAGTGAAAAACACGGATGCTGTAGGACTGAAACAGGTTGAAGCCTTTGCCCGTAATTGGTCACACTCTAAAACGTCGACTTTATCTTCCGCAGCTTCTACTTTTACTACAGGCAAAGATTTACGATATTCTGTAGATTTTCTAAGAAAATGCCAAGTAAAATTTTTTTGAATGAACTAGTGATTCCGTTGATAACTTGTTAACACAAGTGTACATGCATCTTTATGCCCTTTTAATGTGCATGATTGAGTAAAACCAACCTTTTAATGGGAGCTGAAATGCTAGGTCCACTTGCAAGTGCTAAATGGAACATGTTGAGCCACTTTCTACGCTGGTTCTCGTCATTGGCCGCCTATAAATTTCTGTTAATTTTAATTTAAATTACGACAACGATATTTAATATTAACCAGTTTAACAGTGGACGAGTTCTTTGTGATAATTTCTATGGTAAATCGGTTGCTTGATTTAGGCGATTGAAATGAAGGCCTAACCAACTGAACTTCCTCTCTAAAATCCAGAAACACTTTGTGATTGCTATTAATATTGGCTTCTTCCTGACTCTTGAAGCAACTGAGTGTTTTTCCTCTTAACACAAACCAATGCTTCTTCCAGCGGCTACCAAACTACGAAATATTTAAACAAAAATTCATAATTTTAAAATATAAAAGTTATACTAGAGCAGATTTCTTTTCCAAGTAGCCTTCCATCAGCTCCTCCATCTTTATCTACAGTATTTATTACCGGTACTTAAAAACAATATTTCATCACTTATCCAGGACGTGATGTCATTGCCTTGTGTACTTCCTTTGCTTAAAACTCACTTTTAGTATTCAAATAATGCAAGATAAAATGTAGGTGATAGGGGCTATGTACAACGTTTATTAATTCAACTCCTCACAAAATAATTTTAATAAAAAAAAATCAGAAAAAACCGATTTAGCAAAGTCACAAAACTCATCTGCGAATAATCTCTATAAACAAAAAATAAAAAGAACCGGAAATGGACGTATGGCGTCACCAACGGCAGGTACTTTCTTTTACTCTTTGAATTAAGTTATTATTTTGGTTCCCCTTCCCCTTACCTCCCACCGAAACAGATGAGATTGTGAAATTGAAAAAGGCGGCGGAAGTGAAAACGAAATAGAAAATAAAAAGGCAGCTTATTCCGCTCAACTTAGTTGAGTTCTCGATCCTCCAGGTATCGGTACTCGAACGTAAAGCCTTCTTTTCTGCGTTGGCCCCATTTCTCATAGTCGAAATAGATATAAGTGCCCTTTATTGAATTACAAATGACTAAATTAAAATTCTCCAACAACCACAAGATTAACCCTTGAAAATCACCTGCTCAAATTCATCAGTGATAGTCTTTGGCTCTTCATGCCTTTGGAACCACATCATGTATTTTGTATGAAACCTCCACGACTGTTTCTTCAATGCTCTGGCGGCTAAAAATTGAGCCTTTGTACCCTATAACAACAATAAAAAAATAAACTAACTACCAATAAAAAAAAGTATTGACATGTGGCATTTTTAACAATCGTCACCTCCATATAGTAGAAGATGAAGAAGAGCGTTTCAACGGACAGCCTCTCAAAAAAGTCAAGTGTATCAGAATGTGGAGGTGGTACTTGAGGGTAATAAGATGGGGTAGGACAAGGATTACGTGGGAGGTACTGTCTTAACCGCTCACTGTCTGACGGATGTGGCAAATGATGATATGCAGCTTCCAGCATCTTCAGCTGTACATAGCTTTCAGGGGTTAAAGGAACTAAACCCAAAGGAGCCACCCCTAATAGCGGTGGAATATGAGCTTCAGTGGTCATTCCTCCGCCGTTACCGTTGCCATTGCCAGTGGTATTGGTAATGACAGATGAAGTCGCTGTATTTGCTGAAGTCACTTTCATCGACTGCGAATGACTCATTGTAGCAGATAAAACGCTAGTATTATCACAAAGACTTCTGTTGCTATCAGTAGACTGCTGCTGAATGATTTGCGGTGAAAGTTGCGATTCAATTCCAGCATTAACCAGTACTTGCTGAGCCATAGTCTTCAGTGAAGACATTGCTTCTGAACTCTACATAAAAATCGCACATTAGATGATTTCCAGTTACTTTCAGATAGCACTCACCTTTGGTGAAACAGGTCCATTGAGTAAATGCTGCATCTGTTGATGTAAACTATTAACCATTACTTGCTGCTGCTGAGATGAGCTATTCGTAGTTGAAAATGCTGAACCGGAAGATGTAGAGGAAGAAGTTGGTGGATGATTTACCGCGGATATAGCTGACGGAGACACTGTAGAGTTGGACAATAATGATGACGACGCCGATTCATTACTGGTTGCACTCTGCTGCGGTTGGAGCTGATTTCCATTGATGGAGGATGAGGACGATGAGGTGGAGGATGAAATGACAGTGGATGACGAGGAAGTCTGAACAGAGTCTGACGATGAAGATGTGAGAGCTGATGAGAAAGAAGGCGGGGGAGGAGTCACCATATCCAGAGTATCAAGTTTCACTGCTTGAACTCCATTTACACTGGAACTTGAACTAGAACTACAGCTACTTCCGTTGTCCATCTCTAGTGAATTATGAACTAAAAGAAAAAATTGAATCAATTTATTGCATATACCATTTAAATTTAGAAATAAAATGCAAGTAGTAAAGAAACCTTGTATACCATTTGACAGTGAAGATGATTCTGTGAGACTAGATTGTCTCGGTTTATTAACGACAGATGATAACATAGTAGAGGCAGGAGCAGACGACGCTGATAAACTTCGATTTAAACCTAATAAAAAATTTAAAAAAAAATAATTTCAATTATTTTTATAATGTATAGTATATCAATACCTGTGCTGCTTGTGTTTAGATGTGCAGAAGAAGCAGCTAAAGAGTAAGACTGCTGTGTGGCTAAGGGTGGCGTGACTGCAGTCGGAAGAGAGCCTCCCACTGCGACTCCACAGCTGGAACTGCTAGAGGAGCTAGAACTGCTACTGCTCGGCGTTGAACTGCTCAACCCTCTGCCAATTCAAAAAAAAGTCAACCCAACATTGCTATAACTAAATAGCAATTATAAACTTACGTGCTGCTCTTGCTTGGTGTGGAAGGAGTAGGAATTGGTTGAGACACCCCTTTAGGACTTCCGACAGATGAGGATGATGTGGCGATAGGCGCTGTGACTGACACGCTGGATGGCTGCGTAACTACTCCGTTGTTAGCGGCCGTTGGGGTAGAGAAAAAAGGATTGTGCGTAGGCCTGAACGCCAATGGTTTAATAATAGGAACACCCTAAAAATACCAATTAAATAAGATCGCTTATTTATATAAGTTCAATAAAGTATTTACGTCATCTTCAGACGAACGGTGCCTTTTCTTATCTTCGTCTTTGTCGTCAGTTGAACTGCACTTGGAATGATTGTTAAGACTAGGACTGGGTGCAGGAGAGCTAGAGTTTGTCGATGTTGGAGTCATCGATTGGGCGTTGGAATTCTCATCATCTGCTCCGGTCCATGCCTTGTCATTGCTAGGGTCCTTAAACTCAACTAACAAAGAAATGTCAGTTAAATGTTTTTACGTAAGTCACAAACATGAAACTCACTCATGTCTTCCAAGTCAATATCGTCGTAAATATACTCATTCTCCTCAAAATCTGGATCCTGCGAAGACTCAATGTAATACTCTATATCATCTTTTATCTTCTTTATCTGACGTGTAAATAAATATAATTGAACAAATTGCAATTATGATAACTTCCAGTAACACAAATTTCGCATTTAACAACATATTTAATAACACAAACTATAATAGCTTAAATTGTATTAATACAGCATCATGAACTTACTCAATAAACGTTTGCAAAAACAAATTAATACTAAATAATGTCATGAAAACAAAAAACATTACAGTAGATTCTCTAAAAATCTCATTAACATTTTATAAAGCTAAATTAATCAGTAAATTTGTTCCTCTTTATTCTAGTTTACTGGACATAAGAAATTGCTCTTG
>JAAFCF010006680.1:8930565-8944082 GCA_013389785.1 Helicorthomorpha holstii | reverse complement strand
CTCTTGCGATTCAAACGATCACTATACCAAAAATTTAAAAACCACTAACATGTTTGAATGCTCCGAAAGTCTGAATCATTAGAGAAATTAAAAAATAAAAATGTTTTACCTGATCAACTTCCACGGTGCTGTTGTCAAGCATCCTCATTAACGTTTCCAGCCTTTTAATGTGGAACCTGTGTTTGTCCAGCCATCCCTTTAGCTCGTCAATTCTATCCTGTTTATCTTTATCAATCTTCTTCTTCTTTGTCCCAGCAATAAGAGACTCAATTTCGCTCTCGAACTGATCCATCTGAACATTCAACGCATCTATTGATATCTAAATTCGCACTAATAAGTTTGAACTATTTTAACCTGAAACTTAATTTGTTTAATAGTTACAGCAAGCCAATTGTTTATCTCATCCCTCTCTTTCTGAGCTGGGTCTAACTTCTGAGCAGCCCCAAGTCCTTCTTTTGAATAGGCTTTCGTTTTTGTCTCCCTTTCAACCACCTTAAACCTCTCCATTTGCTTCAATTCAATCATATTATATTTTACTAAACGTATCAGCACCATAATAAATTATAGCAGTCCTACTGTTTCTATGAGTTTTCTATTTTCTAATAAGCTGCTTTTGTCTTTAATTTCACCAGATGCGATCCAACTTTTAATCTGGTCCCGTAACCTCTGTTAAACATTGTAAATCAAAATCCAAAAAATATAATATTACAAAATATAATGTAATACTGTTACGCTTTAAATTAATCACTTACCTGCAACTTTTTAATTTCTTTCTTGAGATCCGCTTCATATTTTTCCTTTTGATTACTGTTAGTTGCATTGTGTACCTGAAATCGATAACATTGTTAACGTTATTCCAATGCATTTTTATCGGTTTTCGATAAACAAGCCACGTGGTTATAAATAAATTAACAATTTAAACTAAACATGGTAATTTTTAAACATAATATACGCTAAGTTTTGGAATTAAAACTAACCTTCTGCCAAATATCTTCAAATGTTTCAACACCTTCCGTCACTTTCTTCAAACAACGTTCGATTTCACCTGATAAACAACCATATCGTCAATTAAAATAAATAATAATTAACAATATAAACAATCATTATTGACTAAAGTTTAGCAAATTTGCAAGGAAAATGTTTGGCAAGCGTTGATGGTATACAAAGATAGGCCACCATCGAACTTTCATCGTCAATGCAGCTTTTTGCTCCCTTCGATCAACGTACAAACACAAACTTAATAGCTCAGTTAATATAATAAAACTCATAAGCACCTTGTAAATGTTTCATTATCAGATAATAAATTAAAGTTCTTTGAAATTTAAAGTTATATGTTTAGCACAAACTGTTTTCGTATTTTCTATTGCAGACTAGAAAAGCAGCGACTTCGACTGGCTATATGATCTAGTTTCAACTTGATATACTAATCGGATTAATACCAATACGATTTAGATTAAATCATAAACTATATTACGTAATAATAAACATAAAAAGTAAATTAAGAATTTCTTTTCAAAAACAACACAACCCGAGAAATCCGAGCGTTAACGGAGATATTGCACGATCACCATTTTGTTCTGTACAATCAAAATGAAAATGCTCCAATGAGTTAAAAAATAGAAACGGTATAAACGTGAGAATAACCACCGACGATTCAGATATAAATGGCAGAGAGGTTATTCGCAAGTTAGTAACTGGGTCTTTATTTAAACGGAATCGTGACAATAGTCCAACCGATTAGGACATTGATGCGCGTTACTTTTCGCAAGGTAATGACCGGCATTGTATAATATTTTCATAAACAACCTGGGAATTGAAGAATTCCCAGAAAACTGGCAAAGTAGAACAGCTGTTAATGGTAATCATTGAATAACTATAAATATTTGATAGAATTAATATACAGAAACTTCGCTAAAAACTTAGTAATTAAATTAAATCATGATTGATTGATCAATTTTGAAGTGAGGCTATTTACACTGTACAATCAAAAGCCGTTATTTAATCAAAGATTGCCATGTTATTGTATCAATAACGATCACCCTCAATAATTATCTGTTGTTTTTAAATGTAAAATTCATTATCGACAGTTTAAAGGTCGAAAATGCGGAATAAAATAGGTTTCGTTTCTATGGTAGGAGGTGTCGAGATTACGCGATGCGTGGATGAATACATCGATACGTGCGTACATAAGCGAGGGTTATGTGTATATGTAATTCAAAAAAATGTAATAGTCGCTTACCTTGCAACTTCCTTTTATCTGCCATTGCTATGTAAATGCATGGAGATATATTAGATACATATTACGTTCCACACTAAACGTATGCTCAATTTCAAAATGATATAAATAAAAAAGTCTTTTTGACAATATTATTAAAAAGTCAAACGAGTTCAGCACATACAAAAATGGCTACCGTCTTCCAATTTGACCGATTTACGCATTCAGCAAGTACCAGTATCAGTACGCGAAACAATAAACAACAACCTGAAGGAAGAATAACAAATAAACTTTTAAAAACAATCCATTAATACTCTTTAAATTTTGTTTGAATACATTTTACTATTTATTTTAGTTTATATTATAGCAGTTAACTTATAAAATGAAGAAAAAAATAAAACGTAGAGAACTCGCTCGTTACAGTGGCGACCATTTGCACATGCGCACTATCAGTGTCACGGAAGCCAGCTGTGAAGTTAGACATGCTCAAACATGGTCCCGCTGGCCTAATAATTTTATTTTACGAAAAAATAACCAATAAAAAATTTCTGTAAATAATACCATCACTAACTAGCTACAGTATGTAGTATTTAAAAACAAATACATGGTGATATGTACATGATGCACAAACTTGGTGCTTCAGGTTTTACTGTTTTTAAGGACGCAATTGTACTTTTTTGAAATATCTGTAGTAATAAAGTTAAATGTCATTGTTAACAAAATAATTCACAAATCGTGCAAACAAAAAGTATACAACATAACGTAAACAAAAGTTCACAAAAATCATGATACAGTTGGTTCATTTAAATCTGAATTCATTAAAAATCTTATTCAATGTACAATACCGCCCATAAATTCAATTTAATCAAAGTAAGTTAAAATGAAACTATCCTAAAAATTTGACAATGTAGGAAAATGCTTAGTATAATTAAAGAGCATCGCAAAATACTGGAGCATCTTTAATTCATTATGATAATATTTTATAGGAATATTTAGCAAAAAAAATGCAATAACACTTGAAAATAACGGCAATTAATTTGGTTATAAAATGCATTAAAATAACTAAAAAAATTAATTTATGATTGGTACCGGTAATCATATTCTTAAAATTAATTAAAATACTGCCAATTTCTTTATTTAATTTACCGGTAATAACCGTTTATAGGTTCGATTTGTCATAAGAGCGAGATATGATAGGATCTGTGCTCACAAGAGGATTTGTTTTAGAGGACAAGTTCATTAAGGCGAATTATCGTGCACGATATAATGAGAGTGAAATATAGATCAGCCAATAAAATGGTCTTGAAAACTTCAAAAAGTTATAAACGTTAATTCAATTTCATTATTTTCGTAAGTAAAATATACATTCTACAGTTTTAAACTATTAAGGATGTATATTTTACGTATAATGCTGCCATATATTCTGCTTTACACCGTATTCTTGGTTGAAATATCAGAAATTAAAGGTAAGACTTTTGTAGTTTCTTTAAAATTAATTTACCGGTACAGTATTTGTTTGGAGAGGTTGTGGTTGAGGCACTTTTAGCGATACGGTACTTCTTGTCTTAAATCAATCATCACTATTATTAATTTTAAGTTTTACATAATTTAATTGCTAGAAATGATGTCTTTCATAAATATTTTTAAGGTGAACAAATCCAGCTGTCAATTGATCAAGATGAACCGGTGGAACTAGTGAAGCCTGATTCAAAACATAAAAAACTTGTTGTAGTAGAGGAAAATTTACAAGTAATTTCTTTGAGATTTTTTTATAATCATAATATTGTACGAGACTAATATTACTGAACTGTATTTTCAAATTTATGTACAATAGTTATTATATAGAATAAAAAGCCCAGTGGCTACGGTCGCTGTTGTGGGAAAATTTCATTCAGGCAAAAGCTTTTTACTTAATCAACTGATGCAAAAATCGTCAGGATTTGGATTTAAAGTAGGACCAACTGTAAAACCTCAAACAATGGGAATCTGGATGTGGGGAAAAGTATAGTTTATTTTATTTATGCTTGTCATGCATATTTATTTTTTGTTTTGATTTTTTTTAGCCTTTAGAAATTCAAATGAATTCATCAAGTGATCAGTTGTCTGTGATATTTCTTGATACCGAAGGATTCGCTGCCAATAACATATCCGAACATTATGACGCTAAAATCTTTGCAGTCGCCACTTTGTTGAGCAGTTATTTGATTTACAACTCCGTCAAAATTATCGATCAGTCAGACATAGATTATTTAGAGATTTTATCAAGAAGAACTCAATTATTCGCGCTTCGATCTCAGTTATCCAAATCCGAATGGACAAACGATTTTAATAAAGATTTACTGACCTTTCCTCCACTTCTATGGGTAGTTCAGGACTTTGTCCAAACTACTGACGGCTTTTCACCGACTGAGTGGCTCCATCAGCTGATGGACACTCACATCAAGGAGAACGAGAAACAGAAAATCAACTTGCTCGGAATTTTTAATCACATTGACTGCAGTACTTTGTTCCTGCCGGCAACTAAAAAAGAACTTCTAATTGACTTGTCAAAAGTAGATTGTATTCTGTTTTAAATCTTTTTACTTAACCTAATTTTCAGTTTATTATGGCAATGTACAGGCAACGGAAGTCGATCTGACAGAAGATTACAAAGATGAAAGAAACAAATTGAAAGAAAAACTGTACACTAATTTGAAACCAAAGGAAAAAAACGGTTTGTTATTTCTGAGTTTTGTTTAAGAATTTTATAAATACCGTATTCAACAAAATTATATTACTTACTTTTTTTGGGTTTATGTAGGAAAGCCAATATCAGGAGTTGAACTGGCTAATTTGCTGAGAATTTTGGTAACCGCAGCGAATGAAGGTTCTCTTTCAGACGTCCCCACCCGATGGGCCGCTTTTACTCAGCACTTGCAAACAACTGCTACTGAGGACTGCATTAAATTCTACGACGCTGAACTAAACTTACTCAACCGTCAGTCAAATGAACAGCCAATTATTCCACAGAAATACAAAGTAACCATAAACACTAGGAGTGAAAGCTAATAAATTTTAAACTGTTCATTTGTGAAAGGAATGGCACAATATTTCATCTGAGAAGACACTCAATTTGCTCGGATATCTTTTATACGGGTAAGAAAGCAATTCTCTTTTGTAACAGCTGGATTAAAACATTTTACAATAATTTTCAGATTGGACGATGTATTGCCAATATCACGCACTGAACTACAAATGTTAATAAATCAAAAATTTGAGAAAGCTTTTGCTTTAAACGATAAAAAGATTAAGATTAAATGTACCGAGCTTCACTCGAGAATTTTAGTAAGTGCTCGTCTGTATTTTTAAGAAGTTGAAAACTAATTTTTTTTTTAAAGTTAAAAAGTGAAGAGAAATATATGGAACTTCAGCTTCCTCTATCTACATCAGAACTGAGGAAAATGATACTTTCTGAAACCAATAATGTTTTGGCATCATTTCAACAAGAAGTAAAAGGATTACTTAGCCCAACGGCTTTGGAAACAAATTTAAATAATCTGAAAGTTTCAATGAAAAATTTGGGCGATTCAGTGCAGTTGAAAAACAGCAAGGCCATAGAAGAATTTCTGAATTCAGCAATTGATAAAGCGAAAAGTAAATCATATTTTATCGTCAACAGTTTATTAACAGTGGGGCAACGAGCGGATTTAAACACCAAATTCCTATTTAATATTTACATACTATGACATAAATCATTCATATTTAATTTGTCATTTTTTAAAGGCAAGTTTGAAGAGTTGACAGGACCTGAAAGCGACGAGCCGCAGCTTCCTAAAACGATTGATGAATTGCTACGAACATCAACAGAACATTCAATAAAGTTGTACCAACAAATTACAGAGAAATACAAGGATGAAACTGTCTACTCGGCGTTTACTTCACTATTTAAAGTAACAAATTTTTTTTTGCTAAATTTTTGTCTTTAATAAATTAAAAACCACTAATTATTCAATTGATAGCAAACTTTATCTGAAGCTGCAATTAAAATTCAACAGCGAAACGAAGCATTGGTGATGACCAAAGCTGGCAAACTGGTAATAAAACAGTAGTTACTGTATATCGTGAAAGCTCATACATTTGAATCTTTTTTTTATTATTATTAAATAATGTAGATAAGAGTAATGCTTAAAGATATGGAATTACAAACTAGTGCGGAACATATAACGTTACCAGTACAGAATACCGAACTTGAATCTCGTTTAAAATCTGCATCTAGTGAAGTTCTTGTAAAGTTCTCTCAATCAATGGACGACTATAAATCATATACTACCGTTTACGAGAAGCAAAAATCAAATTTAATGAAAGAACTTGAAGAAATTGCTAATCGAAGACGAAAGGAAAACGTAGAAGCTTTTACTAAGGAAGTTTCAGGACCATTAAAAGTTGCTAAAAGCGTTATTAAGTTGTCGGCTGATAAGTATAACACGGAATTCAGCCTCAAGCAATATGTAAATTTATTTCTAGCATTATTCAGGTTGCACACTGAAACTTTATACATTTTTAAATCTAAAATGGAGAAATATAAGCTCTAGCTTCGATATTTTAAATTTTAAAACAAAATTACTACTAAGTTTGAATGTGCAGCCTTCAAGTAACATTGACTTGATCAAATTTTAATATATATTTAATTCTTCTAGATGAGAAAAGTATGTTTATTGAATTTGAATGAAGGAAAAGCTAGTTCTTGGCCTTTTGAGCTTCGACTTCAAATTATAGAACATTTTTTTGAATCCGACGAAGATTTAACTGAACTACTCAAAAGTAGAACTGGATGGTGGTCGTCTTTGGTAGGATTTTTTCAGTGGATATTGTGGGTTGCTGGATTATCAGGAGATTACAAGTAATGACATGATAGATAAAAAATTAATTTGTAAATAAAATGTTTTTCAAGCTCTATTTGGTGAATGACGACTTAAGCTGTTACATTTTGTATAATAAGTTACAGTACTAACCAACTGAAAATAAACAACAGCACTAGGTCCACTAAAAATAAGTTGCGAATCATATTACACATCAACAAGTCATCGACTTTTAGTGGTTTTTGGCCATAAATCATGACCAAGCGATGCAGCATATCAAATAAAGTCTCTAAATATAATTTTATAAAAAGAGAACTTTTTTCTCTCTCAGGACGATAATAGAGAAAATTGTTAAGGGTAAATAAGAAGCTAGTGAAATGGGATACAAATAGATAAAAAGCAAGTTTAGTGTTAATAAATGTTTTAACGATGCTTTAATAAAACACGTATTTTCATAATGAAAGCTGCCTAATAAAAGGTTATGAATCAGGTTGTAAATTTATCACAACCTGATATAAAATTGTTTTAAGCATATTTTTTTCAGCGCCAGTTGAAAGGCGACCAATAAGAGGCCAACTTCGACTTACTTGGCACGTCACCATGTGAAAACGGAACAAGGAAATTGCGCAACCCAAATGACGTGTAATGGGCGGGGGTAACAATTATTTGTATTGATAACAAGTAGAGCTGATTAAATAAAGATTGAATTAAATGAAATAAAGAAAGCCTTGAAGATTATGAATTAACAAGGAGAGAAGAATAGTTAAAGATGTCGGACCCGAATCTCAAACAACTCATCGAAATTTCAAGAAGACCAGGAAATGATGTATGTTGCGACTGTACTGCAACAGGTACAGTATATGCAATTTCAACTTTTAAAAAGTAGCAAATAAAATGCCTTTTCAAAACTAAGTGCATAAAAAAACGTGTTCATAAACACAAACTTATCAATAATAGTATAACATGCAAGTGTCTCAAGTCAAACAACTTTTATGAACATTCTGAAGAACTAAATTGAGTTCCTGCTGTAAAAACTTTTGCTTCACCATACACTAAAACTACCAAGTAATTATACAGTTACCAGGAAACAAATGAGTTGTCTTTATGACAGAATTATGTAGTGCATCTAATAATACTGTATAATATCAACCAAACCCAATGCTTATTTTGTATGTTATCTTTCCAAAACGAATGAGTTAATTTGTTACTTGTAAGCCAAGACTAGCTATGAAATTAATGGGAATCATATTGAATATTTACTTATTACCATCGAATTTATGTTCGCTCAGATCCTGAATGGGCTTCTTATAATTTTGGAATCTTCTTGTGCACCAATTGTGCTGGAATTCATCGAAAAATGGGATCGCACATCAGCAAAGTCAAATCCATCCGTTTAGATCGCTGGACTGATGAACAGATACAAGTAAAAACAATAGTCAGATTCTATTTACATTTATGCATTTATATACTAAATATAATAATTATTTTAAGCTGATGAATGGAATGGGCAATAGTAAATCCAAAATGTACTATGAGCAGTTTGTACCTAGCGCTTACAAAAGACCAAAATCACACGACTGCCAGTAAGCAATCTCTGTTTATATTCCAATCGAAAATGAATCGTAAAGGATACTTGTACTTTTTATAGCGTGCAGAAAGAGCAGTGGATCCAAGCCAAATACGAAAGAGAAGAGTTTATTTATCCTGAAAAGCAGGTGTACAACACTGGCCATTTAGACATGTACCTGTGGAAAAGAGGCAAAGAAGATGAAAAGTTTCAGCCTAGGAAATTTGTACTTGATGACATTAAAGATACTGTTGTATATTATGTCAAAGAGGTCGGTTTGAATTATAAAAAATTTAACCATCAAATTTAATACATTAAGGCACGATTAAATCTGCTTTGTGATCTTAAAAAAACTTAAAAACTCAATGTTATGCTAAAATATTTATTAGCATAAAGATCCTAAAGCAGTGATTCGTCTGTCTGAGCTAAACGCGACATTTGTACCTGACAAAATTGGACATCCTAATGGTCTGCAGATGAGCTACTTTAAAGATGGATCCACCAGGAATCTCTACGTGTATGCTCCCAGTGGAAAAGTATCTCAGCTAAATATAGAATTTGAACAATCCTATAATGACGATTATTAATTAGGACATCGTTGATTTTTACACGGCCATTCGAGTGGCCAAATTACACCGCCTCAAAGTGGCATTTCCAGACGCAAAAGAAAGCGAGGTACTTCTGGTAAAGATAATCTTTTCTAACATTATTTATATGATTTTTTTTTTTACTTGAAACAGCTAGTTCATCGGTTGACCAGAGATTTCTTGAAGGAAGGTTACCTATACAAAACAGGACCAAAGATAAGTGACAGTTACAAAAAGAGGTGGTTCACTTTGGACGACCGAAAGCTAATGTATACCGACAGTCCTCAGGTAAAGTAATAAACAACTGCACAACAAGAGCATTCAGTTTATGTAAATATATATGAAAGAATGCCTACGCCAGGGGAGAAGTGTTCCTTGGTCACTCTACGGACAATTTCCGTGTTCTACAAGGAGTTCCACCCGGAAGCAAAGATCAAGGCTTTTCTTTCACAGTTCACACACCACATAGGACATTCCTGCTCAGTGCAGACACCTTTGCCGAACGTCAGGAATGGATGCAAGCTCTCGAATCTGTTTTCAATAAGCCCCTCACTCCACAGGACAATTCACGTTAGTATCTCTTTATAAATTCACATTCTAAGATTATAACGTCAAATTTATCGTTTACATGGGTTTTGATGTTTATTTTGTAGTTGCTGCCTCGCTTGTTCGTAAACGACAGTCGTCCGCTCGTCTCAGCATCTTTTAATACTGTGTTTTGTTTAATTTTTTAATCACAATTATATACATTATATATTTTTTTCATAAATTTTTTAAAACTATTATCGTTGTTGATTTTAGATTTGTTTGACGGTGAAGCTGCAATTGTGTTTGTGCAACAAATCTGCCATCTCATCCGAATTTATATTCATTTTCATCGTCTGCTCTTCAAACACTTTACAAATCTCAGTCTTGTTGAATTCAGTTAATAAAATAAGACATGTTGTTTTCTATTAAAATAAATAATTTTGTTTATACCTTTTTAAATCCTAATTTCTCAAACAGTCGAATACTTTGCTCGTTTTTTAGCTTGATTTTAGCAGTGAAGGACTTTATGGATAGATTAGATACACCTAGAAAATACTGTAATTGTAGCTTAAAACAAGACGATCCAACAGTTAAATACTGAATAATTACCATAAGCCATCATCATGAGAATGGCCTGGGTTCCCAGACCACGACCTCGGGACGTCTTCTCTGTACAAAATATGAAATTACAGACCTTCGTCATTAACATTCGACAGGGTAAACAACTTCCACTGATACATCAGATGTTCAGCTTTTAGAACTTAAATTACCAGCAATCATGATTTCAATTTCTGCTACATTAGGCTCTGCTTCGTAAAGAAATAAGTTGACGTCGCCAACCATAGAATCTGTTTTAAATATTTTCCGTCTCATTTTAACATCAAAATTACTTATTTAGAAATTTAATACTGTAGATACCTATTTGGTTGTTAGTTTTGTGATGATGCTCAGCATCCAATACTATGAAGGTGCATTCTAAACACCAAATCAAGATGTCATTTAATATGCTAATACAATTATAACAGATGTTAAAACCATTCAGTTAAATTTAATTTACTGTCATCGTCTTTCCTCCAACTTTTCTGCATAGCATACTCTTCTTCAAGTGACAGTGGTTCCGAAGCTGTCAATTCCTGTAATTCCAGTGACTGCATCCATTCGTGGTACCTACCAACATAAACAATGGTAAAAATGTTTCGTATAAAAGCATTAATTAAACCAAAACAAAGGTTTTACTTGGCCACATGTTCAATGTTATATGGAACCAATTGAACTTTGCTACCTTCCAACACAACAAATTCATTTAGCTTCATTTTATGCTAACAACGATCACCCAAATAGTTAAATAATATTATATGTAAACGAGAATATCAAATTATCCACCAGCAACACAGCGGACAATTATTAAATAGCGAATTTGAAACCAATAATATAATGATATCTACAGTATAAGGTGTTGTACTACTGTATACTGTATTGTTGATGTCTGATTAAAACTTCTTTTATGACTCTCTGATTTAAGCGTAACTGCTGATCGCTATTTCCTTTCATTGAAACTTCTTTTATTTTTATGCCTGATTTAAGCGTAACTGCTGATCACTATTTACGTTGTCATCCATAATATGCTGCCACGTAGTGGTGGCTGATTAAAACTTTTATTTTTTTGCCTGATTTAAGCGTAACTGCTGATCACTATTTACTTTCATTGTAACTTTTTATTTCACTGCCTGGTTTAAGTGTAACTGCTGATCACTATTTACTTTCATTGCATTTTTTTTAAAAATCTGCCTGATTTTAGCTTAATTGCCGTTTGCTATTTACTTTGGCAGCCTTAATGTGCTACCAAATAGTGGTAACTGTAAAATTATTTAACTAAAATTTATTTTTACTGAATAATTCTTCAAAAATAACGTTGTAAATCTATCTATCTTATTAAAAGACAAGCATGATTTTTTTCCAACAGCATAGTACGCAGCCCTGTAAGGGCCACGACTTGTTTTCGATATCTCGGATATTATTTCAGATGTTGTTTTCACATCTCAGATATTATCTCACTTATGAGCCACATTTCAGATAATATCTCAAATAATATCTCGAATATTATCTCAAATAATATCTGAGATATTATCTCAGATAATATCTCACTTATGAATCACATCTCAGATATTATTTGAGATATTATCTGAGATTTGGTCCGCAATTAAGATAATATCTCAGATATTATTTGAGATAATATTCGAGATATTATTAGAGATATTATCTGAGATGTGGCTCATAAGTGAGATAATATCTGGGATGTGGCTCATAAGTGAGATAATATCTGAGATGTGAAAACAACATCTGAAATAATATCCGAAATAATATCTTAGATATACAAAACAAGTCGTGGCCCTTGCGGGGCTGCGTAGCATAGCTCCTGAACGGCTAATCGTAGAAATATGGTTAAGGGCTTATTTTATTCAGTTCGGCGTGTAGGAGTGCCTTTTAAAGGTCTCATTATTTCATTTACAACCCAAAAATAAATATTGGTCATCAAAGTGGAGTTTTTGGCCCATATACTTTTGCTGGGAGGAATAGAACACAGTACTCAATGTGTGACGTTACACACGCGCGGCAGATTTGAATGGAGGGTGTTGAGCGGACAGAGAGCGCTGACGGGTTTAATGCTCTTTTCGAACCTACTCACACCTTCCACTGCCAACAGAAACCAAATCACCCCTTAACATCAATTACAATTTCATATTTACTGTCATTTCTAATCAAATTTGTAATATTTAACCAAAACTAAATTTTGATTGTTTTTCCGATTAACAACAGTGCTTTTATAAGCATCAAGCTTGATTTGGCAATTCTTTTAAGCGAGAATACATTTGAGTGTATAAGAAAATGTTCAATTACAAGCTGAAAATGTTGATTTATTTATAATTTTATATAATAGATTGACATTCTAAATAGACTGACAACAGTTACAACGTCAGCACATTTAAAAACGTTTGGGTAAGGTTGGGTTACATTAGGTTAATTTAATCAGGTTAAGTTAGTTTAATCAGGTTAGGTTGGGTTAAAAAAGTTGGGTTGGGTTAAAAAATTGACTTAAGAGACTTCGGTTAAAAGACCTAACTTAGGTTAACATAACTAGGGTTAACCTATCTTAGGTTAAGAGACATACGTTAAAAAAGTTGGTTTAAAATGGTTGGGATAAAAAAGTTCAGTTTAAAAAATAGGGTTAATAAAGTTGGGTTAAAAAGTTGAATTAGGTTAGGTTAAAAAGTTGGGTTAGGTTGGGTGAAAAAGTTGGGTTTGGTTGGGTGAAAAAGTTTGGTTAGGTTAGGTTAAAAAAGTTAGATTAGGTTGGGTTAAAAAGTTGGGTTAGGTTGGGTTAAAAAAGTTGGGTTTAGTTGGGTTAAAAAAGTTGGGTTTAGTTGGGTTATAAAAGTTGGATTTAGTTGGGTTAAAAAAGTTTGGTTACAAAAGTTGGGTTAATAAAGTTGGGTTTAGTTGGGTTAATAAAGTTGGGTTTAGTTGGGTTAATAAAGTTGGGTTTAGTTGGGTTAAAAAAATTGCGTTTAGTTGGGTTAAAAAAGTTAGGTTTAGTTGGGTTATAAAAGTTGGGTTTAGTTGGGTTAAAAAAGTTGGGTTTAGTTGGGTTAAAAAATTGGGTTTAGTTGGGTTAAAAAAGTTGGGTTTAGTTGGGTTAAAAAAGTTGGGTTTAGTTGGGTTAAAAAAGTTGGGTTTAGTTGGGTTAAAAAAATTGGGTTTAGTTGGGTTAAAAAAGTTGGGTT
>JAAFCF010006680.1:8804558-8929213 GCA_013389785.1 Helicorthomorpha holstii | reverse complement strand
TTTTTAACCCAACTAAACCCAACTTTTTTAACCCAACTTAACCCAATGTTTTTAACCCAACTTAACCCAATGTTTTTAACCCAACTTAACCCAATGTTTTTAACCCAACTTAACCCAATGTTTTTAACCCAACTAAACCCAACTTGTTTAACCCAACTAAACCCAACTTAACCCAACTTTTTAACCCAACCTAATCCAACTTTTTTAACCCAACCTAATCCAACTTTATTAACCTAACCTAGCCCAACGTTTTTAACCCAACTTTCTTAACCTAACCAAACTTTTTTCACCCAACCAAACCCCACTTTTTTAACTTAACCTAACCCAACTTTTTTAACCCTACCTAACCCAACTTTTTAACCTAACCTAATTCAATCTAACCTAATTGAACTTAACCTAATTCAACTTTTTAACATAACCTTATTAACCCCATTTTTTAAACTGAACTTTTTTTTATTCCAACCATTTTAAACCAACTTTTTTAACATAAGTCTCTTAACCTAAGTTTCGTAACCTAAGTCACTTAGGTTTGCGACTTAGGTTAAGAGACTTAGGTTTGGAGACTTGGCTGTCACACGTTCCATCTGTGATTTACAATAACGCGTCCCATCTATATTAGGCACATTATGTTCTGTTAGTTTTATCGTTAGCTCAAAAAGTGGCACTAGGCATTTATTAAACTTAGTCTTGCAAGTGCTATCTTTAATTAAAAACTTATTTTAATAATATTATAATGACACTTAAATATTTTGTGTGTTCATAGAAACCTTCCTGCGAGTGTATTCAATAACTTTCTAAAGTTTAATAAAAAAAGCGTTGCATAAAAAAAGCTAAAAAAATCATACATTTGACAAAACGTTTGTCACACTTGCACTAAACATAAACCGGTAGTCATTAAAGCCAAATAAATGGTAGCGTAGCGCCACCGGGCCCCTAGTAATAATTATTAAACTCCTTTGAAAGATTATTTCAATGTAATAAATTTAACATACTGTATTAGGTTTTTAACATGCATGGTATAGGTCATCACAATCGTCCTTAGTACTGCAATGTACTAGAATATCTTTAAAAAAACAAAAGAATTCCAATGTAGACATTAATTATATTGTGTCTGTATATAATTACAGTGCGGTATATTCCAAGAAATTCAACACGTATCTTGTTATTTTAAAATGTGTACAACTGTCTCAATCTGATTTGACTCCATCAATCGTCACTTTTGCACTTGGCGTCCGTATCACAATGCGATAAACGGTGAAATTGATTATAGATAAGTCCAATATATACAATCCCTAAAATTAACGTATAACAATATAAAGAGCTATTAATAGACAAAATTCCAATGTATTTATCAGTACGATAACTTACACTTGCTCACAGATGGCTAAAAGATTGACCAATCCGTCACCTTACAAGTATAATATGGTGATCTACATTTTGTATTCACTTGAGGTCTTATAGCAAAAAATTAGAAATTTTTAAGATTTTATTTAATAAACTTTAATATGTAAAACATGTTCACATAATCACTCTAAAATCTTAGAAATAGTGACTGCATATGTCACACATTAATTAGAATATCGTCAATCGTCATTTATAATAAATGACTGTAAACAATTCGAAACATTAAATGATTATAAGTTATACAGTATATTGTTGAATGCAAAAACAAAATCACAGCAAGTTAACATACTGTATACCACACAAAATAGACGATATACTGTATTATTGGAATTTCGTAGGCACGACTACAACAGAAACAGCATTTTGTTGCTACATATTTTCTGTCTACATGGATAAATACCTGTCTACAAGTTCGTGGCTTTCATTAGGCTTTTTAGTTAACAATAATTTAAGTCGCTTTACTGAAAATAAAATCAATATTAACAAAAACTGAAATATATAATAAACTCTGAGTAAACGTTTATACAATAACGCTGTAAAATTTTTATCACCTTAATTATTGATGTACATTTTGGACAAATTACACTAGCATGCTTTCAACAATCAATATTCTGTAAAAATAAAAACTTTAAAATAAGTTAAAATATAATACATTAACTGGTACCGGTATGTAAAAAGATTTTAAACAGGTGTCTCTCTGTCACTACAATCGATGAAGCTTATATCAAAATTGCTATCTGGCGAAGGACTAGTGGCAACAACCGTTATTTCACAATGGCTCCTTCCTATCAGTGGATCTCCAGAAGATGACAAGAGTGGTACACAGTCCCCTACCGAGTTTCTTTCGTCGTTTAAATGAGCTGGAGATGGGACAAATAAAACTGAAGATCCCATTGAACCGCCATCAAGATCACCAGCAGCAGGTAGAATCAAACGACCGTTGCCATTGGGAACATGTGAAGAGCACCTACAGTTTTCATGATTTTCACTGTTTCTTATCCCAAATACGTCGTCCATGCTATCAACCATATTCTTAATGCAAGGACAGGAATTTCTCTTAATACTCAGCCTTCTGCTGCAATTGTCTAACGTTACAGGAACCGATTCACGATGATGAAACAATTCAGTATCTTCTTCAAAGGAAAGAGCGTGTCCATTAATTATAGGATCGACTGCGTCTGGCTCTAATTTGGCGAAACGTAACTTTTTAGGAGAATCAAGGGAGATAGTACGACTAACCGGTGACTTATTGATACAAACATTCTTGAGTGAACTTCTAGGACAATGAATGTAACCGTTGGCATATCCCTGACAGCTACTGTTGCATGAATACGACGGTGTCAAAACCCCAGTGGTGCTGCTAGGAGTCAACTGCTGCTGGAGTTGTTGAGGCTGATAATGATTGATAGACTTTTGTTCTTGAAGTTTTTTAAGTCTCAACTGTCGCTGTTCAATGTGTTTTTGTTTTCTATCAGCATCTTCTCCAATTAACCAGAAAGTTCTCTTATCTCCTTTTCCCTGTATTTAAAATAATTAATTATGGTCAAATATTTAATAACAAACTCAAATAAAGATTTCGTCAGTCAATAACACAATTAATTACTTTAATTTTAACGATTCCACGTTCTTCCAAATGATAACCGGCCAATTTACGAAGTAGTATTTCACATTCTTCGCTACAGTGAATTCTTAACGCTAAAAAACCACAAACTTGTTAAATTCCAAGTCATAAAATAATTAATTTGAGAATATTACGTAGACCGCTTGATTCCATTCTTGAAGATGTATTCACGGTGTCTCCAAATAAGCAGTACCTCGGCATTTTGGACCCCACAACACCAGCGCAGACCGGACCTATACTTATTCTCATTACTAATTTGACACAATATGAAACTAAATACAATCGATATACCTGAGTGAATTCCTATCCTTAACATAAGTTTCTCAGTAGGTCGATGTCGGATTTTAAATCTGGTAATGGCTTCAAGAAGGTTAAGAGACATTGAAGCAATTTCACCAGCATGCTGATCACCATTGCGAATTGGAAGTCCACTAACAACCATATACGCATCGCCAATTGTTTCAACTTTATAAACATCATAGTTTTCAATAATAGCATCGAAGCAAGTATACAAATCGTTAAGCAAGTCTACTACCTATTTAAAATCATTATTGTAATCACAATTTCATTACCGGTAATTATAATCATTTACTTGTAGAGGAGTACTTTCAGCAGACATAGTAGTAAATCCAACTATGTCACTGAAGAAAATTGTCACAGAATCAAAAGACTCGGCTTCCACTTTATTTCCGTGCTTTAACTGTTCAGCCACATACCTAAAAATTAATATTTATGAATGTTTTAACATAAAGCGAACAATAAGGCACGCAAACAACATTACAATAAACAAAAGCCAAATTATGTTAATTTAACCAATACAATTAATATTCTGAGCATCACATTTTTAAAACGTAAAAGTTAAGAAAAAAAAAACCTAACGCATGATAAAGGTCAACCAGAAGAACCCTGGTAAAAATATCGCAAATGACTTCTATTGCACATTCATTTTTTAACAAGTTGTTCTGCTCATATTTCACCTGACTTTCCAATTTGCATATAAAAAGTTCGCAAAGTAAGCTAGCCTCCAACAAGAAACGAAATATACGGTTTGTATTTGAAATATAAATGGACGGTGGCATGGAGGTAAAAATAAATTTCCATAACAATAAAGATGGTTATACGATTGTCCATATATTCTGGTCAACTATTCAGCGCTGGCAGACAATATGGAAAAACGGTCGTATAAAAACGACTTCTTTTCATGGCGCAAAATAAAAGATACCACACAATGTCATAGAAATTGGACATCGTAAATTACATTCACCCACCAATACTTTATATTCTATATGCGACTTTTTTGTTGGTGCAAAAAGATAAAAATGAAATCAAGCGGTGCCAAATAATAATAATGTTGCATTTCTATTTTTTATATTATGTCTCTCACATTCTAGATAAAATTGTTTTGAACCTTTGAGTAACTTATTAGAATTAGTAAAACATTTTCCCTTCAAAATAACATAATATAATTCGGTGTGAACAACAAAAAAGTCTCTTTCTTAACTCTTATTTTCAATTCCAACTTCTTCCGTTACCAGATAAAATATCGAGAATACATTTAGTTAAAACAAATTCTATTGTGGAAAAAGAGTACGTTGCTCTCGATAGATTACCATTTCTTTCTTATTTTAAAATTTATAAAAAAAATTGTGAAAGCAAAAAAATAAATGGAAAAAAGGGGAAAAAGAAATGGGTGTGCAACATTTTGCATTTTTTTGCTATTTCCTTTCGGTTGTGACTCACACAACTGCCAAAATAACATAAAATCTTGGCACCTTAGTCATTGTACATAACTTAAATCCCCCTCAATACCATTTGAAGTGAAAAATTGACCTTGCGACAAATAATTCATGCATGAATAGGCTCAAATCTTTGTGCTATGCACCTATTGGCTTCTTATTTTGTTTCCAAATCGAAGATATTTAGAAATAAAACGTATGAAATAGAGAAAGCGAGAAAAATAGTTCAAGAAACAAATGGAAATCAAATTGATTCAGTCACCTGGGTAACATCTCGTACAATAAAGCTTCGGTTTTCTTCTTTTCCTCAATCAGCTGATCAGTTCTTTCGTCAACCAAGGCTTCCAAATTATTGGCGTACTTTTCCATCATAGCAATCATGTTGTCGAAAATATTCGGTTTCCTATTATTATTTAAGTTGGTCGATTAATATCAAATGTGCAATTTCATTATAAGTTGTTTAATACGTGCATGCCCTTCCACATGGGTCTCAATCGGTTCCTAATAGCTTTAAAATCCGGTCTGTCTTCGGGAATTTCGCTCCAGCATAATTTCAAGCAATCTCGAACAGCGTCAAACGGATTTTCCAGTAGCTCCAATTGAGGTCGAAATAAGCCAGTCTTTTGATTTTCTCCATTTGAAACTTTCTTTACAATTTCTACAATGAAATAAAAACTTAGCATGGACGAACTTTTGGTCAACTCATTATCATTTCTTTTATGCAATAACATAAATCTCAAGGAAAAAGAATTCAAAAGAGATAATACTCTATTGAAAATAAAATGCAAACAGCTTTTCCGAGTACTTGTACAGGAACGCAAATTGCAAATAAAAAAAATTGGCATTAGGCTAGTCTACACTGAAGCAATTGCAAACTGCAAGCATCTTTTTTAAGTGCAATTTTTATTTGAATGTTCAGCAGAAAAGAAAAAAAAACATCTTTTGCCAACTTATTTACTACAACTACAATTTCGATCGATAAGCTTACCAGTAGTAGAGAGGTCCAAACGTCCATATGGGCCATGTCGACTATGTATTTCGTACAGTATAAGTGAAAATGAATAAACGTCTCCTTTTTGAGTTCCATATGGAAGCCCGTGGGGATTTCTTAACAACTCCGGTGCCGTATACAAAAGAGCTTGAGAGACAAGTTTCAAAAAGTTATTTTCACCGCACAAGTACGTATTACACTATTATGCATAGTGGCATACATTCGTAATTTCTGTTTGAATCGATATATTTACTTCCTCCGTCGTAAAAATCTTCCTTAAACTCGTACAACCCAAAATCAGTAATCTTCAACACCCACCGACTATCAACCAGACATTTCGTGGGTTTTAAGTTGCCATGAAAACGAACAGGACTATCGTGAAGATATATCATTCCCTAAATAATAATTACCGGTATCAATCAAACAATTCAGTTTGATTGGTAAGTTTTAAAATAATTACTCGGACAATGTCTCCAACTAATGATGAGATAAACATATTATCTAATTTGACGCCGTCGTTTTCTAAGATATCCTACAAAGTGCGAATAAAGCAAAATGCAATAAGAAAACATTTTTCTCAAACTGAAGTATCAAAGATAAAACACCTCCCGTTTTGCAAACATTTTGAATACATTATTGAATAAGAAAACTGAAAACAAACAAGATTACTTTACTTGACAAGATAACTTAATTCCTTTTTAGAATTTGCATGGTTATGAATATGAAATTTTAGATAAAAAGGTAATTTAATAAATAAATTGTCATTCACGGTAAAGGATTTTTATCTTTTATTTTTACATTGAATAATTAAGTTAGGTTACTTTGAGGCTTCCTCTCGCGCAGTACTCGGTAATTATGCAAATATTTGGTGGATCTACGCATGCTCCTATAAAAGCATTTAGATTATCATGACGAAGATCACGCATCTGTTGCCAAAAACAAAACAAAACCATACAAAATTAGTGTCATTCATTGGTAGTATAAAAAACAAAAAGAATAAATACTGTGTACTATGAAACAACAAGATAATATACCGTTTTCAGCTCTTTCTTCAACTTTCTAGTTATGTCAACGTGTTTTCGGTTGACTTTTTTAATGGCAAAAACTCGACCTTTGTAAGTTCCAATTTGAGTGTAAATAGTCGAGTAACGAAAGTCCGAATCCGGGTTGGAACTCAGTGAAACCTGACTTGTCCCAATTAAAGACTGGGATGTCTAGAAAATTAAAATTGTTAACATATTGCAGTTTTGGCAAATGGTTAATTAGACATATAGTTTTTATGAATTTACAAGTTTTGTAAGAGCAATTTTTTCCACTTTATCAATAAATAAACTTAGTAACTTAATGTTAATTACTATCGCGATCAAAACATTTACATACGGTAGATGTTATTTACATAAAATATTACACGTAATTAAAGTAAAGCCAAATTCCTCGTTAATATTAATATTTTGCAAATGTGTTAATTTAACAAAATGCAAATGACCTAGAAAATTAGATTTCAGCTGACTGTTAATAATATATTAACCTAAAACTTTAGTTTGTTGAACTTTTTGTACCACAATACGAATTTTTAATAAATACACTTTATGCATATTAAAAATTACTTGCAGCTTGATTTATTGGGTCGTTGCCAAACTCTGGATTTATTTTATACTGTATACTAAACTACTATAACATTTTCCATATCAACTAAGCTTCGTGTGGTAGTCATAATTTACTGTATAAAATAAAAAAACTGCCTTCATCGCCATGTACATTGGAGTCCATTCTCTCTAACTTTATATTATTATTACAACTCTCGAGCGTTTAACTCACTTTTAAACGCTTTTAGAAACTGATTTGAACATTAACAAAAGTAATGAATCCAAAATCATAGATAATTAGAAGGTCGAGTAATTTGAAAGTGAAAAAATAAAAATAACCATTTGGTTACTACCTTTATTTTAATTTTTAAGAGCAATAGGGATGATGACCATTCATTTTAAATCACTGCAGGATAATGTATGGTAGTAAAAGTACTTAATTTGCCAGTCACTTTTCCCGACCAAACAACGATTCAATTATTTATTCCCCATCATTTTCCACCCCTTTATTCTGGTAAAACAGGCTTTTTGGTTGAAAGTGAAATGTAGCAAACATTAATTTCTCTTTCACTATCGTTTATCAAAGCTATTAACCTACGTCCAGACATTAATAACCGCGTTTAAAATCCCCCAAGTAAATCCGCTTTTAATCTACTTCCTATTACTCTCTCAACAATCGCATTTTGGAGAAAATTACTACAAACACTTAAAAATCTACCTTTGTCGGTTTTTCAATGGATCCATTGGTTGGAGTGTATTCGTTAACTTGAACGTCTTTGTAGTCGATTTTCCATAGTAAATTGTCAAGTTCCTGTTCGTACTTCCAGTTTCTTTACAAATAAATAAATAAAAAAATCAATTTTTTTTTACTTTGAAACTAAAAACATTTATGCTACCTATTAGATAAGCTAATAAAACATACATAATATATTGTACTATTTTATTTTGTAAGTTACAGTAGATGTCGTTTGACATACTTTTTATGGCTAGTTCCTTGCTAAATTAAGTAAATCATTGTATGGAAACATTTGGCCCTACCAACAAAATCATTTATCATTTTTTGAGATGTTTGAAAACAATGTTTGAATTGCTTAAAAGGTCAGAAAACTTTGATCTAATGTTATTAAATATCTAGTGAACAACCTAATAAGTTACAACGTTTCTATTTGGTATTTTCAGTGGGTCACAATACCCACTTAGACAATCGATTTTAATATTATTATAAATTTAAAAAATACATTCATAAATTTATCTCAGGACAAATCGCAACATAACTTAATCGATTTATAAATCAGAGGTTTTTTTGAGACAATATGTTTGTTTTCTTCTAATTCAAAGTTAGAAAAAAAATAAAAAAAGTTAAAAAAATAATAAAAAAAGTAGAATAATTTCGCATCAATGAGCATTTGAATGATCAACAATAGAAAGCTATCGACTCCCAATACGACATAATGAATCACCCAAAATACCGAGGAAAAAAATAATACTTTTATTAAAAATAAAAAAGGGTGAACGTTTGGGACAACGAACTAACAACTTAAAGACACACGGGTGGCGTTCTCAGCAAAATTATAGCCTTTCACTTTTATCAGGTATATCAAACGGTATATAGTATATACTGTATATTGTGTGTATTATAAGAAATCAAGGGGGGAGGAAGGGGAAAGTTTTACTTTCTTTTTATTTCTTTAGGGGAAGTGGCAATGAAAGTTCAGGAGAAGAAATTATTACAAGGCTAATGACTGCAAAAGTAGTAAATGGGAGTGGGAGAAACCACTGCAAACTACACTACAAGTTTTGCTTGCTCTTTTATAAAATATTCATTCTTCTAGCACTGTACAAAATCATTAATTACAAGTTGTGTCGAAAGAAATAGGATGCGATTTTCTCGTATCTTAAGTTACCCTTCCTTCCCTTAAAGTGTTGTTTTTTTTTATAAAAGAAAGTCTTGTCGATCGTTTTGTAATTATAGTAATTAAAGCGATTATTTACCTGTAGACAGCCAAAGTGATGAAGATCAAGACAAAAAGAGCTCCACCGCCAACACCAGCTGCGATTTCACTTGTGTAAGCTGACATAGACACAGAAAAGAAAGTCAAAACCAAAACCATTAAAAGAAAGTCAAAGAAATAGTAACAAAAAAATATTAAGATAGGAACCGCATACTGTATATGCAAAAGAGAAAAGTATAGAGATATATTAGAATGCATACAAAACCATGTAAAATTTAATACAAAAAAATGTATCTATTTCACAGAAGGAAAAACATCAATTGGAAATTGCCATCACCTTTAACTTGCAACTTTTTATGAAACAATAAAATGTGACTTCAAACTTTCAAGGCTTATTAATTATGAGTATGACATTTGCTAAGTAGAATTGCATGTCAAGAAATAAATAAAATCTTAATATGCATGAAAGGATAATTAAACGCCTGTCAATTCACGTTAAGTTAGATTTTATTTAGCATTCAAATTCATAATTTCTTACAACTAAGACTTTCTATATGTCCGATTAAAATCTTTTTAATAACAAAAAATACGACATTTCATTTAGCAAACTTCAAACAACAAAGTTGTAAGCATTATACTCGTATAGCGTTATTTTTAATAAAAACTAAACTCTTAAGTGCATCAAAAATAAAGCTATAAGATAAATGATGTTCTCAAAGTTTGAGAAATTAAATTTATCTTTATGTAAAAATGTGAATTAATATAATTCAAATTTAATGCGGCTGTCTATTTTTCAAATGTATGGTTTTAATATAACCAAAAATAAACTAATTAATATTTTTTATTCTAATAAATCGCAAAATTCTACAGCTATTTTTTTGCATTCGATGCAACTTCCAAATCTAAACAAAAGCTGTTAAAAATAAAGTTATCAAAATAAGTCAAATAAATACTAATTTATGTAGAATTTTTTAGTAGTCAGCTATTAAACAGCAATTTCATAGGCTTCTAAAATTTTACAACTCATTTTATTAAACATACAATTTTTTTTCTTTTCTCTATCATAAAATTATTTTTTTCTTTATACAGTATTTTTTTTTTATTTTAAAGTGAAGTTTAAACGCTGTCAACAGCTATCATAAAAGCCAGACATTATAAGACCCCTGGTGTTTTATTAACGAAACTCCAATCACTAAAGTTTGACGGGTGGCCACCCGCTATTCGCATCCCCGTCGTAATATTCTCCCTAAACTCTTTACTCTTATTCAGCTATTTGTGTTGAAAATCAAGACGTTAGCTTTGAAAGTAAAATAAAATAGCGGTGGTTTACCTATCTTAAAGCCATTGGCATGCCCAATACAAACTATCAATAATAAAAAGACTTTCGTCTAGTAATAAATGGGAACAATAACAAGTCTGGAAAACTTTTACTTAATAATATTTAATACTAAATCAATTTCATCTTTGCCAATGTTTTGGCATTCAATCGAGACTTGTACTCTTCACGCCAACTCTTAAAACGCATAGTAAAAGTTGACAGCAATTTCGGTCAAGAAGCACATTACTGACCAATAGCCTAAGAACTTTTGTCATGCAGGATGCTCTTGACAATGAGATTTTTCTAGATTGAGATTAATATCGAATACCGTAAATGAAAGTAACGATATAACGTCGTCGTATAACGTATTTTCAGTAATAAAGATTTTGCTCTATAAAGATAAGTCACACATACTGTACGGTAGTATCAAGTTGAAGGCATCAAGGAATGAACGCTACGATCAGATTGCCCAGGGCACAGAAAACCCTTGACCCGCTTACGTTATAAACACTAAACAGTATAATAAAAACCAACTTTTATACGAGAGCAGTTATAAAAACTTAACTGATGTCGTTAAAGTCGCAAAGTAATAACTAAGCAATCACTAAAATAAATTTGGCATCAAAAATTTATTTAATCTGTTAAATCCCCGTATATGACCGCTTGGAAATTGGGAAGATACTAACATTTTGTATGCCATTAATTAGTTAATGAGGGTTTAATGAATAATGAGGCAGAAATCATGATCGTTTACACTTAAAAACAAAACTAACAAAATAGAAACAACTTCCAATAAATGCAGTTAAATTAGCTGAACTGTTAAATAATTCTTTTGATTCTCGCTACATTAAATCCGTTTCAGCACAAACTACAAAAAATAAAAAAAACAGGCCCAAGAAATTAAAATGCTACTGTTTTCTTAAAAGTATTCTTTTGATCGGTATATAAAAATCAAAATGTAATTATCTAAAATATGACTTCACTTCCAGTGACGCAGAAAGCAGATTTGCAAACGTAATCGAATTTCGACGTTATGCGAAAAGTCATAAAACATTAAATTTAGGCTGAATATTACGTAAAGTGATAGCACCCTTCTTTTCATATTCTCTTCCTCTCAATCTCCCCCACCCTCCACCCCATCCCAAAGCATCATTTCATTACGGTTCAAAGAAAGTGCTACAGACGCAACTTTTGTATCGGTTTACAAATAAGTTACACTACAGTTGCAAATTGCAATGCTGACACTACGGAGTACCGACACTTTCCATTTTTATTGTCGGCAAGAAATTTCGAGTCTTTGAAACTTTAAAAAAAAGTAAAAAAAAATTATACCACTCGATAGTATAAAATTTTGCCACTGATGCTATTTGTGTGATCAAAAAAAAAAAGCTTTATAACCGATGACATGCTCCAATTTATTGCTATAGAGACAGTATCAGATTAAAAATGGTGAAATACGCGGCACCGTTTTTGAAAAACAATAATCATATTGACGAAAACTGAAAACAAACTTTTAATTCACAAATACTGTATAGACTCCTGAAAAATAAAGTTATTAAATATTTCAAAACGATATTGAGCAACATCTGTAATAATCAGCAATGTTACTATACTGTAAAATATTGTTTTAAACTTTGAATTCCTTAAAACTTCAACAGTGCTCTTAAATATTAAACTGAAGTTACATTTTTGCTTTTGCAACCATGAATCATGGCTGAGTATCAGATACAGTATATTATACTGAATTCTTAAATTATGCATTATTTATTTCATTATGGTACCGGTACTTCTTCATGAAATGGCCATTAACTGATTCACCTCTTTTATTAATATTGCTTATTATTATGTTGTAAATGAGAGTGGGAAGAAGAATTCCTATATTTAGTACCAAACTACAGTACATCAAACCCTTGTCACTATAGCAAATAAGCTCTGATTAGCTATTTTCCATTACAACAAAAATATTCATCCACTAATGAACTCAATTCAGTGCCAAATACTTAATAAAGCACCCATTGTAAGGTATTTAGATATTATTGATAACTCACTGTATGTGTACGTGCATATTAAGTTATATTTGGGTTAATGAGAATATATAAAATTTTTGTTGCTTACTGAAGCATAGCTGGCCTCGAAATCCACAAGTAGGTTCATCAACCGGTGGACCATCACCTATCCAATCGATCACTCCAGTTAGACGCAAGATCTGAAATATAAATCATACAACTAGTAGAAATAGTTCTAACGTTATAATCATGACATCCGTGTTGTTATATACCGGAATATCGCCGTCATTTTCGTTTAGTTGAAACACGCCGACTGGATATAAGCCAAATTCGTTGGTTGTAAATGAAATGGGCTTTCTAGCAGTCAAAGTGTAATTGCCTTCAGCATCTCCATTTTTGTCCATGTACACTGAATAACCCATTGCACCTATTTTCATGTACATTATAAATAACTTAATAATCAGTGTGTGTAATGTACGATAAAATTTGTAGTCGCTACAACTACAGTATAGTCAATTAACTTACTTCTGTATGTACGTCCTATTATCGATTTGAGAACGGTTCGACCGTCGAAAGGGTTTTTGCCCATGGCTAACGTTTCATTGAGGGCAGCAGCGTATAACTGAACAGCGTCGTATAAATATGCGGCTTCTGCTCGAATCTAAACAAGAGAGATAAAATAAAAAATATTTTAAACAAGGGCTAAACTAATATTCAGTTTATGTAAGCACGCATGCACAAATTCTACCGTAATTAACCTAAACAAAATATAATGAGAAGAACAGATTTTAGTACCGAAAATTGCGCATGCTACTTTAAGCCAATTAAAGACCTTCAATGACATGATATCCGAGAGACCATTCAAAAGTTGAAGAAAATTGTACAAGTACTGTACTATTAAACATAAAACTTTCATGAACTAACCATTGCATTATCAGTTTTTAACTAAACAAATCATACGAGTTTACATTGCCTTTATTGTACTTTTATTAAAATTTCAGACTTTATAAGCACTGTCCAATTGCCCAAGTTCCAACTTGATAATCTCTAAAAACAGCATACAAGACGTAAATTTTTACGGTTTTGCACTTCCCACTTGTACTTTCTAAAAGTAAATACTTAATTCCACCAGCATTTAAAATTAAGTATTCCAAGTAAGCTACCGGGAGTTTATTTTATAGTAAAAGTGCTTAAACGGGTTAAACGGCATGTATGCCCTAAATATCTTACACAGCCTATTTAACGTAATTTAAAACACAGTACATTAAACCAATTCAATATAACACACTAAACAACATTCTAGCAAATATTTTTCAACCTTTTATATTACCATGCAACATTCGACATAAAAGTAAAATATTATAAACCCATATTAGTTTTATTTTTAACAAAAAAAAAGTGCAATATCTACTTATTACGGCATACAATCTTATGAGACGCAATGGTTTACAACAGAGTAATACGATGTGAGCTGTCTTGATATAATAAAATTAGAAAACGTCTGACTATCGGTTACGTATCAAATATAGTGAATGATGCAAATAGCATATATACGAGTGTATTACTTATTATTACAGTATACTCGTGTGTGGTTTAATTTTATCTCTTATCTGAAAACTCGGGCGTATTATGTTATTGCACTACAGTCAAATAGCTTCACAACTTAAACTGATGCCAGTCATATTGCTCATTTCCGACTGTTAATCAAAATATGCTGCAATTTGCATGTTAACCACGTACCATCGTTATCATAAACGACACACTGCACTTATGTAGATTCTTTTCGGATTAAATAAAACACCTGGCACACAGTTTGCGGCATAAAACGCAAAAATAAATATAATAAGTCAAAATATGTACAATAATAAATCGATAGCCTTTTTTCATAAATTCATTAATTTGTATTTTCCAAATAATATTTGGTTTAGAGAATAAAAACTTACTGTGACTTACAGTACTTACTGACAGTGACTCAATGGGACAAAAACATAACTTCTAATTTACTGTAAATAGCCCGGATTTCTAGCACATGTACAGTAAATGTCATTAAAATTTTAAGCAATTTAAAATTATATTATTAAAGAACAAAAATCGGATACAATCTACCGTATAATTTTAAATAACGATATGTTTCATATTCGAGTTCAATTCATGAAATGCCTATGTCATTCATAATTGGGTGTGCCCCAAGCAAAAAAAATGCCCTAATTCCATCTAAAATATGTGACTCTAAGCTATAATAAAATATTTTAATATTTGTAATTGTCTTTAGAGTATATAGATTATGCGAAAATTTCGACGTGAAAATGTATTTATCTTCAGATGCTCGACGTTGGCCATTATCCCAAAATAAACAAACATAATGCATTCAACACCTTCAAAACGATAGGTCTAATGGGTATCATAACAAAATGTAATGGAGAAAAAACATCACACAAAGATAATCATACTAAACAATAAGCATCAAGATAGTTCAAACAGCTTAGTTAAAGAATAAATTGATTATAGGCTAACTCAATGCTGGATTTTATGCAGCTCTAATTTGCACTAAAAAGCAATTTTATGCTTCATGGAATCTTATTTCCAAAAACTACATGTGAAAATACAGTTTAAAAAGGTTAAACTGCTAACTAAGTGCACTAAGATTTAGACATCTAGTTCATTGAATTTAAGAATATTCATATACTGTATACTGTACACTTTGTATAATAAATTTGGTAAAATTGGTCTCGGACTACAAAATAGAAAATATGGTTCTAGTTATACAGTAATTCAAAAAAATTTAATATCAGCAAGTATTCCATCTACTCCTATTCCACACATTCCTAACAATTCAGCAAATAGCCAAACGATTTCATGATGCAAAGTGCCGGAAGTTAACACTTAAAAATGGTGACCCCATACAGAGTAAACGTCACCAAACTGTTAACACAACGTTAAAAGTTGTATAGGGTTTATTTTGGTGTATAATGTTGCTTACTGTAGTGCAGTGTATAATATGTTGCTCAATAAAATACATGAAACAGAGCACGACGACATGTAATAAAAATGTTTCCATTTTTATAGCATTTCTATCACAGACATAATAAAAAGAATTCTCAGTTATAATAGGGATATCCAACCTTTAGTTAAGACAAGCACACGATTAAGTTAAAGTTGTAAACAGCCAGCAATTCGACTATTATAACCCATTTGACCCAAAACCAAATACACAGTAGTCCAATAAAACGGCAGGTGAGAATGGTAATTGTAGCACAAATGACACTGTTTGTCTATGTCGTTGCCATTGGATTAACGTTATAACTGTAGGAAATATATGAGAGTAAAAACATAAAGACTGAGCGCAATTTTCATACAATAGCGTTTCTAAACATTAAAAATAAATTCAGGTTCGACTTGAATAAAAACGTAAAAAATTTGTTGTTTTTTTTTTGTTTCTCTTGAAATGTTTTGCTCGTTAATTTTTGTTATTAGATTTGGGTTTTTCTCATTTTATTTGCCAGTTTTGTAAACGTTGGTTAAACCGTAAATAACTGATGTACACATTGGTTGTGTGATGACGTAAATTCAAATTTGCTTTTTGCGTTAATAAATATAGATGGCAAACGTATGCAAATTTCATTAAGTTGTAAGAACACATAGTTGGTGGATTTTGCTTTGAAAATCTCACACGATGAAAGCGGCAATTCCTCAGAGTGCCACTTTAGATTCTATTCTCATTCTTATTTTTCTCCCACCGCCACTACAACACACTAAGTAAACCCGAAATAAATACCCGACGCGGCGCCTAAACCTATGCAAGTGCGTTTTCATTTTCATTACATTTCAAGACTCAAAATTGCCCAATTAAACAAATCCAGCAGGAACGCATTTCAAACGTCCACCACACTAACGTTTTGTTATACTGAACTCTTAATTCAAATCATCTTCAATTTTATTAAACCGAGAAGAGAAAAGTTTACGACTTAAAAAAAGTAGGAAAATCCGGAAATGCCGTAATGTTGATCGAATTTCATCTTAAAAACCACACAATCCGACCATAAAATTTTTATTTTTTAATGAAATGGAAATAATCCGATTCAATTGCTTTCAGTCACTTCGAAAAGCATTTAAAAATAAAACCACTTAATTGAAAAGATTAAAAAACCTAAAAAAAAAAAAATTCTTGTTTATTGTTAAACAAATAAATTCTCAGTAATTAAGTTTATAAAAATAAATATTACTTAAATTTATAAACAAAAATTATTTTAAAACATTTAATGTAAATCAAAAGATAATAATTATCATTTGTATTTATTTGTAGACATACTGTATTAGTTAAACCGAAAAAAAATTTGGCAGCGGTGGGATTCGAACCCACGCCTCCGAGGAGACTGGTGCCTTAAACCAGCGCCTTAGACCGCTCGGCCACGCTACCACGACAACTCTACAACCGTTTTATTAACAATCCATGAACAAAAACCGGTTTAGCTAAATTAGTTAACGTTTCTAGTTACAAAACGGTCACTTAAAAAAAAAAAATCACCCCATGCACGAAATAAAAAACACGCAAAACTTACATACTGCACTTATATTATATGTCACCAATCATTACATTGAAAAAAAAAAAAAGTTTTTATATTGACGTGACCTACTTTAAATTCAATGACGTCGCTGCTATGCAATTGTTTGAGAATGTCATGTATACAAGCGATGACACCATCTCGTGTTGATGTCAATTGTCAACGTAAGCACAATTCCCAACACATAACAGTTACTATACGAATGCCATCGATTCCCTGTAGCCCTAATCGTTTCATGTAGCTCCCTTGGGTTTTACATAAAACAGAGATTTCATCCATCTCATGTCCCTTTATCTCATCCGTTATAATAAGTTATTTTTAGTGTGTACAGCGTTGGCGAGGTCGCACACTGGACGATTAAGTTATCTAACAATTAAGCTGAACAATAAGCAATCAACATTGTGTTTATTTAAGTTAATAAGTTTTCCCATAGGATTCCCATCACCGAGCTTATTTAATTTATAATCAACTCATAACCGTATATTAAAAGCATCAACAAAAGTCGATCCGACTGACTTTAATTTGTTGTTTTGTTTAGACTTTCATACAAATACAATGTTCAAAATAAATCCTTTCCCAAAAGAACTCTCGATTGCACTTAAAAAGCCGTTAAACTACTGCTATTGATTCATACAGTACACAAGGTGATCAAATAGGATCAACATAACATCAACTTTACACACTTCAATTAGACAAATGCACGTTCAACAACGACTTACTGGCCCTGAAATCATTCAATTAACAACTTGCTCAAATAGTTTCAAGTATAAATTCCACTTGACAGCAGTAGCAAATTGGACTGCAGCCATTACAACTTGCAAACAAAATGTTTGTTTTAAGTAAACATGATGTGAAATATTGGGAAGAAAATAAATAATAATGATAGATCAAAATAATCCATCAATTTCAAGTACGAGTATGAAAATAAAAATGTTTCTATAGATAAAGATGTAGTGGATAATGATGAAGATTAATGCGAATGATCTCAATGTAAAGACAAGAGGAAGGAAGGCAAGGTCAATTGCAAAACCCGGAGTTGCTGAACTCTTTAAAAGTGATATAACTCAAACAAAAACCGTTAAGAGAAAAACTTTTGCTTACAAAAGCCATTAGACCACCGCAGACCATTAACGAATATATTGCAAGACATTGGCATTACTTTAATGGATGTCAAGTACGTTATAGTCATCTGTCAAGAGGATTTTAAAGCGAGTTAAATTATTAAATTTCAATCTTGTAAACTTGTATCTTCTTTCGTGGAATTTAATACAAAATGTCCAGTCAATATTGATCCGAATTTGATCGTTTAATTAAAAGTTCATCATACAAGTAAAAAAAACCACATTTGTAGTTTTATCAATAATATGAAAGTTTATGTTACTAGTGCAGCTTTAATGCTGTATCGTGTGATATAAAGTATGAATACAGTATGTGGCCTGCTGGTAAATTGCCAATCTCCATAGATAACTGAACTTAAGCGACAGTAAGCATGATTAGTGTATCATTTCTTCCAATAAATTCTTAGCTAGATTCCAGATTGCCAACAGTCAAGTTCAGCTGGTGCCAAAAGTTTTTATCCAATTGTCTCCACTTCAAATAGTGCCGAATTAACTATTTATAATATGGTCCTAGACTAGTGTTGTCAAATTATTGCTCATTTTTGCATAATAAATTAACAGTTCAAAACCCGCATTAATCATCTATGGTCATCATTTCAAACCCTAAACTACAACTCATTCCTTCAAAGTAAACATTCGGCACTAACTCAAAAATAAACTAAATAAAATTGATAAAATAACAAGATCTACGTAATTAATGATTATTTATATTAAAAAAACGTAGGCGATTAATTCAATACTATCTATCATGTTAAGTAACCGCCATAAGATAAATTCATTGACTAAATGTAATGTATCCCATCGTATTTCTCAGTCATTCTGACATAAAGCGATTCCTCAATCCATTTCGTTTCCAATATCATATCTGTAGCATTGGCCACACAAAGTTGTATGTGGTTTCGCTATTAATAACAATAATAAAGCAAAATGTGGAAAGGGCAAATAAGTAAACGCTCGGTGTAAATGATAGCCGTAGCAGCTTGTATAAAGCCCTACTCTTTTATTATATTAGACATGAAGCAATATATCCCTGTAGTACATCATAGTAGACAATTAGTACGAGTGACTCTTTTCTTCGTTTATGTCTTCATAATAATGTTAAGTCGGCGGTTTGAGTTACCAAACAACCACTTTGAGATGAAACATGAGCTTTCTCTATATTTACAAAAATAATAAGAGGAGCAAAACATACAGTACACGTCCTGTCATACGCTAAAATCGACAGTATAATATGTCGTTAACGTAGCATAATATACAATTTTTGATTGACATAAGTGCATCAAGCTATGGTGTACACACTTTCTAAAAGAATTTCATTAAAACGTCACGTAAGGTATAGGTACACTCATAAAGCGACAATGTACTGTACGAAATGAAACAACAACAAACATTATAAAAACAGCTACGGCCATTGCCATTTGTAAAAAAATAGGTTTTTTCTAGACTATATTTAGTAGGTGGACGCATTAATGAAAGCGGTAGAAAATCTTCGCTCGATTGAACGTTAACTGAAGCCCTACATTGAACACTGTATACTAGTATGGGCATGTACACATATTCAGACATACGGGTGTGTTATGTAATACATTAACAGCGGTAAACATTAATCACGAAACCGGAAGTCTGCGTGTCTACACGTCCATAAGCACCATGATAATGATGATGACTTACTGTTTTAGATTTGGTATAAATATACGTAAAAAAACAGAAGTAATCACTATAAAATATTCATGAGTTTCACCCTCATCACGATTGAAACAGCTGGGATTTCCTATATCTACGATTTAGACAATAAATTAAAGACCCTGATGAATTTACAACAAATTAATGACTTAACACAGTGTTTCATTTAGTTAAGTTATTGAGATTTAAAAACGTAATTAGATTGTCTAACCCAAGTTAATAAAAAACTTGACTTTTTTTAAAGTAGCTTTTTATTAGCATTTAGTTCAATTTCTAAATATCAGCTTTTACACCAGAATATCATTTTACTTTCATTTATTCTTTTATTTTCTACCAAATGACATAACACTGAATTCCATAATAATGGTTGACCTACTATGTTTACAACCAAAATGCTTTTTGCTATAGTCTATTCCTGGTTTTAAACTCGACGATTTATAACAAGCCAACAACTTAAAACGTGATATTTCCATTGTACTTGTTGTTTTGAGCTAAAACAGAAAATATTCATGAAAACTCATAGTGACTGTAAGTGGTATAGAACCCCTTTTCCCATGCACCAATAAAATTGAAACCAAATTCCACATTTTCCATTTAGAATTTGACGTCAACCACACATATAACACTGCCAACTATTACTTCAGTTTTTTATTTTATTTTTCGGAATAATCAATATGTAGTACAGTGCAGTAAAGGGGTTTGACAGAAAAATACGTGAACAAAAGTGAAACAACTGTCATAACGCGGCCTTAATGTTTGGGGCTTTTTACATTCACCTCTTTTTTCCTTTTCCTCAATGAAAATCACAAGAGAATCATGTAATTTTGATGTGCAGTTGGGCAACCGTATTTTTAGATACACTGTACACAATAAAATTAGCACTTTTATTACGTATTACCGGTAGCAAAAAAAAATTGATCCAATCTTCTTCTCTAGCGCCTTCAAATAATAATGTTTACAGGAAAAACACGTCCAAGATGCACTTCAACAAAAGAAGTCGTTAGACAAACAATAAATCATTGGAACTCAATGTGAAATAGTTAGACAATTCAACAGTAAACATTCATTTTAAGTTTGACCTACATTTTTCTTTAGCTAGAAAAAAATACACAGTAACAAAACATTCAATTTACAGTGCTATAATAAATTTATCAAACTTCAGAACCACTCCCTCAAAATTACTGTAAAACAAATCTCAAATCCTATGTTTTGGACAATATTCAGAGAAACACGGATCGAACTTTTAAATGACGTCTATTAAAGCAGGAAAACTAGCTACAATTTTAGTGCCTAAAGAATTTGTATCACCAAAACAATTAGTGATTCAATCGAAATGTTAGTGGTTTTAAATTCCAGTCAAGTACAAGTACTGTAGGTACTCAAAAAGCGTTTTTGCTTGATGATACAATTGACTAACATCGATAGCATTTCAAATACCCAAATAAAAATTTGTACTCGGTATATGTTACCAAAAAATCGATGGATTACTGTACGTGCTCGCATCATGAAACTCTGAGTGTACAACATTTGATAGTGCAAGGGTTAAGATTTGGCTTTTAGTACCGAAAGTCTTACATTTCTTTGCCATTCATAGTCCCTACAAGCTACTGTAACTTAAATAATTCAATAAAAAAGATGAATGGGTGTAAACTCACCCTTTTCATTCCTCCAAATTGTGTCAGTAGATTTGGAAAACTAAACGGCGGTGTCTCCATGTAATTATTCACTTTAATAGTAAAGTTTTCAAAGCCCACGGGCGGAGAACCCACGACTCCCACATATGAACGATAGGCCAACTTGACAGAAACTTCGCTTTCTTCTTTCAACAGACCTTTAACAGATTATTAGTAGATTGTGAGTGAATAATAAATTTTGTCGTACAAGAATAATATCCCAAATATATTTCACCTTTTAAATATTTTCCTGGATAGTCTTGGTCGTACTGTTCCACATCAACTCCCACCACAAAATATTCGCCATTTTCAAACAGTCCTTTCTCCTGCATACTAACCATCAATCCTAAGTGCTCATAATACTGGCCAACAACCACATATACTGCAATATTCAACAACGAAAATAGAAATAAATAAATAAATGCAATTACAGTTCTTACGAGAAAGTTTAAGAAAAACAACATATAAAACGATTTTTACAACGGCAGTGCAGCTTTATATATTTTCTACTGAAATTGATGTGCTATGTTCACAGAAGTAACATTTTTCAACGTCGTCAACATTTATTAACACGACCATAATCCGGAAAAACGTCTTATTCGAGTAAACATTGAGTGCAATAACTCTTGCAAACAGCACTTAGAATATTGAGAAAGACTGCAAAATAATATCTCGCCCACTATTAAAACATCTTTTAGCTTCAGTCAACGAAAAAAAATCCTTTTAAAACAAATCCGATTTATTCATAATTCAATTTTCTTCGCCTTATTAGTTAGTCACACATTTCTGACTTACCAAAGAAAAAAAAAGATCAATAATAAACTACACCAATTTTCCATAATATTAAAATTTTCGTCACTGCACTTTGAAGAAAGCATAAAAAAATGTCCCTTAAATTTGCCGCTGCAAATCTAATTTATCAACCGTGACGCAAAGTGTAATGACGTATGAATTAAACAATGACGTTTCATATCATTTTTCCTTATTTATGTGTTATCTCTGTACTCACTTGCATCCGCTGAAAATAACAACTCAAAACATAATAATAAATAAGTATACTTGCTTCTGCTTTCAGCGTATGTTTCTTCCACCAATTTTGCAAATGGGTTTTCCACGTAGCCATGATGATAGGTACCGTTCCATGATTTTTTGAAAATTACCTGAATACCATTTTCCTCTAGTGTTTTGAGAACTGTCTTGGCAATATCATCAAATCCTGATTCCGAATGCAAGAAGGTAATTTTCCTCCATTTGAAATGCAACAGCACCGAAGCCACTGACTTGGAGATTTGAGTGTCAGGGGGCCGAGTTCTTGCGAAGGTGGTGAACACACTCTTGTCAGACGTTTCATATCGTGTGCAAAACTGGAATTTTCAAAAACAAAAAAAAACCATCAAAACATTGGAAAGCAATATAACATTAAAAACTAAAGCATATATTTCAAAAATTTATATTTCATGACTTTTTTTATAATTTTTTTTTTGAAAAATGCAAACCGAAAAATTCGTAACTTAACCGGAAGTGCAGTACCTAAGTCATATATTTCATTTTATTACAAAGTATATTAAATTCTAGAGTTTTTAAACATAAGATTTTTTCAGAGCATTTTGCATATACAAGTGCATTCAAGTTTTACTTAAAAAAAAGCATTTTTTGTACCAAAAAGTTCAATAAATCTGTTTTGCGTACACAAAAAATTCATCACGCAATCCATTGTACACAACGCATGCGCCAAAACGTAAAAAGCAAAAGCGTGTTTTACGCTTCCATGCTAAAAGACGTTGCACCAAAAAAAAAAAAAAGAAACTTTTGTCAGATAAATAAAAACAAATCAACCCTTTCTTTCATTTATGTTTCTTGTTATTTTTGTTTTGGAAATTCCCTAAACAGAAGTTTATACGCCATTTATACGTCTTTAACGTATCTAAATATAGAAAGTGAAGTTGCATAGTGTATAGCAAAGACACGACGAAGACGACATGATGAAATTCAGCGGGGTAAATGAACACGCAAACAATAATAAACTATAACGTTTGTTGTAAAAGCAAGAGAGAAAGTCGACGAAACAATAGCCTATAAAAAGTTATGTAATACAGCTGATCTAACTGCAATTTCACAGAGGAAAAACATTAACCAAGAGGATAGACGGTTTAGCTATTTTAAGCCTATCTGTTATTCAATTCGTAAACATGTACAAAACAAAAGCTGCTGTTAAAAGCAATTAACAACAAAGATTTCATCTCAGACTTTTAGTATTACTCAATATTACTTAGCTTGTCGCTTAAGTTCGTTCGTTTTCATTCTTAATAAAATCGTAAAAAAAGAAATGATAAAAAAGGATGAATTTATGCGACAGCCAGAAATCATAAAACTCTCTTTACTAAAAGAAATTTGACTTTATAGATAAGTTAACTATAACATATAAACGCACTGATAAACTTTAACAATGCATTATGCATGGCTTAATGAAAATTTTATTAACTTGCAGTAGCGCTTTTGCAAATGTAAAAACAAAATAAGATCAAATCGAGTTGATGTCAGTCAAATGATGCATTTCATAAGATTCACTAAAATCCTCCAACAAATAAAATAAACTGATAAGATGATTTGATTCAAACAATAAACAAATGACTTTCTTTAACGCAACAAAGTACCATTTAACAAAAACAAAACGTTAATAAAAATGCAATAAAAAGCGTAAAAATAACCAAATATTTGGAATACGATCTTGCTACTGCTATAGCTTTTTATGTTAACTGCTAAAAATCAATTTTAAAAACAATAAACAATAAAAATTTCAATTAAGTAAAAATTAATTAGTTTTCTTGATAGAAATTGGTACTAACCTAAAAATGATGTTTAGCTATAACTTTTATTTAAACTGCTTCAGTTATTAACTTTTTCATACCGGTATATGAAACTTAATAAAATATAACGTTATCCTCATACAAGCATATAAACTGCACCGATAAAAAATTAATGACTTCAATCAACGCTGCTGTTGTTAAAAACCAAAGAAAATTTTGCTTTCAACGGATATAATTTACTATAATACAACAACGTAAGGCACTACAATTCAAGCAATTGGAAGAAGTCATATAGTAACCTTTCGACATATATTAAACTTTTTTTTCTTTCATTTTTATTTTTAGAACTTAAATACGTCGCGTCGTTTAATAAAATACGCTGACATTTAAAGCTCTGCAACAAAGCCATTTGAAAAGTCAACAATTTTATAAATTAAAAAATATATTTTATGCAAGCAGATCTTTATATAGCTTTTCTTCCAAAAAATAAAATATTAAATTTTTTTTAATATGGCTTTATTCTGCCTTTGAACTTAAAGAAACAAAACAAACAAAAAGATCATTTTTAAATGACTTAAAATTCACAAAGTCGGCAAAATTTCATTACACAAAAATAAATTATCCAATACAATAACAGAGAGCAGTTACTGAGTAAAAAATTACAAAAAAAGATCATAAAATACAGCACAGCAAACTGCACTTTTTAGTTAATTTCAACAAAAGAATAAATACGGTATATTCATTAAGGTGAATAAATTCGCCTTTCTTGAAACACGTCAAGAAATGCGATATACTGTAAGTAAGCATTCATACAGAATGTTTAATGTAAGCATGTAACTGTAAACATTAACTATTATTGCATACAAAAACCGAAAAAGTTGAATGCTCTTCGTATTTTAATTTAAAATAAGTACATTAACTGCATGCTATTATTATGATAAAGTACCTACATTATTTCAAAAATCATTTCTAAAGTACAGTATTGTACTTGCACTTAAAAAACATTACATGAAAACTAATACACTATAAGTAAGTTTATAAAAAAAATGCATTACTGAATGATAAGGCATTTATAATACATTATTATTAATTATAAGCTACTTAAAATGTTTGATTAAATTATTGAAACACGTTTTTTCCTACGGTAATTACAATAAATAAAATAGACAAATTGCCATTGACGCTGATATGATTTAGTCCCATTTATTTATTGGTTCTAAAAACCATAGTGTTCCAATTTAGAAAATCCCCCGGCATATACAAAATTGTTTAATATGCTCTTATGTTCAGAACCACTAACAGTGAATTAACAAAAATATAACATTATTAATAATAATATTGTATAGTAATTAAATTTGAGTTTATTAGAAGTCATTATTACAAACAATTATCAAAAAGCGCCTTGAAATTACGCCCTAGCAACTAGCGCTGACTTTTAATGCTTCATGTACAATGTAGTTATTGCATGTACTACTACTTTAATATCACAAACTAAAGTAATGAAAAACGAAGGTTAAAATTTCATTAAGTAACGCTTCAAATGCTTACAAGTTGCTTTTTTATTTTTTTTTTCTGTTCCTATGCGAATTCACGCCTCTGCTAAATATGTACAGAAGATTAATTGAATTTAGTGCTTCAAAACTTTGTTTTGTTTAGAGAGAGCAATAAAAGCTCACTATGATACCATATAATATACTTGTACTCTTTCAGCACACAAACATTAGTAAAAAAAGTACTCTATAGTATCTATAGTCTATAGCGTCATAAATAATCACTTTGAAAACAGCTTGCGTAATTATCGACAATCCGCGCTAACCGGTACATTACTTTTCAACGCTTTCTCTCTCAACATGCAGTAACATAAAGTCATCAATTTCAAAAAACTAAAGCAAGTTAGTCAAAATCTACTGCAATTGTAACTAACATGGCTAATTTCTTCTAATACTAAGGCATCGAAAGTTGTGGCCAACGCCAATTGAACCATTCCAATTTCCAATAAACGCTCTGATTACCAGCAGAAATATTATTTTCAACGCAATAGGATTTGTTGTATAAAAGAAAGTCAGAAAAATAAACATCCAAAGCCCGTTTAATTTTTCTTTATGGGTTACTAAGTTAATATTTTTGTAGCAAAATCTGTATAAATTTTAAATGCAAAATTTCATAAAAGGGTTATTGACTGATTTAAAAAAACAAGGTTTGTTACTGATCAAACAACATTTAATTTAAGTTAAGCCAACATTAAAAACTATTTTTTCATCAATTTAAAGCTGTCTTGAATGGAAATGTTAGAGGGAGAATAATATTATACCGCCTGTAACTAAAACTTAATGCAAATAAGAAACCGGTGGTTATTGATTTGCTGTAAGCGTATACAAACTTCTTAGAAAAAAAAAAAACTTAAACGTTCATCTTATCGACCACTCAGTGAGATAAGGATAAATATTCATCCACTCTTCTCCCCCCCCCTAAATTTTGCCTTACCGCCATATAAACAAAAAACTAAAGTAAAAGTTAATAAGAATAAATGCAACAAAACTTGACAACACCGCCGAAAGCAACAGACTTTGCCATAGGCCAAACACCTGACCAACTAAGTTAACTACCCGTACGCCAGATGATCCTTTCATGTCGATTAGGTAAACAACTTTTATGTTATTTTTTGTTTTTAGATACATAATACGGGTAACATCAACGTAAACAACAACAACAAAATAAAATAATTTAATAAAAAGTCGAAAAGGAAAACGTTTGTTAACGCATTAAGGTTTGCTTGCACGTTATTTGTTTTCCAAATATTTTCTGCCGACTGCTTTCGTACCCAATGCGGCATAAAAGTACGACTACAGTCAACAAAAACCTGTTCGTAAATTGCATAAAAAACTATTCCAGTTAAAAATCATACGGTATTTTTGATTCTAAATTAAAAAACACTTAATAATTTTTATAATTTGATATTTTTATTATTGGATAAAAATTATTTTAAAAAACGTATTAAAACGCTGAAAAACGTATCAAAACATTACAGAAACAAACCAATACATAGCTTATAAAATTAAATTTTAACTTAAATAAACATTAAAGCACTGCACCATATACTAAAATTAATTTGGTGCTGAATGATGCCTTATTAACAGAATGACAGTACTCAATAAAGTTATAATATTTGCTATTCTTAATAAAATATCACAATTATTGATCATAAAAAAATTGTTGAGTACACGTCAGCAAGTCGATATTCATCTAATTTTATTCTGTCAACATTGTTTATCGGTTTTGGAAAAGCAACACACAAATAACTTACAATCGTCCTATTTTTTTCTCCTATCTATTCTGCAGTAAGTTTCCTCACAACTTCTTGTATTTTATTTATTTCATGTTCCAAACGACCAAACCATTATTTAAAAGAAAACGATTATCAGCTGCAGTTATAAATGTGAAAAGCAACAATCGAAGTCGACAACATATTACGATCTATTTTTTTTTTATTTTTTCCATATAACACATAGCAATTCTTATTTAAAGTATTAACCCTTTTCGTAGAAAAAATAAACCCCAATAAAAAAAAGTCATTGACCTTTTGCACGGTCGTCGTTCGTCTTATACAACTGCACACTGTAAACACAGCTGCAGTTTTGGCAAAAAGAAGAAAAAAAAGTAATGAGATGTAATTACACAATTAACTATCAGGGCAGATAAAGCCGACCATAGTTTAGATGAGATTAAGGATTAAAAGTGGTTTTGACTTTTCGACCGCAACCAATATTTATTTCTCTAGTAGATATTGGTCAGTTGTAAAGCTTAGGTGGTTAAATCCTAAGCTTTCTCTCTCATTACAAAGTGCCATGCGGTTTCCATGCCTGGTCAATCACAATTAAACGTTACAATTTCAATTATCTTTGCTACAGCAGCTGCTGTTGCTATTACCAAAATAATGTTTATTTATGTCATGCAACTATTAAAATGTTACAATGTCACAGTAAAACAAGTTAAATACAAAATAATTTCTAAACTAGATCCTTTTTTCCATTAGCAAGAAAAAATCGAGACAAAGCGCCATTGGAACGAATGAGATTTAGTCTCGTTTCTTTATTGCCACTGCAAAAACCAGTGTTTCAATTGAGAAAATCATCCGATATGATTAAAAGATTGATAAATTATCATACAATGCTAAAAGCAAAAAATTATTGCTAGTTTTTTGTTTACACAGTCACGCAATTTAGCCTAAAAAGCTTATGAATAAATTTGAACATGTTTCTGCCACGATTATAATGATGAATTTAGTAAAGTAAATATACTGTATATACAGATAGCTGTAGGTTTCTTTTAATAACATTTTTTTATCAGTTACTGTAAATATCGACCACCTGCAGATATTGATAGACTGACACCACATCATCCCTGTCGGATCATTTTCCAATTCTGCTTACTTTGTGGATTTATTGAATTTATCGCCACGTATTCAGCATCAATATTAGTTGATGTCAAGACAGCTGCATTTAATTAACTGAGTTAATTTAAGAAAGAACTGATCGTGCTAGCTGGATGTTGCGCAGTCGATACTTAAAACACTCAAGTTATACACCGTGTCAGTATTCCAAAGCCGATTATAACACGCCTGTTTAGATCGTAAGCATTCAGTGCGACCATCATTTTTAATATTATAAACCAAAGTGTCACCATCCATTCCACGACCAATAATTTCATACCACAATCTAATAAGTCGATAGAGCAAAACATGACACTTTTCAATAATCAAAATCTTCAATGAAGAAAATAATAATTGGAATTTGAAAACACACTTTGCATCTTAAACCAAACATGCATATGCATAAAACATGGAAAAGAATAGGCACTCGGCACAAAGCACAAAATATTACTTTCAGCATACAAAACACCTGTTGCTATTTGCATAGAAAGAAATTTTACAATGAATTAATAATAAAGCTGAAATTTTAACGTTTGTTTAAACAGGTTGATACAGTGCTTAGAGTATTGTTTGCTTTTAACTCAGCAACGTAAAAGTACTGTATAACTGAATGTCTAATCAACCTTAACTAAGATAATTTACACATTACAAAATGATGATTAAAAGTGGAGTGTTAGTTACACCTTAACAATCTACACAAGAAATAAAAATTGAGTAAACTAAGAAAGCAAAAAGCTTAATTAATTAAAGCCGCAAAAAATAAATAAAAAACTAAATAAAACGTCAGACGCCCATTAACTGTATGTCATATTTACACACAAACTTTTTACGACGTTATTTTTTGTTTTATTACCAATTTCGTCCAGTCTATTTTTCTAAAGTTTAGAGTGCAAAAATGGCGACATTTGGCACAATAACGTGTGGCAACTATAAACAAGATTTTTGATGAAGAACCACCAGTATTACTACCAGTACAACTGCTACTACGACTACTAGATTTTAAAGCACTACAAAAAAGCAATCGTATCATGGCAGCGTCCATAGAGTACAGATAAAGCAACATATTTTGAACATATGCTGTTATCGGTGTATATTACAAGAGTACATGTAAGTTTCAGTACTTGTATTAAGACCTATAACTCAGTTATATACAGTATACAATAAAATTTACGATGGGCGATGAAATCAAGTCGACAGTATATCAGAAAACCTTTTAAAAAAGATTAAAATAAAAATTTACGACCGAATCTTTCATATGAATGGCATTCCTTTCTTCTTCCAACTTTTTTTTTAAGATCTCCACCTCCTTCCCTCAACCCACTTGAAAAAAAACACGGTATCAACACACTCAACTTAAGTCAGCAGACAACTCCTTACTTTCTGTCATAAAAAAACCTATAAAACACGGCCACGTTTCACCTAACACAAATTCTATTAAACGCTATACCGTATATGTTATTTACATACAAAAGTACTAAAGTTGAGTGTTTTGCTTAACAGTAAAGTCTATAGCTGTATGTAATGATTAATTAACTGGTACAGCCATGTTTTTCTAATGTGTCTCGGTACTGCTGAAATTGATGCTGATGGTTGAATGCTAGAACCAATCCATAAAAAAACACAATGACAAACAAAGCAGTCACTGTGCTTAATGATAGTTGTCAACAAAATCCTTAATGACGTCTTTCGAAATTGATTTTGTGATTGAGATTGGTCTACGATACTTGTCCAATGTATTAGAAGTTAATTAAATGCTAAGACAAATATTATCGCAATGATTTTGAAGGATTTTTACGCAATAGATAGAGATGATCAATGGCGTTCATCTGTTTAGAAGAACACGTCACTGTATACTGTGTATCCTCCTTTGGGAAATTAAATTATAAAAATCCAATTAATTGCGGTTATAAATACTAATTAGATTTTATCCGATAAATAAGGCTATTTAAGTCGTCGCATAATTAATTAAGGACACTTGCATTAACGTAATTGAGTATTCGTTATTGGCAAAGTGACACAACGTGGCACATAGACAAAAAAGTTTAATAAAATTTTGTTATACCGGTGTAAATTTCTGCAAATTTAACAAAAACGTACTTTTTCTATGAATTAAAAATAACAACAACTTTTGTCAAGAATTTTTAACATGAAGTTCAGTTATTGAACTGGGATTATGGAACACTGCGATTGCCATAAACCATAAACAAAATTTCTCTTTTGTAATTTTGTTTTTTAAATGTGATTCTGGGCATTGTTTCTCTGTACAATCTTTACAATCCATATGTTGCGCTTTAAAGTCCAGTTCATGACCACAACAAGGGCAAATCTAGCCATTGTTATCAAAAATAAGACCCAAAAATATATCAAACTCGTATGATTTTACTACCATAAGTTTCTAATCAATATTTTTGTAGCAGCGGTCACAGCAGTTGACATGTACACAATTTTTCCAAAAATAAAAGTTCTCATAAAAATAAACACCGCCATTAAATCTAAAATTAGTTCAGCCAATAATAAAAATAAAAAATGTTTTTTTCGTCAGAGGGTTAATACTTGGTATATAACTTCCGCATAGGCATCGCCGATACGTTCTTTTTCCCCAGCGTTTTTTTATTTGTAAACTGATGAAAAGTCTCGAATAGAAGCGATAAAAGCAGTTGAAGTAATTGGAAATCGACTTATAGCTTGCTTTTTTACTTTCTCGGATACACAGAAACGTTGCAAATCAAATGTCATAACTTGTTTTCTCTCATTCTCCTTATGCTGTATTACCAAACAAGTTATTTCTATAAACGCTCTCCAAAATAATATATTATGTAACAGCTCTACTTGAGAAAGATAATATAGATAAGGCAGTTAATAAAACGCCAATCACTGATAATTAAGTTATAACCATAAATAACTCCCTCAACTTCCTCTTTTCCATAAATAATGCCATAATACAAATCACGAAAAATTAAACTACCAATGGAAGCAGCATCATCCATAGAAGAAAAATTGCATTTACTGTTTCTAATGGGCGACGTAAAGTCGTCTCTTGTTTTAAGATGCAAATCAACTTTATTTTTATAATACTCGTACGATGCTCACAACGTAACGTAACCGCCATTATTTTTATCATAAATATTCAACTGACCCCATTAACTTAATCTCATGAATTTGCTAAAATTAATAATATCGTTTTTTCCTTCAACTTAAGCAGTAAGCACACAATATTAACAAAAATATTCCAACAAAATATTAAAACACTTTTCAAAATATTTTTTAATCTTTATTTTTAATATCGTTGATATATTAAGTGTAAATTTATCATTGCGCTTATTTGCTTAAGCATCGAATATTAAGTCGTTTAACCCTTTTATTTTTTATTATTTTTTTTTAATGCACTTCCGGTTCGTCCATGGCCAAATGGTACATGATAATAAAATCTGCAGAATCTTTCTTCTGTCAAAAGTCATTTGGCGACATATATGGCTTAAGAAGATATAATATAGCAGTAACAGCAACAAAATATATGTTATGTTGTACCATATTCATAAACTACCAGTCTTTCACTAACTCATATTACATTTTTTTTCTTTCTTTATTTCTGCGCCATTTTGAATTTTCTTGATTGTTTTTTATGCTTCCCATAAGCTCGGTTTATAGAAGATAAAAGCCATCGTCAACGGTCAGAGTCGTCATCTCAAATCCTTAACTGAGTCTTCAAATAGGCACCCCCAGGCGAAAATATTTTTCATTTGCCCTTAGCCATTTATACAACAAAAACCACAAATAAAAAATATTTAAAAAAACGACCCGAGAATAGAAAGTTCTTCTTAAACATAAAATAATAATTTAGCAAAACATTTTGACTTTCAAAAACAAAATGTCAATGTGCTTATCAAAACTTTAAAGACCACTGTAATAATTCCTACAGTATACTGTATATACAGTAGATAGCTTATAAACTTACAAAAAGCAATAGACCATATCAAGACTTTTTTTAGATTCTAAGAAGTACGCAATAAAGATAATTACTCGAAATGTTATGAAAACATATCAATTAATTAAATGGCATATACTACACAAGTAGAGCATGATAGGAAAAAATAAGAAAATCAGTTATGATGGATCTCAAGTCATGTAAGATTTATTGAAATTTTATCTAAAAAAAAGCCCAAAACTAAATCAACAGATGAAGAAACATAATAAACAATCCTTAAAGATATGATTTTTTCAATACTTTTTTTTTATGAAATCTAATCATCTTTGCTTTTTATAGACACTGTACCGGTATATAAAAAGCAATAACAAACTAAGCAACATGTTTCATTATTTTGTTGTAATTAAGTGTATTCTATGATACAAACATTTTCAACACCCGGTATCCGTATTTCTTGATGTTTATTTTTAATTGAAGAGTAAAAACTTTAAAATATACACCAAAAGTGACATCACTAAATTCATAATTATAAAGATACAGACTTTTAATTTCCGTTTTGCTTATTGTGCTGAAGGTACCGATTTTTTTCTTTCCCATGACATATGCTTTTATTTTAGTTGTACATTAGACATCTCTATTGATGACGTGCTTAAGTCTAAAATTTACAAAGCAATATTTAAATGACCTACTTTATAAATGAAATATTGCCACTGTTTTGTAATGCTTTTGTTTTGTGAAGCATCATTGAGATTTATAGCGCGAATTATTCGCGACAGACAAAACGGATTGTACTCGTCATTCTACGCTTGATATTTTCTTTGTTTTTAAATAAAGACGTCTTGGAATGTAAAAACAAATTCGCCTATTTATTTCGTTTTTTCAAATATTATGATATATTAAATTGTGCGAGCTCTTTATTTAGTTGATAACTATATTATAAAAAAACGCACAAGAGACGCGGAAATTACTTCCTAGATGATGCAATTTCTCTTTCTCTAGTAATGAATGCTGGCTATTTTTTTAAATAAAAAACCGAGTAAACAAAGACACAAATATTTCTTCATTGTTTATACTGTGCGTCAAATTATTTATTAACAAGAAAGAACGATCAAAGTCACAATTTACAGAAAAATAAAAAAAACATTGCAGTTGAAATTTGACTAGTAAATTTCCACGTTAAATAAATTTCAAAATGTTAAAGGAATTTGTGAAGCATTTTGCACCGAGATTTACTAGAAGAAAAATTGCTTTGCATAAAATTTTTGTACTGTCAAAGCAATGAAAATAGTGAGAAGTAGAAAAGCAACCCCTGAAAGTGGGCTTACCAAAAGACCAGTCCACAAAGCACTTTCCATCAATACACAACACGAGGTCGAGTTACCACAAATATTTGCTAATGCATGCACTATTCAAAAACAAATATTTTGACAAACAGGAACCACCGACCAAAACAGCAGAAGATTGAACCATCATCGACCATTTACTTTACACAAGTAATATTTCTCTAACTATCTTCTTACTTACACGGAACAACACTGAAAAAAAATCTTTCCAAAATCGTTTAAAAATCGCATTTTCAACGAGTTATTAAATTTCTTATCAAATGTTGGTATTACATTACCCAACTCAAAGCAGCTTAAAAATAGTAAAAAATACACCAGAGAAGAAATGTGTGGTCGTCATTGTTTTGTTTAACTCCCACCAAAAAACACAATGAATATTTCTCCATAGAAATAACTTTTTTTTCTAAATTTGGTAGTAAAAAATAGATATAAAGCAATGCGGGCATTTCTTATGTATTTTTTATAGCGAATAAACTTTTATTCTCCAATGACAGCTTCCGTTTACAGACACATTTTACGAACGAGATTACACCTTAACAAAAATTTCGTTTCAACCCCTTTGCTCAATCCCTCCTCCCTAACAGTTTCCTTTACCCTTTCTTTCTCTTTGTCGTGTGTTTAAAAAAATTTATTTTTCTCACTCAACAACTGCATTGAAGCTGATTTACATCTTTACTTCTAGGTGGAGCGCAATTTCCTTTAGACGCCGACGAATGTAGGCCATAAAAACGCAAACGAAATAAGGAGTAGGGGGAGTGAAAACAAATAGTATCGAGGTGATAATTAAAGTCTATACACACAAATAAGAATAATAAACATGCAATTTCCGAAAGCTAATATTAGAACGCAAAAATTAGCACAGTGATCATTACATCATTGCTTTTCAGCTGTTAACGAGTTCAAATTACTTTCCTTTAATGAAAAAAAAACTCGCAAATGTAATCACACTTTAATATCATCAAAGTTATAAAAAAAACTGCTCTTAAATTAACAACATAAATTTTCATTGAGCAAGTAAAACGCTTGATTATCGTGATCATTATCATTAATGGAGAATTCCCCTTATTAAAAAAATCCAGACCAATTTATTTTTTTACATTAAACTAATATTATTGGATAATACATGCATTGTCTGAAGATGAAAAAGTGTGCCTTAAAAATCACAATTTCATTACTTTAAAGCCATTTTTTGTGTCTTAAGTTCAACTTAATTCTCTAAACCCTAAATTTATCTTCAGTTCTCACGATGGGTAATCCCGGAACTGTGTAAAAATAGTAAATCTAATTCTGCATAGAAAATTCAACAGCTGAACCAACCAAAAAATTTATATCAAAAATAGTGAAATAATGTAAGCAGCTACTGTATTGTTACATAAGATGGTAAAAACATGTTGAATAATCGGCTTTTTCATATACGCAATCCTTCCCTTCATACGTAAATAGATAAATACGCCTGATTAATTTTTATTTATTTATTTTAGCTGCTCCATAAACTCTCAAAACAAAAACAAGATTAAAAAAATGTAAACAGCCAAAAAAAAGATACTGTACATAGACTCTATATAAATCGTTTTTCTCAACTTCCTCAAACAGCGCCTTGTGTCTTTTATTATTAAAAAAGTCTTCTACATTTCTTTAAAATATGTGCAAGAATTTCATTTTGTTTAAACTTTGTCGCCAGCTATAATTCAACGATTTTTTATTAAATTTTGTTTACCCTAATTGTTTTCTATATCAACAAAAAAAATGCCAAAAAACGATTTCAAAGTGTAGAAAAAACGATGGTAATCAATGATAGAAATCTTGTTTTATATTATATAATTTTTATACCAAGTGATTTTCTAAATTGGAACAATTCTTTGTTTTGCTAATGCTAATATTGACAATGCTATTAAAGGAACGACCCATTAGTGATTCCCTAACAAAAAAAAAATGTTCCAATTTAGGAAGTCACCCGGTATAAGCACGACTACAACTAAAAGTGTCACAACTCAAAAAATGAGTTTATTTTCAAGAAATTTAAAAGGTGGTATATAAATACATCTTATTATAATAGACAATTGCATTTTCGATTTAAATGATTCAACAAAACTATAAAGCATTCTTATAAAAATAAAAAAATTTCATAACGAAAATCGTATTAACAATTTATATTTTGACATATTTGAGTTGTGACAATCTACTTTCAAACGTGCAATTAAACTGCTTCAACTCAAGATTTTTATTTAAAAAAATGTGATTCATCCAAACTACAAGAAGCTTAGATGAATCAAAGTGCAAATACACAAAAAGATTGGTAGTGAAGATAGATTGAAAGTAAGTGGGCGTATGGAGAGAAAAGAATGATGAAAATCAAAGATAAAAATAAAAAACGAAAACAAGAGAAGTTGGCATTTCTTAAAGCACAACAGATATTAAGATATATCACAACGTCATAGCCCAACATTTTGATCATCATTTCAAGAAATGTCTAGATATAATCCAAAACAATAGTCTGGGGAAAATCTTGTGTCATGATTTTTTCCATCTCTTTGTCATAATCTTGTCAACAACACCATACCAACCAAAAAGAAAAAAATACACACAATGGAATAAAGAAATAAATAAAAAATAAAAAAACAATTAACTAATTGGTTTAACTGTTCAACTATTAAGATAAAACATTTTTTAGCAGATGTTTGAAAACGATAAAAAAATAAACATACTGTATTACTCAAATCTAAACAAAATTCTTCCAGAAGAAAGAAATCAACTCTGCAATTAACAAAATAAACAAAGAAGAAACCGACTTTGTTTAACACCTGGAACCAAAATATCTGTAACCAGGTTAACAAAATGTTTTTAAAAATTTTTGTAACCTAAGCTAAGATAGAAACAATGAAATTTATAAATTAGCAAAACGTTTCAACAGTCGCAATTACACAAGTCGAAATAAAATGCGAGAAAAGATGAAGTTGGTGCTTTTTCCATGGCAAATAACTTGCTGTTAATTGAGCATGGTTCACTGATAAAACCATGACCCATAACAACGTCTTCATTGCACCTCAAACTACACAACAAAATTAATGATTTTGATACCAAAGCACTCATGCCATTAACAATAAATGGTACACAACAATCCAACAGCTTTCATCAGTTAAAACCCCAAAACAAATTACGAAATTGATTTATAGTAAATTAAAATGGTACTAAGGAATAACAAAGTCCAGTAATTAAAATTTGGATTAATGTAAAACACCAAAATGATAATTTAACAGGGTCTTATAGTAAAAACAATTTACTTTTAGCCATATTCACTAATGTTAATAAGTAAATTTAAAAAATCACACAAGTGAATTATTATTAATAATCATAATCGCACAGATTATATTGTTAAAATAGAAAGACATATTTAATAATTTTTGGTTTCCTTGGTAATGAGAAATACTGTAACATAAAACAAAGTAATTATAATGATCGAAATAATTGAAATTAATTTTTTTTTGTTTTTTCAGTTTACAGTACTTTAACCAACATACTAAATCTTTATAGTTTTCTTCAAGTTGAAACAATTGAATTGACCTCGTTTAGCCTAATGACTTTTCTTTTAAGTCTGTTGATTTTTTCTATTCGTTTTCAATAGACGAACGTTGCATTCATAAAGCAAAGCATTTCAGCAAATTGCGCTGAATGGCTGCCTTTGATTTGCAAAAAGTTCTCCAAAGTAAAATGATATAGATAACCAGAAATTATTTAAATTAGAATGTAAGTGGTGCGAGGAATAATAAATAAAATGCAGATCAATATTTTATGTAAATAAAAGTCTTGTTGCAAATCACGTTACTTTCTATCGACTTGAGCAAAGTTAGATGCAAAGATAGCACTGACGTGTTGAAACTAATGCACTTTTTACCAAACATAATAGCAGCAGCAAAAAATAAAAAAAAACGCGTTAAAATAAAAATTATTTATAGCAAAACAAAATTACTTTGGCAAATATTTGTTCAAAAAAAAAATGCTTTACAAAGTAAGAGTAAAATGTAACAGAGAAAAAAATTTGCAATTTATATTTATGCCTGTAGAAAATGGCATATTTGTCCGTAGACTGTCAAACAGTTTGTTTTTATATGATAAACAACGTTCGTTGACAGTCACTGAAGCGTTAACTTTTTTTCCCATAAAAAATACCAACAAATTTCCTTTAAGCTGCAGACTTAATCAACTTTATCTCACTTTAACAACTTTGAAGCGTGTAAAAAAATTTAATTAAAAAACCAGTAAAATACTCATAAAAGTAATGCCCCTAATAAAAAATTTAAATAAAATGATAAAAAAAGTAAATACAACACTAAAGTGCATGAAATGTTTTACATTTTAAGATTTATTAAAATTCACCAAAGGAAAAAATCAATCCGTTGTGTTGAATAATAATTTGTTATAACTCACATAGGAAATCATTGGGAGATTAATACTGGCCGCCACTCGAGCTTCGTGGACACAAGTCTCTTGTGGTCCTATAAAAGCCGACACGTTTTTTGTCCACAAGACTAAAGTCTGATTGATACTGATTGATTCCTCCCCAAAAGTCTCAGCCACGATAAATCCCAAGGTGTGATTGTTAATTAGTGGTTTGAAACGATTCACCTCTTCCACCGCCAGCGTGATGGCTCCAGAGATGGAGAGGCCCGGTCGGGAATACTCTTTGTCACTAGCAAGCCTTTGACTACCAGTTAGATAACCCAAAAGAAAAACCTCAGCCAACACCTGCAACTGGCTAATAACGATTAATAACGTAACGACGATTAAAGTGACTCTGATCATCACCATTATATTTCAAGTTACGCGATTGCCACCCATATATATAACTATTTTAACACTAAGACACAAAGTAAGCGAATATATAGAAAGAATGTAGAAATTGTTAAGTGAATTTTGTTTGAAAAGAGTCCCTCATCTAAAAATGCGCGCCAACACAGACGCAAACGTGCGGGTTGGTGGGAAAACAGCATCCAAATGACAAAGCATTGAGCGTTGAGCGTGAAATGATAGTGAGCACGTAAAAAGCTCACAAGAAAAATCAAATGGAGGAAACCACATTAGAAAAAAGGGCGGGAAAAGCAATGCTAGTCGATGACCTCATACATCTTTATTCTTTAGCATCATTCTGGCCTCTTGCGCTCGCTCTCTTTCTCTCGCTTATTTAATTTCAAAAATACACATAACACTCAATAAATTAACAGAAAAATATTAACATCTTAACAGTTTAATTGACAGTATTATGACATCACTGACAAGCAATTCCCTGATGAGGAAATCAATTTTAAGCCTACCAATTCAAAAAAGCTGTATACTGTAGTAAACATATGGTTACTATAAATAAATTATACGTAACGTTATTTCTCTTAGAGATAAAGTTAGTTACTGTACAGCGCCACACATGCAGTATAATACCATCAGACGCTAAGCATATATTTATCGTCAACGACACATTTTATAAATTGAATTTTCTATATTAACTATCAATTGGGCTTAAGTGGGCCCGTTTATGCATAGCATATCAAAAAAGATATATGAAAATGGTACGCTGGTACCCTCATAGCTTATGCCAAGCTCATAAAAATATGCAGTAACTTTATCATATTTTCCCATATAAATTCCAAAAACTTAACATGTCAATCAATCATACCCATTAAATTTTCATGTTATAAAAGAATATTCTTCTAAAATACTATAAACTGCTTGTAACTATCCTGATGACATAAATTACTAATTTTATCAAATTTTTTGTTCATATACAGAATAAAATTATAAAGATTTTGCTGTAACATAAATTATAACATCAAAACTATTGGCATACGATAATTGGAACCGACATTCTTCATAACATTGATAGATTACAGTTAAAGAGCGTTGACCCTTAGTTCCAGCCATTTTTTTAATGATACAACAAATGGCCGAATGGTCGTCTTATACATGTACTACCTCCCATGTCTATTCATACCCTGGGGAAATTGAAAATGTGTTGAAAAGAGAGATGCAAATTTCTAACGACATTGCATAAACAAATACTTCAATCTTTAACAGAAAAAGCCGCTTAACTACTGATAGCAATTCGCTGAAATTGCGCTGTAATGACGTTGGATGAAGTGATTTTCAAGCTCTTCAACGTCATTCCATACAATTAATGAATGCTAACTAAAAACAGTGACAGCATTTCAAAAATGCAAATTTATGCAACGTTCAGAATAAAAGGATCAATCATAACAATAAAGTTTCGAACTCCTATAAAGGAAAAAAATCACAGACTCAACTTAAATTACTGTATGATAAAGAGAAAAAATAATAAATTTAGAAGAAATTATAAAATAGAAAATTATTTATCTCTTTAGCTACTGTAGAGCATTGTTTTACAGTATAAACAGTAAAAAAATCAAAATTTGAAAGTCTTAAACTTTGGTCGTTCTTCTCTTGTTTATTATCCATTACATTTTAAGCTTTATAGTATAGGATGAATAAGATAAACGAAATATACATGATCCATTCATTCATTTAAGCCAATTATCAAATTAAACCACTCTTGCATGAATTAAAGCAAAAGGACGATTTACAATTAACTTTCTATTAAAATACTATTAGCGTCATTGAGCTTTATTTAAGCTGATATTTTTAAATTCAAGTTGAAATAAAGTCTCGCATTCGCTATAACAATTACCATAAAAGCATGTTTACCAACAGATAACGCCAAAAACAAACAAATAAAAAAACACGAAGATTGTGTTAATTACAAACACACTATGCATGCATTTACATGATTCAAAAATTTAAAGATGCACACATTTTACAGTGTCATTTCCGGTGAAAAAGCCACATTTCATAGGCATATGTCATCCTCTTTTATTTCTCATATTTTCTAACTTAATTTTTTTTCTTTCCTGAGAAATATTTTTTCTCAGTCGACCACATTTATAAACTTATATTTTTTTAGAGATTTTCTCTTCATGTTTATGTCATTATAAATGTCACACTACTAGTAAACTTTTGGCGCTATGTAATTAATTTCACTTTTATTTACTCTCTACGCTTTACAGGGGTAAAAAATCTCTCTTAAATCTCAAGGTCTTATGGGAGACTTATCGCGTCTTTTCTGTTCAAATAACGTTCAGTACATGGAAATATATGATGTTATAAATCCCACGACAGATTATAATCATAATACACGAATTTCACTCTAAGTAACAATTAACACTGCAAAATGTAAACAGTAATCGCCACCATAATTCAAAAGTAAAAAAATTACAATTCTAAAGTAAATTTAATAATCACAAGAAAATTTAATATTGGACTTGCAAACTTTTAAAAATTGAATTTAGCTTCTTAAAGTAAAATTTTGATCCCATTTTTCCTCCTAAAAAAATTCCCACAGACTCAGTTCCTTAAAATGCTAAAATATTCGACCTCTCAAAAGGGCCAAATGTAAATTCGTAGTAATACATCATTGGAATTGCTTGCAACCATTTTGCTAAACAAATTCAGCAAATATTTTTTTTGTTAAACCATTTCAGCCAAACTGATGTCGGAAGCAAAATTTATACCAAATAAAAATTCCCTCATTTATCGTAATTCTAATAATTTTTTTGCGGCGGTTGAGAAGACATTAAAAGATTCCAGAGTGTCTAGTTGACATTTTTTCTTTCTGTTTCTCCCTCTTTCATATTCAACGATAAACGTCTTTTACGCTTTTATTCACTTAATATCTTTACAAGGAAGTAAGAGAAAAACGTAAAAGCTGCAAAATACATACAGTACAAGTCTTAGACAAGAGAGGAATTCATTTCAAATGACCTGGATTAACCATATTATAAAGATTTTCATCAGACTATAAACACAGCAACGTTCTAACATCACATATCTAGCAACTTCAAACTTATAAATGTAACGAAATACGTTGATCGTTACGTGCATCGAAACCCAAGTGTCCCACTCACAATTGCATAACCCCTTTAATAACCCACAAAAGCCACAACAACAAAAAAATACCCTATTTACAAACTTATGTATAGTTTTTTACCACTAGAAATATTTTTTCGGGAAGGAGGAGGAAGAGGAATTTTATGTTAATACCAGAAGATCATTTATTAAATAACCTCTTTATTTCGGTTTAGTGATTTACTTTTATATTAAAACTACCAGTCTGACGTCATGGCGTAAACATGACGTCAACACTTTTAACCCACATTCCATCACAGTAAAATAAAATGAAAATTGTTAAATCCAGTTTGAAAGTGAGGTTGAAAGTCAAATGACGGAAGCCTAGAGGACAAAATAACTAAAACGTCATCTGCTTCTAACTTACGAGTAATATCATGGGAAATCAAACTTTTATCTAACAAAATAAATCGTTGATGCAAACAGCAGCTAAAACTCCTCTAAGTATGAAAACACAGGTCGTTTCTTAGTTCAAAATACTCCACTCTCTTTTTTTATACATAATAAAATTTTGGTTTGTATAGGGCAGTCATTTTCAAAAAAATATAACCACACAAACACAATCCACTTGTCAATGTGGTGAACAAGTAACGCACCAAAAACCATAAAAACCGCCTCAAATGACCACACACGAAAAAGCAGACAATTCATCCAACAAAATAGCAGAACTGTGACAAACACATCAAATTTTTAAAATACTGTACAGAAATTGCTATGTCCAAATAAACTAAAAGTTGAAAAATCTAATTTTATTGTGCTTTTTACATTTGGTTTAGTCGCAAACTCTAAAGCACTTAAAATTAAGTTGAAGTTATAACCTTTACAATTACATTCAAGTTCTATAGTAAAATACAGGTATTGAATTTGTAATTGTAAAGGAAAGGTAAATTGCATTAGTCACATAGTCTGCAGCTAGCAGACATATTGGCGCATCTTCAAGGCCAATGTCCAATTAATTTGACTTTATTGTTAAAAAAAACTGTAATTGAAGGCTTGAACGAATCAGAGCCAAATCAAAAACTATGTAATCGCAGTTCAAAGTAGTCTAGACTATTAAACTGGTTGCTTTCACACTCTTAACAGCTACAATAAGTGCGTGTTTGTGCGAAGGTCAATTCCTTTATCAGAGTAGACAGAATGCCGTCGTGAATTTCTAATCCTAAATTAGTTTCTGGACAAACTTTTCAAAGCGTCGTCTATTTAAATTAGGGATTTATTCTCTCTAGGATATAATTTGTAAAATGAAGACAGAGAAACACGCCCGCCCTGAAATGTCATTACCATTTTCAAAACCAGATTCTTATCAACTTGACAATCCAAACTGTCAAAGCAAAATTAATCTCAACATAAGTTCTTCCGTATGTCAGTTAAATAATTTAAAGACATTATTTCTAAAACTAAAAATAGTTTAGAAAGCTAGAAGATATGTTATTATTATATTGAGCTGTCTCGTAAGTTATTTCGCCATGTTTTCTCAACTGAAATTTTACAAGGGCAGAAAGAAATCTTAATATTTCAGTCGAAACCTCAATGGACATCTCACATTGAAATGACACGTGATTGCAACCCTTAAAAAATATAATCAAACTACTGAATTACTTTTTTTTCAAATTTTCATTAAATAATGAAACTAAAGTCACTAAACACCCGCTAGGTGTCATTTTAATACACCAGTATCTTGCACGTCCAGTTAACCATAAACTGTACTATTATTACAGGGTATTAATCCAATGTACGCTCGTTTTTTTGTAAATGTAAGCTGACAGACAAACTAGATAACTAAATTAAGTGTAAACATACCAAATTATCATCAAAGAACAGATATACTGTATATATAAGATGGCAGAGCTGTTTTAGTATGATGCCTATCTATGTATCATTTGCAGATAAAGCCGCCGCCATGGCTGACAGCTCCAGCAGAGGGCGCTATAATTAATGACTCTAATTAATCGAGAAGCACGCAGGTCGTTGGGACCATTTTCGACAAATAAAATGCCATTGCCTTTTTTATGCTTTTATTTTGACTGTCTTTATTTAAACATGGCGTACGAATAAACGATGTCGAAGTACAACACAATGCGACAACTCTTCCAAAAAAAAAAAATTATTACTTGTAAAATAATGGATGACACAAGAATTTATTTCATTAACGCTTCAGAAATCCAATAAAATAATTTTCTAAAAAAAAAAAAGTACTTTTTATTTATTTCTTCGACAGTTTTCTCATTGTTACAACTGTTGAGATAAAAAGAATGTCGACCAATACCATTGCGATTATCTACATTTATTTTGCTGACCACACAACTAAATGGATTTAAAGGTCGATAAATATTGACTTGTCGATTATATTCAGCACCATCTTTAACATCTTAAAACAAGATTTAACGCGCGTTTTCCGGATTTATTTCATTGTTAAATCGTGATTTGAGTTCAAAATAATCTACTTTTTAATATGAAATAAAAGTCTCAGCATTAAACATTAAACCATCCTCCCAAAACCACTACACACGAAAGACCCTCTGTTGTGCTGTTACATTGGCGACTTAGGTAAAAAAAAATAAGTTATAACGCTACCATGGCAACCATACAGTGCCGGTTTGAGTGTCAAAATGTAACCGATGAAAGTACGGAAATTCAACAACAGCACACGTGGGTCGAATTTATAATTTCGTTATTTATTGATAACATATCGGGTGTAAGAAGAAGGGGAGGGTGAATGGGTGATGAAAAACACTCCTTCGATTCCTTATGTTCGCACTTCCTCTCCCCCACTGCTTTTTATGAACATACGATGTGGCGCTGAAAAATCGCTTCCGGTTGTGGTTAACAAGATAATTTTTTTTTTTGCTTTTCTTCGATAAGATTGCTCTCACAACGATAAGCAATTTGCTTTTCAATTATGATGCTTACACATATTGTAGCATCAAGTAAGTTATTGCCAAAAAACGTAAACATGCCAACGGAAACGTTGAGTGTTTCCTTACCGTACAAATAAAAATTACTACTGTACCTACAATAGCCAAAATCTTGTTCAATAATAATATAAAAATGTAGATTTTCTTTTACTTTTGAATGTCAAAATTTTTCCCCCAAATATCAGATACGAGCTGCAGTAAATTCGAGCTAATTTCCATGCGACGTTGTAACCGTTGCTAATTTTTTTGGGGGAATAGAAGTTTAAGAGCAGAAATGCGATATGTTATCTGAAAATGTTGAGTATTGAATAGTTGTATGCTCAACAAAGATATTCAGCGCCATCTACAGTAGTTCTATGAAATAATATGAACAAGTGTGAGTGTGTTTGTTTGCCAATCACTTTTCAAGAGATATGTAAGCATTGCCATTACACATCAATGACGTCACCTCCGCTGGCCAACAACAAACAAAATCACCTCTTATTCACCTACAATTTTCCCCTTTGTAAATTCGTCTGATCTTAAAAACAAAGCCGAGCGTAAATGTTGAACAATATTCAATTCCAAAATAAAATTACTAAATAAGAATGTCATTGCAATTGAACTCGCTAAACAGTATTGCCATACATTAGAAATTTCATTATTCCATAAAGCAATAAAAATAAACGATCAGTTAATAAGCTAATGAACTGGTTATGCTGATTACAAACACAGTAATTACCCGAACCGGTTCTCCAATAATTACTAATTACGGACGCCAATATGTCTAAGATACGCATGCGCCGTTTCCTCCATTACCATACCGGTACTAATAAATTTAATATTCATAATTTAACTTACCATATACTGTAGTATGCTGCTCTAGAACAAATAAATCCATTGATACAAAAACCCTGAAATTGAAAAACAATGTCATAAATTTGGTAAAAAAAATTGTGTTTAGCATTATAATAAATAAACGATCAATTATTATTCATAAGTAAAACATGAGTGAAAATGACTTTTGTCAAACTTTGCAAAATTAGGTTAAATAGTCTTCATTTTATTAATTCAGTAGAGTATGTCAATACTACGAGAACTCTGTTTTAATCTCTTTCAAAAGTAAAAAAAAACAACTTTTTTTGGATCTCAACATGAAAACATTTTTGTCTCTCAGTGTGTTTTATGGTGAGAACAAGCGGCTTCCTATAGAGTGGATGAAAGTAGCTATACACATTACACAAATAGTGTAAACACATCGTTTTTCGTTAATGAGTTTTGCACTGGCACTTAATGAATGTTGGGAGTAATAAATATCAAAAGGTGTGTTTGACGTGTCTCACACTGAGTTTAAATAGAATGTCACCATCAACTCCAAACGAATTTTTCTTCTTTATTTTTATTTGCGGCCATTAATCCTATACCGAAACAAGATTAGCCTCATTTCACTACCATTTTTTTTCTTCAAAACTTTCCATCAATAATAATAATAAGTATAAACAATCTCAATTAGCTGTACCGTCAGCATTATAATTTAAGTCAAGAATACAAGAAAGCAACATCATGATGATCATAATAACAACAACAAAAAACCCTTCAATATAATACTTTATACTGTATATAATTTAACCTCTATTGTAATCAAAATGGAAAGCTAATTAATTGTCATTATTCATTCTTAAAATCATTTTAAATTAAGCCAACGTTTTGCGTGCGTTTTCAGTGTACATCCTTTAAACTTTTAAAGAGTTGATCCACCCTGGCTTGGTAGGCGTGGCTTATTATATGCAATTTTTTTCTCTCAGGTAAAAAAAAAATAAAAGTTTAAATATGAAGTCAGTAACACCTTCAAATTGTTTTTCCTTTACCCTTCAACATTATTAATAATATCTGAGAAAAAAATTCAAAATTTTTTTGCTGTTGTTTTTATTTATAATTATTTTTTTACATTAAATTTACTGTGTTAGTAGCTTAAACCTGGTGGCACCAGGTGAAATGTTTAAAAGAAATCCGATAAGATACCAATGTCTTATGGTATCATGAAAGAGACCCATCCCAGCTAAAAATGCAATCACTAAAACTAAATAGCGTCTTTCCACTCCACGACAGGGCTTGATTAAAAAAAAACTATAACATCAGTGGAAATAATTATGATGTTTCCACCACCGCCCACCAACAACAAAAAAACTAAAAAAAAACAACGAAAGAAAGAGAAAATAGATTCATCAAAACGGTGATCACTTTATATCGTTTGCAACGTTTTCGCTTGGTCACTTCCATATAATATAGCAGCCAGCATAAAATATACAAAGCATTAAACGGCCAAGAGTATATCAAAGATTGGATTACAACAACTAAGAACATTGACATCTGCTTACAAATAAGTACCCAGCATCTTGATCACTTAGGTCGGTGTACCAGCAGAACGCCATGAGTAATCACAATAACAATGCAATAAATATACATACAGGTATCTCAAAAAAGAATTCAAAAATATACAATAAATAAAAATTCTAAATTTAAATACTTTTACTTATTACAGGCACAATTTTTAAGCTTAGGATTTCATTATCGGTATCTATTATAATGACATACAGTGTTTAATAAATATTAAGGCCATTAAAATTAGTTTAGAGGTTTATTCATATGAATTCGTAGAAACATTGATAACCGAAAATGACAAACTCAATTTCACGAGCAAATAATTTAAGAATTTCAAACATTAAAATTAAACGAGTAGTAACAAAATTTCGCAGAAAAACGAAGTTTAATGTTAAATTTCTCAAAGCTGTAAAAACTATATTACCATAAAAGATAACATTTTAATATCCGTTTTATTCAAACTAATTTTGGACCTTAAAACTCACATTTTTGTATTATCCCATAACATCAAACATAAAAGTGATGCATTTTTATATATTTGTGTATTGGAAAACCAATATTGATGATTATTTTTACTGATTAGAAATTACCGCATGATGTCTGGAAGTACCTTTATTATCTTATTGAGTACCATATTGTAACCTTTTGACCATCATTTGAATGTTTTATTCATTAAACTAAACATAATATCGCACAATATCTAATTATCAATAACCATAAAAACAGCACATATTGCTTAACCGATTTTAATCACTTAGGAAAAGTGTTTTTCAAAAGGTTACTTTTGTACAATGATCTCCATATAATCAGTTCCTGCTATATAACGAATAAAATGTAGTCTATCTAATTTAAATATGAAATGCAAAACCATAGGATATAATCAAGATTACCATATTTTGCTCACCGTCGACCACCCATTATGTGTAATGCAACAGCAACGTTAGAAAAATTTAGCATTGTAACTTCCCGTTCACATTTTTATTTGCGCATAAAATTCCAAGAAAACCCCAAACAACCGTTAAGTAACTTAGAAATGGGTAATGTATGACGAGTACACTGTTTAGTCAACATCAAATCAAACAACAGTACCCATAAAACGGTTTAATTGTTACACAGTTAGATACTTGTATTTAAGACCAGAAGCAATGTAAACAAAAGTCAAAATAAAAAAAAAGTGTGATTTGAACTCAATGATTCATCTCTGTACGCAAATTAATTCAAAGAGAACATTTTCCTATTACACTTTAGGAAAAAGACGCTTGAAAACATTAAATAAATTATATGTTGTAATAACTAACGGTAACCGTGTTGTGGCTGTTTATATAAATTTATTCGCGAGAAATAACAGTTTTTAAACAACAAAAACTCAAATTATAGTTTGTTTAGTGGTCAAACAACATCATAAAAAAATAACTAAACTACAGTACTAAATAACAGTTGTAAAAACATTTGATAGACACAAACTGATTTTCCAAAGAAAAATAATAGTGTTTAGTTGATCAATTAAACAAACGCCTTTACACTCAGTTCTGAATTATAGTAGTTAATAGAAATTCATAAATAATATAAGAAAAAAATCTACGAGTTTGATCAATACTAACATGAAATTTATCCTTAAAAAATTTTTGAAATCAATTATTTCACATTTAATGTAATAGTTACATGTTAACTACATGATTACAAATGGCATTATAATTTGCTTAAAAAAATATATATTGAATTAAACTAATTACTTTATTTATTTCTTTTTTAAGATACAAAAGTGTCAACTTGCCACTAATACCAAAAAAAGAAACTATCTGTTTGAGATTTCAATAGAATAAAAAAAAACGGTTTTCTAAAGAGGAGTAACGTTGACACTATTAAACAATGACATACAATTGAGTGACTTAAAAATCTATAAGCAAAACGGAAGATGACAAAAAGAAAAAATAAAAAAAATTGAAGTTTGAAATCGTCGATTGTTCTCAACCCCATCCTGGGAGTGACGCCATTACTTTGCCACGAACACTGTCATCAATTTTACTCGATAATACCCTCCCACAAAATATATGTAAAACTTTTTTTTCTTAATGTAACCAAATACACACGAGTATAAAAAACAATAAAGTTCATTTAACGTAAAAAAATAGAATTCAAAGGGTTACTGGCTCGTCTTGACCAGCAAATAAAAAAATTTCGAGAGTTTATAGTTGACCAATTGCAGTTGAAAACGACGACAAGTGGCAGCGCCCCCTAGATTGGAGTCCACATAAAAAGAAGAACCCCAGACTTAAATAAAATGTAAGGGCTTCATGTGGATCAGGGTCAAATAACTTTCAACCAGCAGTTGGAAAGCGTCTAACTTTTTTCAAATTTAAGTTTGGGAAATTTTTTTTCGTCCTCTACAAAAAATCAATAACTTTTAAATAAAAGTATTAAAATCATCAAAAAGTTAAAAAGTTCATCTAGAAAATCAACAATAAACTAACCGGTAAGTTCAATTAATTTTATTTTAAATTTAAGTTGACTTTTAAGTTAAATTATTTTAGTTTAATAATTAAGTTTTCACAAGAAGCATCACTACTGTGTAAAAAAAAGCCTTTAATTTCATCCATACTAATCCTCACCATCATCACATTACTTTCCACTATCATTTACATTAATAATATCGTACTCTCTAATTACTAATTAAATAAATCTCATTTATTAGATTAAAAAAATGCAGCCAGTGTAAATAACGTGGCTTAAAATAAGCAAAAATAAACACACACGTAATGACCTCTGCGTGTCGGGACAATAAATCTGAATGCATGGGGATTAAATCTCAGAAAAATTTTCAGCTATAAATAAATAAAAGCTTAGGTAAACATAAACGGCATGTACTGACCAAAAACTCTGTGGGATTCATGAATATTTAATTACGGGTCGTTCAACTAAACATGCGCTAAAGAATAAGTAAAAAAACTAACCAACAAAACAAACATCAGCTAACAAAACCCCATCAATTTACATTATAAACGAACACACTACAAATTGTGATTCTGAAAACACAAATCTGGATATTTACACCTTGTTTCACCAATTTACTTTATCCTTAAAACGGATGCGGTTAAGATGTTTTAACAACATTTACCGAGCTTTAACTAGACTTTCTTCTCAGTAGTAACAAGTTATAATCACTGAGTTACTATTATACAGTTGTTGCACAGTATAAGTGACACTGACTTAAATAATTGCACTTAATCCGTTTATTTGTTTACATTAGTATATGTAATTCCAAGTAAATGGTCGTTAATATAGTGAGAAACCTTGATGCAAAGTCAATGCCTTCTCAAGTGAGATAATGCATCTTATTTATCGTTGTTGCTGTGTCACTTTACGCAATAATAAACAACTGTCTTCCGTCATGCTAATTCAAAGATGAATTATACAAACTTTTACCATTTTTATCTGTTAAAAAACGAAAAAAAAATCACACTTTTCTACACTACAAAGAAATATATTTCCACTAATGCTTTGTAGTTTTCAGAAAAATCATGCATTTCCATTATCATTTTTCTTAAGCTATTGTAACTTTTTTTACCCAAACTTGAAATAAATTTTAAAGTTTATATATAATAATAAATAATTACAAGAGTTTAAAACTTTTAAAAATAGCTAAGCATATCAATTTCTAAAGCGAAAAAAAAAACCGGATTTACATAAATTTTAAAATTTTTTTATTTAAAAAGAAAAAAAAAACAAGGATCGTGTAAACTTTGTAGTTACAATAGCCGACAACAACCTCCCATACATTTTGCATGATCATGAAGAATAATTTCTCTTTGCAGCAAAAACATCAAGCCCAAAGATCTATTTGGAATTTATGTAAAGTTTCACATCTATTGGCCAGTTTTCAATTTCAACATGTTCAGCCCAGAGTCAAAATTTAAAGGTCAAAGAAACACAATTCAGAAAAAAAACAAGAAGCAAAACCAAAAAATGTTTTTATCAGTTTGTCGAAAAAATTAGAAGTTTTGCTGTCTATTTTTTTTATCGTCTCTGAGTCCTGCCAACATCACTCGATACGCCCTTTCCTTTATACCATATACAACAACAAAAAAACAGATATGCCCGACATACTGTAATCTTTTACAATTTACAAAACATCATTTTTCTAATGCAACAATTTCAGGGTAAGAAAGAGGTAACAATAACATAAAAAACCCATGGACATGAGGTTACATTTGAGGCCAACATCTCCACCTGTTAAGTTATGATTCATGTCCACAACAGGTCAATGCCAGCACATATCAACTAATAAACACTCTTGAAAATATCAACCACAAAAAAAATTAGAAAATTCATGAATGATTTTTTTTTTGCTTGTTCAAAATTCAAATTAGATAGAAGAGGAAATTGTGAAAAACGTTAAATAACGCAGTAGGTGGTACCGTAGTATGAAAATATCCATATGAATTTATTGGGTTGGGAGGAAAAAAGAGATGTTCGTATGTATTTTGAACTGTATTAATGACAGGCAATGAAGAGGTGAAGTATAAACAGTAATTTCACGGCCAATTGCACTAGGAAGGTGTCGACCTAATCCTACATTGTAATTTCCACTTTCCATCAACAATATCCTCTCACTCTCTCCCTATCATCTCTTTCGTTTACTTTTGACGATTATTGCTACAAGGGTTCTTAGCTTTATATTACTATCACGTCAAATAACTTATGAATCACGCATGCAATTTCATATGTAAAGAAAGTACAGTATAACGGTTCCATAAGAAGGGATGAAAAAAAAAAGTAATATAAGCTTAGTATATAAAAAATACAATATATTGCTTAATTTTGTAGACGACTCAACTTATATCTTGTAATTTTCCAAGAGTTTTCATAACAAAAAATAATCTTATTAAAAGTTGTACATACAATGTTATTGAAGTGAAAATTAGGAATAAAGATGATCTAAAAGTCTAAAAACATCACACTTTACAAAAGTATCTAGTTACCAAATGCCCATTTTAACGCAATTCAAAATTTCTAAAAAATTAAGCAATATAACCATGGTTAGTTAATCAAATACTTAAATTAATAAGTTGATCAAATTAATTATAGTAAATTACTTAACGCTTCCTAAGGCCTTTATCATCTTGTTCAACACGATTAATTTCATAATTAAAATAATGAGCTAGTCTTCATGAAAATAATGTTTTTTTACATCTTTAAAAATGTTTTGCAGATACAATGGAAGCGCCATCTGCAGTCAACAATCTTTTCCTCAAATTCGTGTATTTTAATGGTGCAATTTTATTGGCGGTTATACTGATGACGTCTACAACAGCTGAAGCACACGGTCGTCTGCTAGAGCCACCCTCTCGATCAACAATGTGGCGCTTCGGCTTCAGAACGCCACCAAACTACAACGACCACGAATTATTCTGCGGCGGTTTAACTCGCTTACAGCAAAACAGAGGTCGCTGCGGTATCTGCGGTGATCCCTGGGACATTCCCCCACCCCGTCCCAACGAGGCCGGTGGACTATACGGCAATGGCATCATTGTACAGCGTTACAAAACTGGCCAGGTTATCACGGCTGAGATAGAACTGACAGCTAACCACCGCGGCTTTTTCGAATTTAAAATCTGTCCCACCAACAACCCAAGAATAAACCCTAGTCAAAAATGTTTCGATCAAAACGTATTAAGAATTGCAGGTCGTAAAAGCACCAGATATTTCGTCACAAAAAGATCGCCAAACCAACGCTACAGAGTCCACCTACAATTACCAAGGGGCATGCGATGCAATTTCTGCACAGTACAATGGAACTACGTTGCCGGAAATAACTGGGGCACATGTCCAAACGGTGAAGTAGGAATGGGCTGTGGACCACAAGAAACATTCAGAGCGTGCTCCGACGTGTCCATTGGAGCAATGCGATACTGGAAAAGGACAGTTGGTGGAAATGATACAGAAATAAACAATTCTTCAATGTCTTTTGAAAGTGAAAGCATGAATAACTATACAGATATGGACACTAACGCAGTTGTTGCTACAACAAGCAACATAATTGCCATAGCATTTACCTTAATGCTACAATTACTATTCAAATTCTTCTAATTTAAAACTTTTTCGTTCAACGGCATAAAAAAATAAAAAAAAAAACTATTTTAAAAAAAGAGACTTAAAATTTCTACAATGAAACAGTCGCATCTGCTATGTACTATGTATAATATTCTGCACATAAAATTATTGATGACTTTTAAAAAGTCGCCTTAAAGATATTATTCTTTATTATTTTGTATGATTATTAACTACTACTAAGCAGTTAAGTAATATCAAAAGGGTTTTATGTCATAAGGGACAATTGTTGTAAAGGCATTGGTATTCAGGGTGTTTATGTAATTGTCTTCAATGTCAATAAATAAAACTTTTCGTTACGTGTCATGCATCAAAATAACTTATTTTAACTTACATTGATAAAATTTGAATTATTATCATAAAATATATTTTAATTACAAAACTATTTTTAAACATTTAAAAACTTTACAGCTTAAGTGATTACTGCTCGTAGATTAACGTCAAGTAATTGAAATGCAAACCACGTTTTGGCTCTGAATAATATAATTCGTCGTAAAATTATTATTTAAAACATTCATAAAAAAATTTAGCTATTTTTGACAACTGGCAAAAACAAGTTAAGTTATATACCTTGTATTTCGATGGTAATCAAAACTTTTTAAATGTATAGCTACGACAACATAATTTTTTCCTGTCTTTTTACTAAAGCTTCTCCGTACTAAAATGACAACATTTTTATTTACATTAATTCCAGATGTAGGTGTGAATAGTTCAACTTAACTCCATTATTCTACGTAAAAAGATAACGAAAAAAATCCGTCAAAATAATCCTATTCTCATGACACACCTTTGACAACTTAAAGTCAATTTTAACTTCCTGTTTCACTTCAATTCCCCATAAAGACCTACGCAGCGTCAACAACGTCAAAAAGTGAAAGCAACGATGACATATGCGATTCCAACTATCAAAAATAAAATAATAAAAAAAAAAACAAAAAATGATTTTTTATTTTTATGTAACATCGTGTCCCTCTGGTAGGAACAGCAGTAAACAATTTGATTTTTTTATATAAAACAATTGCTAAAGGCGTCATTTTCTGGGTCGACCGGTTTACCATAATAAACTTTCGATCTCTTATTATCCTTTCGTTTTCTTTCTTATTTAACAAAGACACGTACACAAAAAAAATGCCATAAAATTTTTGAGTGTGGGGTATTTCATTCAAAGACAAGTCAACAACTAAAAAAAGTAAATCAAATCCTCAAAAATATAACAGATACAGTGCAAACAGATAAATAAAAAATACTGCATTTGAAAAATTAATATGATAAAAATCGAGGTTAAAACCTAATAACATTACGGTATGTGTGAGCAGTTTGGTCCAACGACACCCCAAACACCCACTACTAGTTCTTTTTGTTAAAGAAAAAAAAATTTCATTCGTGCTTGGGCGGATCAAAATAAAGCAAAGCCAATACCAACTACTTAGTGTCCAGAAAAATAGGGAACTCCAACTTTCAATATAAAATTGCTGTTACCTTTTCAATTATTGTAAATTTGTGATGAAAATAATTGTAATACGATATTTGATATTAAGTAATGCATTTGAACATTGCAGACAATTTCAATACTATTTTTGAATTGAATTGTTGATTTAAATTCTGAAATACTCTTTTTAACTTGAGCTAAAGTACTGCCATATGAATTATTGCAATTTAAAAAAACCAAAATAAAATGCCGTGTTTTTTCAGACACTAAAAATAAAATGATATCCGTTCCAAATAGTTTTTATTAAAGACTATTTTTGTTTATTGTAAAATTTAAAATATCATAAAAGAATATGGTACCTTGTGTAAATTTGCACGACTAGGTTACTCCGAGAACCATTGACACTTGGCAAAGTACACAAAGCAAATATTGTATGAACTTATAAAAATATCTGACACTGAATTTCTAATCACTAGTTTATACCGGTACCTTACAAGTAATAATGTAGTAAGTACTAACGTTCTATACTAATGTAAACAATTATTTATAGACAATGCCGGTAATGATAAATGAATATCATTTTTTTTTCTGATTTCTTTTAAAAACCTTTCTACGAGTACATATAATAAAATAATATGTTTTTAAACTTAAGGTGTTTTAATATTTTTTAATAAAAAGAAAACCGTAAAAATTACCTTTAAAATCAATACAAATGAATTGTGCAGTAAAACTTTTTGAAAATTCTCAGAAATGAAAAGATAATTCCAATTAAACTGGAAAATAATATTCACATAAAAACAGTTTAAATTATAACCTTAGAGATATTTTTTTAAAGAAAAACATCGCAACAATTTATTATGCAAAATTAAAAATGACTTAAAAGTTTAAATTACCCATTCAATACATATTGTATACTGTAGATTGAACGGGTAATTAAGTTGGCCTTCCAAAATCATTGTTCTAACAGTAATAAAATTAATATTCAAAAGTGACATATGTATTCCCACTTGTCAGTCAAAGTAAAAACCCTCATAAATTCCGCAACAATTTTATTAAAAAAATAATGAAAATTTATTATACGGAAAGTAAATACTGCACGATCATTAATAATGACTTATGCGCAACAACATTTAAGTACTGCACTCACAATATTAACCCATTTCCCAATGAATTAACAGTAACTGAAAACTAACCGAATTACACATCCCGTTTAGCTATAAATTCAGAAACATTAAACAATTAAAAGTACGAATTTTGAGTATAAAAACATTAATTACAGTAGTTTAATGACGGTATCTGCATTTCAGTGTTAATTTCTACACGTAGTTGCTGTATAATCTCATCAATATGTTGCTAAAATCAGTTAAATTAAACCGCAATGCATTTATGAACACTGTACTTAAAAAAAATAAACTTTTAAGCTTGTTTTCTAAATTTTATAAGAGATAAGAATTATGTTTATTCACGATATGCCCCAATTTTATTTTGAATTACTACAAAACACATAACATAAAGAAAAAAAAGTGTGACATGTTTAAAAGTAAATAGATTAAAATCAACGACGTTTTATATACGGAAAAATAAATATAATAACGTACAATTCCGTATATAAGAAAACACATCTAATAATAAAGTCACACCTTAAAACCAGCTTTTTATATTAAAGCATTTTATATTTGAGTAATTTCAGGTAATTTAATGTAATTGTAAAAGCTCAAACCATAAATGTTAGTTTTAAAAATAACAACCGTTTTTGTTTAAATTGTCGTGTATAATGTTATTTATCTGTACTAAAATAAAGTAAAAGTTACGTCGACTTGGTTATAATATTTATGATTTTATGTCACTGTCCATTAAGCAGCCAAATTTGTTTTAAACTGTAACACATAACAATACTTTTCCTAGATTGTAAGCTTAATGTTTAAATATAGTTGACTGCATATTTAAAATATTACGATATACTTTTTAAAAAAATTCAATTTACATTTTTCATAATATTTTAAAGTTTCCGTCATCATTAAAAGTTCAAAAGCCGTAATTGTAGAAATATAAAAGAAAAATATCCTCAAAATAGTAATAATAAAAAAGATTATAAAAAGTTACTTAAACGCCTTTAAAAAGTTTTAACAACTTTTCCTAATTTGAATTGCAATAATCAGTACATTAAACTCAGTATGTTTTTAGCATCACTGAGTGGCTGAGCAACCAGTGGTCAACCGGATACGGTATTAATAGTTTTAAGTCGCCATCATGTATACTGTCTATGAATGGCAGGAAGTTTACAAGACATGCACACAACAATAAATAATGGTCTCTAAAAGGTCTTCAAACTGACCCTAACACGCAATGCAACAGTACTTGACATACGAAAGTGATTGCATTGACTTTTAATCAAAAAAAAAAAAAAAGTAAAAGTAAAATAAAAAGAATTTCGTGCCAATTATAAAGAATTACTTTCACAGACTTTGAGGACCGACACACACACAACACAAACAACAAAAATACAGTCTATCCAATTTGAGCAATCTTTTTAGACGTCATAGAAAAAACCTCCTAATCTCCTAACAAAAGTGAGTCCATTTTTTTATTTTTAACATTAGTAATAACAATAATAATATTGAAAAAAATATATTTAAAAAACCCCCGATGATAATGATGATATGATGAACCCCACAATTTCTAAAGTATTCACCTCCAAACGATTTTGTTGGCTCACTCAACTTCAAACTGAGACATCAGACCCAACGATTATATTCAGAAAACCGCCCCATTGTATTCTTTTACTTTTTATACCCAAAAAAATCCAACAAATTTCAGAAAGATAAAATAAAATACTGTATATCAAATTGCCATCAGGTGGCAACTGCACCGGATAAATTCTCCCCTTAAGTGATGTTTACAAACCAAAATAAAAAAATTGACAAAAACACCCCAGAGAAAAATATAATAAAAGTCTACATTTTAAAATCCACATTAAATTCCAAAATCTTTTAACACCATGTCAAAACTTTCAAAATTAAAAGTTCAAAATGATGAGAAGTCCTGCTCCCTCTCTGCCTCTAACATTATCCAATTCAAAAACTTTTTAATTTAATATTCGTGACAAAACCATAAATCTGCTAGTTAACCGAGATATTAGCATAACTAAACTGATATTTAAGTCACGTTTCCACCGTGTTATTACATTATCTGACGTAATCAAACAGGTGTGGCCTTTCAAATTGGTTCAAACACCACAAGTTATGAGTCTTAAACATGATGCTATTTTCGTACATTATTGCTTTGTAGTGGTTACGCCTTCAAAAACAATTTTCAATCGTTGAGACATAAACATAAACAACAGAAACGATGTGTGGAAGAATCTTCCAAATAATAATAACAGCTAAACAACAACAACAGCAAAAATGATGATGATGGTGATGATGACCACCGATTTCCGGTATCGCCACCAATTGGTAAATTCCCTATGATTACCAGAGAGGCGTTATGTTAAACTCTTTCTTCTCGTAAACTTTACTCTTTAAAGCAAAAAGGTGGTGCCGGAAATCCTCTTTCACACAAACACACTCACGCAGGTACTCCATTCTTTCCAATGGATATAGCGGCTGAAGGATGGCATTTCGGATGATTTCGTGGTATACGATGTAAAGAGTAACGTTATCATTATCATACTACTAACTGATCATTTTGCTTTTAATTCCACTCTCCATAAATCGTCTTTTTATTATATAGAGAAAAATTGTAGTACGAGTAAGCTTATATCTTCACCGTAAACACTACCCTTACAAAAAAAAAAATTCCAACGTTACTTTTTTGCCATCCCAAAAAGCAACAGAGAGAAAGTCAATGGCTTCACTAACGCTGCAATAATTTTAAGCATGTTTTTCTAAGGCGATTCATACTGTAAAATTATAAGAGAGATTGTTTATTATCAGGCTGATTTTCTAACCCTTCTATAAACAGCATTGTATGCATATGAGCAAGGTATTTTCTCGTGTCTGTCCTTGAGGAATCAATGGAGTGGGATGGGCATAATGATCTGTGAACTTGGGGTCAACTGCCTATTTAACGCTCAATTTTTTTTGTTTTCTTTTGCGCCATTCATTAAAATGTATTCAATTATCTCCGAAACAAATTTATACATACAGTATGCGTAATGTCGTAGAAACAGATTCAAAGACAATTAACCAAAAAGAAATTTTTTTTCTTGGGAGTTTTTGGTACTACGTTTTTATAGTTCTAATAGTACCAATAATTTTTGGAGGACAAACGACATAAAGCATGAAGAAAATCCCCAGAGTACAATACGCGGAAACCTCGGAGGTAGAATCGTTTTACAACCCCCAAAAAATAAAATAAATAAAAAGAAAAACTACCTGTAACACTATCACGTTTAGATTGGGGGTTGTGTAAGATGCAAAAAAAAGAAGAAAAAAAACTTCCCGCAATTTTGCAGCAGTAGATTAGGTCAATGACATTTATTTGAGGCGTTTAGAAACGTTTAAGAGACTTCACGCCATTACCACAAACCTCCCAACACTTCAGCATTATTTTTGCAGCGTAAATTGATACTCATTTCTACATTTATTCTTAACACGTAAAAATACCAAGAAGCAATATCGAATATAATTATAATCACCGGGAATAGATTGAAATGCATCGTTATGACGTTACTTAATCTGACTTGATAAATAATAATTACTCAAACTAATCAACTCGAATTCTCTTTACAAAATGAAAAACAAATTGACATGAAAAAACTTACTGGGTGTTTAAAACCATTAAATTAAATTTAAGTAAATAGAAAGTTTGTGTATTATTTTACCTTTTCTCTTCCAATCAATCACAATTTCACTTCCAAGCGAGAATTACCTGAAAAAAAAAAGTTTTTTAATTACATACCATGTACTCGTATAATACGCCAATGTTTTTCTACTTTTGAAATTGCTACAAATGAATTCATAATATTCAGCTTGAATAACTTTTAGACATTTTTAGAAATATTATAACAACAAGTAGAAATTCTTAACAGCTAACCAGAATATTTTTGAGCAATTTGAATACAGAATTGTTTTTTTTTGAAACGCAATACCAAAGCTTAATTTCGTATTCAATGTAAAATTAACAATGTCAAAGTCAAAAATGCAATGTCAATAGCAAGTTCATTAAGTTTGTAAAAAATAGACATCAAATTACATATTTTATAAAATCATCTATATTTCCAAACCCTGTAAAGTCAGCAAAGCAAAAATATTGTATGAAAAAAATATATTTCGCAGTCATAGTACGTATTAAGACGATACCGGTATACAAATTTTTCATTTTTTTTAAAAAAAAGTTACTACAGTATATAATAAAGACTTTACATGACAGCAGTAGCATTCACACAGTAACCAAAACATTCAACAACCATTTTTTTAAACAACAATTGAATTTTTTTTATTTTTTGAAACTTATATTTTGAGCTGAAGCGAAACCGGAAACAGGATAAATAAATAGCTCATCTATGTGTGAAAACAGCATTTATGCCTAGCTGCTTGAACGATTATTGCCGTTTATCAACATAACTTACAACATAAATACTATTGCAATTATTATTAAACAAACTTTCGTTTTCCTTTGCAACGTCTACGATTTCATATTGTGTGATGGTAACATACAAATTATACCACCATTTATTAAAAGTCTAATATTTCCACTATAACAAATTACTAATGCAGCAATTTTCTGCACGTTTTTACTTTTTTATATTTTTGTTCAATGCTGTTTATGACTTTCTAAATTTCATGCTCATGACTGTAAAATAAAGATTTGTATGTTTATGGCATAATTTGCTTTTGCAAATACGCAGATAGAGTATTAACTTATGTGGCACATAGGAACTACTTTAGTTATGCATATTTTTACCATAAGCTTATTTAAAAAAATTGTTTTCTTCATTCATTTCTTTTTAATAAATTAAGAATTTCATCTTTCAGCACTTATGAATTCTTCTCTATTCTATAAAGTATAGTAATCCTAAGTTAGTATTCTAATCAATCTAGTCACCTGACTAAAAAAAAACATGTCACTTTTAGTAGACAAAAAAGTGCCTAAGTTTCGTTTAAAGCTTAAAAATATTTAATACCAAATTTCCAATCAGCAAACTCAAGTTTCAAAACAATAACTATTCCAAAGCATAACCAAACTTCAAAAAGTAATTTATTTATATTATAGTTAGCAAACAAAAAAACTGACCACAAAAATTATATAGCAAAAATTCTACTCTTCTTCCCCTCCTCTGATCAGTTTCCTCTAAAAATTCATGGGCACAACTTTTCAATTTATTTCGACGACCACCAAACATGAGATTTCAAGAAGAATTACTCCCACCCACACAGCCTTTCAATTTCTTTTCTATGCAATAACTTATCTTTAAAAAAATACGGATGGAGACAGACAGCATCATCAACCTTTTTGGCATTAAGAGACACGCATCAACCAAATCGAAAGCAAATCAGTAGAAAGTTGATAATCAGCTGGCAATTTGTACCACAACAACATAAAAAAATAAAATAAAAAAGCCTTAAGGATTGTCTGTTCTTATGACAAGTGGTTTCTTAGTTTATTAGCTCACGATTCCAACTGATATTTAAACCGGATTATTGTTCGTTAGGGGGCGTGGGTGTAGAAGACGAGATTCTTTTCAACCACACACTTTAATCGTCTAATAAGCAATTGAGATGAATTCAAAGTAATAATAATAATAAAAAATGTATAACTTTTACTCGAACCGCCTTCTATCAGTATCGTTACTCATTACAATATGTGAACAGTAGTATTTGGTTAGTAATTATTCAAAACTGATCTTCAGCTTTTAAAGATAAGTATATTGTGTATTTAAAGAGCAATATCAAAAATAACAACAAAAGGAATAGCAAAACGTTTCATTACATAATCATCGACTATGATTAACCACATCAAAAAAAGTAAAAGGAATATTTTGCATGGATAGATTTTGTAAGGGTGGAGTTTGAAATAAAAAGCCCCAACGGTTTTATCAGATTATATCTTGAGATTAAACCAGAAATCTATTTGTGATGTCTAAACCGGAAAAAGCACAAATTTCAGTGCATGTAATCACTTGTTCCTAATAAATAGACGCAAGTGCTTGAACAAAGATGCTGCTGCGATTACAGTTTATCTTTTTAAAAAAAAGGGGAATTTTTTTTAGACGTTTGTATTTCCTTAAACGCCTTTTAAGTTCAATTCCAAAGTCACGATTACAATGGTTTTGATTAAAAATTTCATGCAAATAGCAATTCATCCGTTAAGTAGCTTCTAAAAATTGTCGTTAATTTATCCAAAAACACTTTTTTTTTTCTTTTAAAATTGCACAATGCTTATGGCGTTAATGGAAGAGATTAACACACATAAAAATTCATAAAACACAATTACAATATTTTGCAATACCTTTTACATTCAATAACGCAAAAATGCCATCGTAAAAATTAATGTAAAAACGTACAAAAAAAAGATAAATATTATCTTTGCCACAATAATAATTTTTTCAAGTAGTAGGCTACTTTAAAATACTGTTTAATATGTAGTCGGCAAAACAACTACTGTATTACGAAAAATGATTATAGGATTTTTTCAATCCTTTTCTGTCATTATATTTATTGTAATTTTGTCTTTGTCATTTTTATCGAAATAGGTCTATTACTTAGCCTCAATTCCATAACCGCTGCGGCTAAACATTTATTTTTTTGTGGTTAATGAGCGATAATGCAACTGACAGCGTTCGCATAATGATCGATTAGCTTTAATTGATTCATTAATGGACTAGCTAATTCGGAAGCTAATTTAATGTTGTGTTAACAGGTCCAACCAGTTGCTTTCGTTTTAACAATACTCGATACAATCACACGCACAAAGAAACACAAACCGATTGAAATTTTTGTAAGAACGTGGCACAGTCCGTGTTGGACATGACACATTAGTTAATAGTTACTTAGAAAACTGGTAGAAAATCACTCATTCTTCCTTGCTATTATCCTTACCACTCTTGTCAAATGCTAAAAAATGTCTCATTAAAATACCAGTTTCATTAAAGAAAAAAGAATTTGTCAATTTCGTCAAAGTTACACCTGCATTTACAATACTACACAAACTATTAAATTCCAAGTATAAATCACAACAGTGATTATTAAAAAATACATTTTACATTTTTTTATTAAAATACCGGTACATTTAGAATGTTGGTATTTAAATGTTTATTTAGCTCTTTTTTAAATTGTGGAAAGTACGATAATGTGCATGCAACTATTAAAGCAAATCCACATTCACCTAAATAAGTAAATATAGTTGATAATGCTAATCATGATAAGACAATTAGACAGCTTAATAACGTACTTTCGGTTAACGCAATTAAGTTACCATGATCAAACGAATTTCTGTAATTAGACAGTACAGTACATGCCTTTCGTTTATCGTATAAGTTACCGTATGCAAAATGCATAACAAATTCAAGTAATAAACTTTAAAGTGCACGAGAGTAGCATTAAAAATGTCTGGGATTTTATAGGACATTCTCAAATTGAATTCTGCTTGAAAGTTTACTTTATAAACAGCGGTATCATGCAAATGGCATGCTAATTAAAACGATATACAGTCGTGCATAAATAATTTTAAATTTATTTACAAGAAAATATCATCCAATTTCATGGTCAACAAAGTAATGTACGACTTTTCTTATGTTTACTTCAAGTTATTTGCCGTAAAAACTTTATTTCTACACCGTGAATAACTTATTTCAAACATTTTTTTTTTAAAAATGATGTTTATAAAACTTTTACACGTAGAGTTTCTCTAAAAATTGCAATGTAGCAAATTTACTTCATTGTACAACATTGCTCCTGCAATTCGCCTACATACAGTATCTAATCGTTTCAATAATACAAAATAAACATTTTTTAAAGCTTTAATGTTAAAATAATTGCAATTTTCCTCGTCGGCAAAAATAATTATTAATATCGACTTCCAACTTTCCGCAACGCATTTCTCACATACTGCAGCATCATAATGAAGCACATAACGTTACTAAATCACTAACATTATCATCAATCATTATCGACTTTAAAAAATAATTACCAACTTAAAAAAAAGAAAGTAAAAAAAATAATTGGATGAACAACTTTTTCCTGGCGGCAAGCAAAGTAAATTTTCCAATTACATCATCGAGATAATAATAAGATCTATAAAGTTTTTCTTGCTATATATAACTTACGAGTATAAAAAAACCACAAGCTAACAATAAAAACGTTTAAATCAATGGCTAATTATTTTGCTGGAAATACGGAATCGATTACAAGTTACTATAAATAAGATGGATGTGAGTTTCAGACTAAGGGAGTTGATACGCAACTCAAAAAAATAAATAAATACAGAAAAAAAAAAAAAAAAATAAACATTATACAATGAGCAAAAGGCCATTGTCCGAATGAAAGTAAACTTTTTGTCTCCTTCCTCTCTATCCCCCCACCCTCCCCTTTTTTCAAGCTCATTCTTATGTCATCTTAAGGAAAATTCCACTAACTAACTTCTGAAAAAATTCAAGTTTTCCCGTAAAGATAAGTTTGGGCATATTTATTTTATATTTTTTTTTCAAACATTATAGCATGAAATGTAAATGTAATTGAAGAGGGGAAAGAATTTTTTTACGTAAACTTATCCAAAACTTAAACCTAGTTCATCTTTAACATGATTTAAGTTTAAGAAGCAAAACCACTTAAAAACCAACCTCTAAACCTACAAAAATGCATCAGCAACCTATGGAAAACAAAAAAATAAAACCAACTACTAACTTTTAATCTTTTATATGGAAAAAAATCTTAAATATAAGAACTACCTAGATAAAAAAAAAATTGAAAAATTATTCAAACATTGGGGGGAAAACAAAAGAGAAAAAGATGTACCCCTCCCCAAACCCTCCTCTTTTATTTCAAGTAAAATATTCCCCCCCCCCCCCCCCTAAACAACACCACTCGTTATCCTACTACACAGACAAAGGCTTTGCTTAAGGTCATTTAAAGGTTAAGCTACAAAATGTCCAATTGTAGATATGTGCATTTACTTATGTATTATATATAAAAAAAGATTTTTCCCCCTCTCAAATACCATAATAAATAAAACAACGAAATGTCATGTTACGCTGCAGCCGACGACATGTTTGTAAACCTCAAACTCATTACTCCCAGTAACTTACAAAAATAATATTCTGTCTTAGACATTACTTACATACCAACCCCATCAATGCCAATGAGAATGGTAACTGCAACTTTCACTTCAAAATTCCACTTTCACATTAAAGCATTCTACTTACTGTATAAGTCAATGCTTTATTATATAGCTACAAAGTCTTCACTTTAATAATAATAATCGCAATAGAAACTTCATTTCATCATAAAAACATTTATTCTACAAGTTACTACCCCACATAGAAATCAAGTAAAACGTAGATAGAAATTTGCACCGTTTTTTATAATCCTTAAAAAAGCATATTGCATTACATACAGTAGGTGTGAATGACGATTTGCCTAACAGTATAGCATTTCCTAATTGCCTTATATCAGATAAGAGATTTGTTTATAGCAAGAACAAGCCGGTAATATACAAAAGCACTTTAATGAATGACTTAAAAATTGTTTAAGATGTACTTCTGCAAACTATTTGTCTCAAATATGCAATCGTTATTTTAGTAAACAAGAAAGAAATATCTAAAATATGCAAAACAAAGTGAAAAACAAAATTTTTCTGTGCCAAGAGTCCCCAATTTAGCATTCAGTTTTCCACAAAATTAATTCAGGTTTTACCAAATTTTATTTTCCAATTCTTTAGTACATCACAAAAATATTTTCGTGAGTGACTAATTAATATAACAATTCATATTCACGACATGTTATTTTGCCAATGTTTCTGCGAATAATTACAGTGTATAATGCATCTCACAATTATATTCTACCATGCGGTTTATCTAACTACAAGAAGTGAAATTTAGTAACGCTTTGATGTTAATGAGAACTACTGCATTATACACAAAACTTTTGTAAACGTCTTGTAAATTCTTCTCTTTATTTTTTTTATTATTTTTCTTTTTAACTAGAAGCGCCGGCATTAGTTCAATGTTTTTACTTAATAATAAGCGTTAAAAATGTAGGAAGAAGAAAGTACCTTACTATTTACACTACATATAATACCATGAATGTCAATCTAGGTGGAGATATCCTGCAGTGTAGTAGAATAATTTTGCTTAGAAAATGCGAAAATACTTCCAACGTTTAGCACGAAAACTTTTCCTTTTGCTCGCAATTATTTAGACACTAATGTGTTTGGCACACGACGGTAAAAAATACGTTATACCAAGAAAAAAAAAATAAAGTAATACGTGCAAAAGTTCATTTATACATGAAATAAGTCTCAAGGCTGTTTTCCAACAATCATTTCTAACAATATTTATCGATTATCTATCGTATTGGTATTATAAGTTCGTGTAAGGATAAAAAAAAATCGTAGGTTTGACCTTTTGCGATTTTATTTCTTTTTTATATTTTGATTTTACGTTAAGTAAACAACCGAAGTTGATCTTATTAGTGGACTAAATAAAACCTAGTCACACAACCAAAAAACCAAAATACCGCAGATTAATATTTCCGATAACATACACTGTAAGCACAAAATAAATAAAAAAAAAATCTCCTAAAAGAGTGTTAAACTTGACCTTTGAAAGAAAAAGTTACTTTTATTTTTTAGATTAAAATTTCTATCACGTAAATAAAAGACGAAAACACACTTATTCATTCCCAAAATGTGAACTGACGTACGAAAAACTTCCTTTACTTCAAAAATGAAAGTAAAATTCGTACATTGGGAAATGAGATTATGATTTATATGACAATGAAAAACCACCCGAATTTAAAGTCAAGTAACATAAAAATCAACTTCTAATCTGGTAATTCCTATACGCAAATTCAACATTTTTCCCCTTTTATTTTTCATTCAAAAACCCCAGGCATTTTTCAGTGCATTTCTGTCCGATTCGTTTACATTTCAATAAACTTTTAAAAACAATTTGTTTAAAATGAAAACTAAAAACATTAAAAAATTGCTTTCTAGTGTTTAAAACCACATGTTTCTTAAACATATAAATAACTTGCATCTTAAAAATGTGACGATGTAAATTGATTAATAAATGCAAATTAAGATAGTTGCACAAATTCTTTCGCTTTTTACTGGTGAAAAAGCTCTCACAGATTTACGAGACACAAATATTAAGAAAAACAAAATTAATTATAAAGTCTGGGTTTATGCTAATCCCGTATTAACATAATTTTAGTACCAAGACAATTAATTTCTGTATTAAGTTATAAGCAATTAAAAATATTTAACATCTCCAAAAAGTAAAAATGAAAATACAAATATTTAAATTTTTACCCACGATTAAATTGATAGAGTTACGAAGAGTAAAAAAACCAGTTGTACAAGTAAGGATCTACTTTCCATTGTGTAAAATAAATAAAATAAAAAATAAACAAGGAAGGGAATTAAATTGACGCTGATAAAAAGTGAAATAATTTACCATTACACACGTTACAAAGTGGCAATGAACTCCTTCTCATTCTCTCTTTTGCTATGTGTGTACATTTTTTTCTTTTATCTTTTTCTCTCATCCCTTTCAGTGAGAGAAAGAGAAAGTAAGAAACAAAAAATAATAATAAAAAAGAAGAAATAAATAAAACTCGATTTTGTCTTGTGTAACAGGCTAATAAAAAATATTTAAGCAAAAAAAAACTCCTCCATCCAAAAACGCCATCAAGCAAAAATATGTTTCACAATAATTCCATCAATTTGCTCTTTGAAGTGTGGCGGAGAAAAAAACTGTAAATTTGGTTCAGTTAAACAGTTCATTATCTACGTAATTTACTGAATCGAATATCAACTTCCAGTAAGGCGTAAATTAAATCAACAGTAACGACTAAGTTAGTTATCTTCTCCCTAAAACATTATGACACAACCTTTCCCAAACCCCATCTAAGCTATTGTCTATGTAATGAACGGGCAAAATAAGTTAAACGCTTCATTTACACTGAATAATTGCCTATTTATTTCCCTATAAAGACGTGGCTTTACTCTCAGGATGCCATAACATAAATGGAAAATTACAGTATTTACAAGTACTGTAACTAATGCAATCAAGTAATCCATTGAACACCAGTATAACCAAAACAATGCTCATATTGCGTCTGAGTTAAAACTAATTACACAATTATTTCAATAAAAGTACTCGTACCAAAACAAATAAAGACTCAAACATCACTTCATTCACATTGGGAGAAAGACTTCAATCACATAAACACTATCTTTGTAATATTACTACAGTTAATGTCTAAAATACTCGGAATAAGATTCAATGAACTGTGCCAAAGGGGTAAACGGAAGTAACACACTTTAACATTAGTATTAACGCTGATATATCCGGTTATCACCGGTGCTGTGTCTCAAAACATGCCAAGTAATGTAATTAAATTCTCACGATTTCAATTGCAATAATTGTAAATAAGTTTTAGCCGTCCAATTAACACAACCTATAGTACATTAATTATAAATATTTCAAGTTTTAGTACATCAGAATGCAATAATAAAAACTATTATATAAATGTTATTATGTTATTGAGAGCCATTTAAAATACACTTTAATATATCAGACAATTACTTAACTAACTGGTAGATTAGATGTATCACTTAGTAAAAATTCCATTTCGATTTTCTCTGTCATTAATCATCTTCAATGTCAGACAAAAAAAATTACCTTGACATTAGCAACTCACAAGCTACAGTAGTATGACAAGTCGGTGGTATGTCTTATGTTTTTTCCCACCACACACCACCGTACTCAAACATTTGATTTTCATTGTTGTTTATACTGTATGTTATAATAATAATATGTATTATTCGTAGTTAATGTAATAAGCAACCGTTGATAGATATACTCTGGCATTCTACAGTACAATCTTGCAATCTGCAGCAATTTGTTATTAAAAATAAAGCGGCATATACATAAAAAGTCGGCATATTTATATACACACTGAAATTCAAAATTATAAAACCGATTTGTAAATATGAATGACGACCATGTAAAAGGCCGCTAAATTCAGTTAAAAGATACGAATACAATTTCTAAAAACAACACATCGTTATTTCTATTTTATTTTTCGTTGCTAAAACAATTAAAACAGAATAAAAACTGCTGTATTATTACAGACCTATTTGACCAACTATAGAAAAATGTGTAGGTACTATAATAAATTAAATGTCACCTAAAGATCCTATTATAATTTTTTTTTAAATAAATTTTGTTACAAATTTTTTTCAGTATCAAGTTAAAATTTCATAGGTTACTAAAACACTAGGCTCATGAAACTAATAAAAATTAACAAAAAAAAAATATTTTAGAAATTGTTATAAGGTCACATCTAAAAATGCACTCGCTATAAAAGTAATCATAAATAGGGTTAAGAGGCCACACGTTTTTAATAGATAGGGAAAAAAATTCAAATAAAAATAAACCCAAAAATTGTAACGCAATTTGAATTAAAAACATAAGAAAACGTAATTAAACTCGTAAGAAAAATAAATGTAATTACAACATGAAAACTCGAAAATAAACGTTGGAAAAAGTAGTGAAATACTAAATTTGTACTTATAATTACAGCAGTTAAGTTTAATCAATAGAAAACTAAACGTTCTTTCAACTTTTTATAGCTTTTAAAAGGTCAAAGCCCTTTTATAACTGAAAAAAAAATAAACAAACCCCTCTATCTTATCACATCTTTCTCAAATTAAAAAACTCCAAGTACTTACGTCATCACATTTCAGTTTTATTAAAATTCTGACAAATAAAGCCACAATAAGTAAATCTATCCAACTAAACTAGCCGCCATGTCTATTAACATATAAAAACATTTTTTCTTTGAAACATAATATCCCAGGTGATTTTTCTTTAAAAACTTTCAAACTTTATAACCAAAATTAAAAACTAATCAAATAATATACAGTATGTTTCTTGACAAGCACCAGCGGCAATGTGGCGCAAAAATTAACAAAAACTTAATCGAATTTCCGTCACGACCAAAAGATAATAACAATAATCAGCTGTACAATGATGCCCGATAATAACAGTGTTGTTATGCGCAAGTCAATAACGTTCATGCCAACCGAGCAAATCATCCGCAAAGTATAGTCTTTTTAATTATAAACTTGCACAAAAGCCCATACTCATAGCGTAAAAACAAAAATAATAAAAAAAGAAAAAAACCACGATAAAATAATTACTAACTAATTGTTTTAACTAAACTTAAAAGATTGTTTTTCCAGTAAAAAGTTTACTTGTTTACGCAACTTACTGATTTATTGTCGGTATAACCAGAACTGAACAGTGAACATGGCGCGCATTGTCTAAGTTTATGTTTATTTACTTTTTTATCATTATTATTTTGTTGGTACCACCACCAATGAGTTTTTTTAGCAGTTTTGTTTTCTAGGTGAAGGATAAATAATCACACACGTAGAAATAACAATGATAAAAAAAATTGAAGGATTTGGATCAAGATAAATGAGCCAAATTTTTTTTATCATTGTCACTACAAAGAGTTAGATACTGTATTATAGAACAACCGGCTAATAATATCTCCAAACAAAAACTTCTCACAATCAAGTTTCACGTCTAATCAAATTTATCATTTTAAAACATGTTACGTTTATTATTTTTACAAAACAAAAATCAAATCATTTTTCATAGATAAAAATTAAGTATGACTACTTTTGAAATGTTGCATTACATACAGCAACCCGAGGGCATTCATAAAATAATAAAACTTGCCTTATACAGGGATTAAGTTGAATAATAATAATGGAAATGTCACTTTTACCCATATCTAAATGAAACAAGCAGCAAATTGACACTGACAATCGTTACTAATAGGGCAGATAAGTAAGTATAAAAATTACATTCAAAATGAAACAACTTTGGCAGACATCAAGCCCAATTCTATCATTAAATAATAAAAATAAAAAATGGTTCAAGTGTTGCCATTCGTAAACCATAATACAATAATAACTCTTTTTAAACAAAAAACAAAGTAATTTAAAAATGTCAAGGAAGAATAAAAAAAGTTGGCCCGACAGACAAAAAGCTGATATCACACTAGGAACCAAAACAAATGTTCAATCGAATTCAAGTTAAAGTTTAATTAATCATAGTTAAAACTTGGTTTTAATGGCTCCATAAAAGATGTCATTGACAGTAGACATGCAGTTTGAAATTTGGTGACGAAACGTTTTAGTTTCAAATTTCTATTTGTTGTCAAAGTGTGCCAAGGCCTTGATTGCATGAGGAAAAATGAGCCTGTAATTGAAGATTGGCGGAGAAAAGAAAAAGTTAAGATGGGAGACCCGATTAGCTATGGGAAATTAAAAATGTAATGTGGGTGGGTAAATATTAGCTCATTCTATTCTTACATAATGAATCGTAAGAAAAAAGAAGAAAAAATAAAAAAGGGTCTGTGCATGGAAGAAGGAAAAACGCCATATATACATAATATAATGCAGTTTGTAGTGAGTACTGTCGGGATTCTTTTCTCGTCTCTTTTTTTAAGGAACGAGCGAATATAATTAACAATTGGAAAGCGAGAAAAAAGATTTTCTTAAATTTTTTGGCGTGGTAATCTTAATCAAGCTAGCAGACAGCATCACAACACCGCACGTCTTGTTTTGTGTTTTCAGTTTTTTTTTTTTTTTTGGTTCCTCATTAAAATCGGTAAACAAATACTCGACTCGCATAATGCACACACATACAGTTTCTACCTGTACAGGTACAAACAGGCACCCATCACACCACCAAAGTCAAAGTAAAAATAAAAAACTTTTTCCTCACAGACGAATATATTTGTAGTATTCACACACAAAGGAATATTAACCTTTTAGTTTCAGGTAAAAGGACGCTTTACTGCTTATAAATGTGTGTGATTGCTATCAAAGCAGTTGCATTTGGCAAAGTGTTCTTAAATACCGAGTAAATTGTTGCAACACTAATTGCAAAGCTAAAACGCAGCAAAATACAAATTGATTGAAATTTACATCCACTGAAAGTTACAATCACTTGTATCAAAGATTATAAAAATTTTAAATGGTCAGATTTTACATCAAGTAGTAACAAATCAAATATCAAATGATTTTTATAACAAAGCTACAGTACATCCATTTATGCAACTTTTAAAGAGAAAATGCCTTTTTGGTCAAACTGTAAACGTATTTGACCAATATCAAACATTTCAGTTATTGAAGAAAACACAAGTTATATAATAATGTCATAAAAGCCTAATCTGCTAAATACAATAAGAAAATCCCTTCAAGTTTCATAACTTTATAAAAGAAATCGTGCAAAATCTTGTTAACGTCTTATAACAATACTATTACTAAAAATACACTAAACCATACAGTAGCTCACATAATAAAATCACAATGGAAATACAATCTAATATTTCACAGTGTGAAATTTATTTTCTCATAATAAACCCTAAGATACATCGACTATATTGAAACATCACCGTAAAGTTAACAAACAGGTCTTCACACGATCTTATTGGCTGTTATGATTAAAGAATTATGCAAAGTCTTCACAAACACTTCAAATAAGCGATCAAAGAAAAAAATATTAATTTTATTTAAATTTCACTAATAATTTAAACTTCAAGGCACGTTTTAATCAATTTTCAACTTTCGCAAGTGCAAAGTTTGAAAAATCATTTTGAAAAAGTAAACATAAAATTAATAAAAAAAAATTTTTAAAAAGGTTGAGTGGGTTAGACAAAGTGTTGAGAGAGGCAAAATTATTTTCAAACAGTTATGAAAACGTTTAAACGGCTACGATGGTTAAGGTTTGTTGACAAATCGTCTAGTCCAGTACACGTTTGAGTGTGTTGACATTGCAAAGAAAAAAGAACACTTCAACATCAATAACACAGGCATGCGAAAATGCAAATTTTCAATGGCTCATCCAAGCAAAAGTAAAACTAAACGCATCTATCTGGCTATGATCAGTTTTGTTTAGTTTTGTTTTTAGAGGGAGAAGCAAATTTAGTTGGAAGACCAAAGAAACAGCATTTAAAAGAAAAGATCATAAAAATTCCAACCACAGCAGTAATGGCGTTCACCTAAAAAAAAAAATAAAAATAAAGAAGCACCTGACACCATCATTGTATTAACACAGCAAAGCCATTTAAATTTCCTTGCACAAATTAAATTAACGCTGTAATACACACAACTTCAACTCAAACTTAAAAGATAAGACGAATGACAAATCCCCTTATCTAATTAGAATAAATTGCATTACAACTGTCTCAAAAGTTAGTTCGTTTTTTCCCATTGACATCTTAAAAAAAACACCGAACAAAATTAAGAGACAAGCCAATCCATTAGGCTAAATAACTTAAAATGAAAGGCACATTAGATAAAAACCAAATTGCCCATTTAAAAGAAAGTTAAGCCACGCTTCTAAACTTCCAAATACGGAAATACCGATAGAAATAACGAACAAACAAAAATCAATTGACAATTTCAAACACTTTTAAAAAAACTATGAGCATTTATGCTGCATTATTATAAGTTAAGTTAGCAAAGAAAAATAAATAAAAGAATGTTGACATTTTAAGTTTTTAACCAATTCAACCAGTTACAGAAGAGCAACAAAAGCAAAAAAAAATTAATGCACAAGTTTAGACAATGATGGAAAGGAAGAAAGAAATAATTCAATTGATCGGTTCATTAGTAAGCAACCAAGTTTTTGAGTTAATCGGATTTAGAAATAAATTAAAACACAGATTAAAGTCAGTTGAGCCATCGAAAACCACAAAAAGAGATTAGTAAAAAATGAAAAATAATGACAGTCGGTTTTGGAGTAAGGAAGTCAGGCAATAGTTAAAAAATTCTCGCATCTTCCTTGTACTATTACTAGCTATTACTTTCAAGTTTCAAAGGTAAAGAGAGTCTATGGAACAAAATGTATTTTCAACGCCACTCAAAATACACTGCTCCTTACTGACTCTTCATACATTTAAAACTTGAAATCAACTATAGAAGTTGTAGGTATCGGGTGGTTGGTGGTTACTAGTTTTTAGAGTATACAAGTAAGTAAGTTGCGTGGAAAATGAAAGTAAAGGTGGGGGTGGGGGAACTCACAATCTCGCACATATTTACCAGATCCGCGTCACCGTGATTACGGCGCATTGCAAGCGCTCTATACCAAGGTAAGCTAACTTATTTCGCTTACTCATTTCACTTTCAATTTTCGCCCATTTCCCTCCCCTTTACAATCTCCATCGCACGCCATCGCCATTAGCCAGCTTATAACAAGACTTGCAAATAAAAGTTTTCAACTTACAATGTACAGTACTATACTATCAACTGTGAACTATCAAAAGAAAATTCTCTCATGCAGCTGATCATACAAAAGAAAAAACTCTCGATCAAAACGTAGGAAATGACGTCGACTTAATTTACGAAGTGACAACTTTATTGCAAGTAAGAAAGTTATATTAATTGATTTTACTAAGAAAATACTTTACAGTCCTTGAAACAGTTACGATTTTCAATTAATTTCCTTTCCATTAAAAAATTTCTTAATTAAAAAAATAATTTATAAATAGAAATTTCTAAATTCCAAACTAATAAATTAATTTGATTAATTATTGTTATTACTTTACAATAATTGCTTGTTATAAGGTTTTTTAATTAGAGATTTTTTTGTAGTTGCTGTTTAGGAAGTCACAGTTCATTTGCTATCAGTTTTTTAAAAACAACTCTCATTCATTGAGTTGTGTTATCTGCGAATACATTTAATTGTAAATTCAAAAATCCGGTCAATTTGCTCAACTGTAAAATTTCAACTGATAATTATTATTCATTTCTAGTTTTACTTTATTTTTTTTTTGGTCAAACGGTCAAACGTTAAAAAAAATTAATATACATCTGCAACTATAACATTTTGTAATTCATCATCATCATTAGAAAGCATCTTTTATTTTACAGTACAAGCATAGTTGCTCTCCCGGTAAAAAAATTTATTAAATGACATCATCGACGCATGCGTAGTGTGTTTTTTGCGTGTGCTTCCATCATCATCATCACAGCTGCATTTGATCAGCCTTTCAAAAAACACAGCGGTGTGCGGTGTGTGTTTGCTACCTGTTCACCTGCCGCCTCGTGTGCGTCGAACGAGGCATCATCATCTGTGCAATTTACGCGCTTTTCCTTCCTCTCTTCTACCATTACATTTCTGGTGTATATTTTTGTATTGGGCGGATTATATTATTAACAATTGGTGACAGCAAGAAAAAATCTACAAAAATTAAGAAGTTTTACGGTGTCCGAGATTTTAACGCTGATCACACGCTGGACCGTTTTATGGTAAGTTAATAATTAAATTACATATTTTTTAAGTAAACTTCACCCACAAATTAAACAACCGTATAATGTGTTTATTGAACTTCTATAGGAAATAAAAAAATGAAATTATAACTAGTACGTTTACTTTTTGATCTAAATAATATCAATAAATTTAATACATTATTAAAACTTTTTATTATTGGTCGATGACACTAACTCGCCTGTTTCTTTCATTGTATGTAAATCCACTTTCCTTTACTATCACTTTATAAAATAAAATTTGCATTGTTAATAAGTACTTGAATATTTTAGCAGTTTCATTTCAATTATACTTAACAACTTCAAGTGTAATCTTCCTGACTTTTAAAACATACAAAAGTTTAAAGATAACATTTAAAAACTAAAGTAGTTAAAATCAAAATAATTACATAACTCGACAAAACTTATCGTTGTGTAAATTTTGTGCGCACAAAAAAGAAAAACATAATGCATTTTCATATTTAAAAAATCAGGATAAAGCAACTAAATCACGTTTATTTTTTATATTATTTTTATATCTGAAATTTCCATCTAGTAGACATAATATTACACTTTATGAAAAGTCATAAATAACTCTCACTAAAGACTTTTACTTAATAAAAACAACAGAATTTTTTTTTTCTTTTCTAGAGAATATATAAAATACCGCCCACAATCTCATATGTACTTTTGTATAACTTCTCTTTCTAATATTTAAAAATATACTCAACTATGAAGAATTCCAACCTTTTATGTCTAGACATCTTTACGATGACCCCTACCCAGTACCCCACCATTTAATTACCAACGCAATTTAACCTGAGTCCAACTACCCCTCTTTAAAAATAAAAAAAGAGTAAATTAAAGATAAATAACCAGATGTTTTAAAACTACAGCCTTTTTTAAGTGATCGTTTGTTCGATTCATATTATATTGCATAGCATAATAACGGATTTAGGAGAAAAGCTTTAAAAAATCTATTGCGCCGATTAGTGCGTTTGTGTCGACAGCCCTAAATTGGCATTTAGCAATTTAAAAGTACATTGTAAAACTTTAAAAAAAAGAAAATAATAAAAAGAAAAAAAAAAAAAGAAATTGGAGTTGCTTTTCGACACTTTTTAGTTTTTAGCGCACATATAGTATACCTGTATATTACTCGATCTCAATTTTTGTAACAAAGCAAAAATATATCAAAATCAATGGAGAAAAAAAATTTGTGTATAGAGAAGGCGACGTGAACGCCCCTAATCGTCATATATAAATTTTAAACCGACAATAAATTCCTATGGGTCACTTTTCTTAAAAAGTTCGCTGTTCTATTTTCACTGTTCTTATTTAACGCCTTAAACACATCTACAAATACAAAATTTTATAACTTAAATAGAAAGTAAATGACTGGGCAAAACGATTATGCAAACATCATTAACTATTTTTTTAAATTTTTTTTTAGCTCGTATGTAATCGTATCAATTGTTGTGTTTAAAATATATTTTTATTCCAATGTTTAATATTGGGAGAAATGATACACACGAAAATGTTTCAAATTTAAATTCCAACATTACAATTAACTCCAATTTAAATTTCAGATTTGGTTAAGATTTCTCTGTTAAATGCCTTTTAAAGAAATGTAATAATATTTTATTACTTTGCTAAACTTACTTTTTAAAAGAATTAAAGAATAGATGAGTCACTATGTATCAATTTGCTTAGTTAAAAAAAAATTTTTTTTGCCACTGTCACATTATAAAAAAAAATGTACAAGTAATTATGCATGGACAAGTTTAACCTGACTGAAAACCCACTGTCAAATTCGTAGGATGAAGACATATCAGCCATTTCCATCAGCTAATTTCGCTCTTTTCTCAAAGCAATTAGTCGAGAAAGTCTTTTTTTACCCATTGGTATTACCTGCTCTCTATTTCCACTTGCACAATATTTCAATACAACCCGACGATACTCAAATGCCAATTCATTGCGGATACATAAAAAAAAGTTTAAAAACCAGTGTTATTATCACTACCACAACTACTACCACCACCATCACATAATAAAAAAACACATTGAAAGAAAAAAAGACAGGATTAAAAGAAATAAATAAAGATAGCGTGTTTGAATGAAAAAGCTGTAGCTACCGATATGCATACCATATAATAACAATATAAATAATAAAAAAAATAATAATAGTAAAAGTGAAAAAATAAAGTTGATACCTACACCATCTAATAACTCTAAGTCACTGGCAGGTTAAGAACTAATAATTGTAATGAAATCGGTTTTTTGATGTGTTCACACTACTAGTCCAGTGGCATCATCGCTGTCACCATATTTCAAAAAAAATATATAAATAAAAAAGAAACCATTTTACTAAATGCACGCACATGTTCTTCCCACACCAAAAACATAAAAAAGCCAACAAAACAAGCCGGCTTAGTATATAGTGGCATGTAAAACTAACAATAAAAAAAGAAGACGGGGCAACACCTTATTTATAAAAGCTTTGTGACATTTTAAAATCGGGTAATAGATTTTTATGACCAAATTCGGATTTTTTAAACCAAAGTAAGAAACTAAGTGCGTAGTTAGTTGAAAGTGTAATTTTAATGTTATTATTCCAGTTCAAAATCAATATATTCATGATTCATAGGTTTTACTGCATTTAACAACAACTTCGTAAAACTTTGGTGTCTATTTCAACCGATAACATTAATTATGCATAATTTAAACGCAAATGTGCAATGATTTCCCAGCTATATTTTACACAAATCACTTTTGATCAATACCGTCTATGCTAAATTTATTTCGCCTACTCCACTTCAAAAGTAATGGTTATACCGTATTTAGTTACACAGTAGCAAAAATAACGTGATTCATATTTTTTTTCACCAACAAAACCCCAAATCTAATTGTATGCTAATTAGCATGGCTTAATAACACGATTTCGCTCACGATTTTCATTAGAAAACTTTCAATTTCCTTTCGTTGTTAATTTAATCAAATTGGCATATAAAATTTCAAATTTCTGACGTTCAATGTCCATCACTTCAAAACTATACGCTGAACTTTTAAAAGGAAAACTTAATGATGAAGTATTTTTTTTCTTAAGTAAATAAAGATAATGGGTTTGGGGAAATATTAGTCATTTAATAGCGATACACAAGTGTGGTTCAACGATCCAATCTTACAGCGCTACTCTAGCATGAAAAATGTGCGGTTTATTAAGCACACATCACTATATCCCTATCCCTTGAGTACTGCGTCGCTCACCTTACATCAATCTTCTTCAGTTTAACGACTAAATAATCATTTTGATCAGTACAAAACTCTTAAAGCCATTAAATCATCGTCAAAAAGTCATAAAAAAAACTTTTAATATATTCATCATTTATAATACTTAAGAACGGCCGAAATGAAGACCAAATAAAAAAAGAGAGTGAAAAATACATGTTTTCCTTTGCAGCTTAAAAAATAATGAAAACTCTTATTAAAGCATTTACTTAGACAAATGCTCTATGCAAATTCGCTTTCAAAATTTTAAACACTTCCATGTCGCGCTAAAACATTTCTTCAATGTAAATCATTAATTTTAACAAACTAGTTTCAGGCAAACACTGGAGTTAAACTCGTTGAGAATAAAAACAAAACATAAACAAAAAACCTATATTTTTCATAGACATTCATCATAGTTTCAAAATAAGGCAATCAATGTGATTTATGGTGACCAAATTCGAGGTTAGAGTTAACTTATTCGTGCTTTTGAAGATGTTGCATCAAACACTAGGGTGATGATTTTAGGTATTTCATATTTTGGTACCCAATGCCCTTTCTACGTTTGAATGTCTAGTTGAAATCGGTTAAAACAGTAAATGCAGACATAAATCAGCAAAAAAAAAAATTAAAAAATTTATTCACCTCCAACAAAGCTCAAAAACAAAATGTATTCCTCCTTCCTTCGTGTCTATTTAAAAAACTCTTTTCAAAAAAACTGAAGGTGATGGGTCAAAAGGAGGGGTCAACTCCATTTTAAGGCTTTTTATTTATCTCTCTTAACTCTGATCCACCCCTGGTGTTGACTGGTGTCTATGATGTGTGTGAATTTGAGATGAAGATGGGAATTCCTCGAAGCTACATTTGGTCAGGTGATCAACCTTGAGATTTTTTTCCACACCAAACTTAAACATTTTTTACTACCAGATATACACATCTTACTACTATATATAATTTGGAAATTCTGTCACAAACTCCGCCTTCCCTAATACGTCACACCCAATCGTAGAAGGTGTTGTCACCGAGAGGGGGGGGGGGGTTGACTCTACTGTTTAGAGTGGAGTCGTCCATCTCAACCCAAAACAATTTGAAATTTGTTTGAACATGTGCATGTTTCAAACATTATTGTTTATAAGAAAGCTCACTAAAAGAATGTTTTGCATAACTATTAAATACTATGGCTTTATCGGATATGCCCTTGTTTAGTAGAAATAGAAAAGGAAAGGAGATAAAAAATACACAGTACACACTCGAGTCCGTATATTATAAATTTTCACAAACCCCACCCATGAATATATTGTATATACAGTGAATGCAAAGTAAATGTGAAAAGTAATCGATATTTTAAAATCTATTTAATTACAGACAAGTCCCAAGCACAATTTCAAAGCCAAAAACAAAAAGGGAGGAAGGCATAAAAAAATAATAATTGCTTTTAATAAAATGCTTTTCCTACGGTTTTAAAAGCGTCAACATTTTTCAATTTAAAGTGCAAAAATATGACGTTACCCGCTTTCCCCGTAATAATTCACTACCAGAAATGTGCATAAAGTGTGAATGTAATCAACTGGAGAAAGAAGAAAAAAAGGCGACGAAGTTAGCAGACTGCATTATTACCCTACAGATTACTATTATCATAATATCGTTGCTTTTATTGCAATATAAAATACCGGAAGATGAAGACAGCTTGTAGAAATTGGCTTAAAAGTACTGTAGATGTGTACGGACACAATTATTGTTACTTATGGGTATTTTATTTTTTATTACGTCCCCCGCCCTCCTCCCCTAATATTTCATTATTTCCCTCAATCTACAAGTACGTTCTCTCTTAAACTACGGTAATCTTTAGTTTTAAAAGTTTTTTTTTATGGAATTCGCTACAGTTTTAAACAAGTACTCCCTTTTGTCCAAAAACATGCAATCCGTCACCTTCAAAATATATCGCAAGTTTAATATCGAGTTCAACTTATAAGTTATAAATTTTAAACTTGTTTTTTTTTTTACTTTTCAAACTTAAACTCCTCCTTGTATTAAATTATGGAAAACAATTTAATATCCTCAACACTAAATAAATTCCAGATTTGAATTTCCAAGGTTACCTTACCAAGAACACCTTTTTTACTCATAAAATGTATACTTTATAACTTGTTGGAAAGGACCTTAAGTACCCCGAACAAGTGCATCTAAAATCAGCAGTTTTAGCTATTTGGATAAGCCAAAAACAAGAATTTAGCACACGGAAACATCGATCTATTATTCCAAAGTAATTACTGTACAATCACTTAGACAAATGGCGGGTGATTGAAGAGCATTAATTACAATAAATCTAGATTCCAAAAGAGTGTGACCGATTTAGGTCAAAACCAACTTTAAATACTGACCACACATACATTAAAAAAACAACTTCAAACAAGTTCATCTGCATTGCAATTCGATGCCCATCAATCGGAGCCTCTCTTTATTCTCATTTTATTTACTTAAACCATGTACCGGGTACTTGTATTTCGAGTTAAGTAACTAACATCACTTTTTCAAATCATAATTAAATGCAATCTTTTTAAAACCGTAACATCCAATATTTGTTATTCAATTAGAAAGCTTCATTACAAATTCCTATCCAATAACGTTAAAATATAAATTTAAATAGTGAATAAATAAACATAGAAAAAGTTATTTTTAAAAGCCAGCGTGTTGTTATTGTTGAAATTTTATCACCATCAAAATCAAGAATCTTATTTGCAAATAAGATTAAGTGGAGAATGTTATCAAGTGAAAACAGAGGCTGTTTGACTAGTTGTAAAAAATACAATATTTACTTAATACTGTATAATATTAAATAGAATAAAAATGTAAAAACTACTGATACCACATTGTATCTGTACATTGTGTACATTAAATGGATACTATGCATCTGCCATAAAATTCTGAAAACAAAATGACCAAGTGTGAAAGTAATCTCAAGACGTGAAAAAAAAAAATAAACTGATATAAAACAATTTCAACAAAACATTATTCATCACACTAGTGTTATTGTTTTATTAGTGTCGAAATTATATTTTAATAAAAATATTTTTGAATAGCGTGAGTTGTTAAGACGAATTAACATGAAGTAATACCCCAGCTGAATTATTACAGTGCAACCTACTGTAATGAAAGCCTAAAACACTGAAATATACAACCGAATGAAGCAGTTGCATGATATTTAGCATAAAAACGAGTTGGAAAAATGTGTCCAGAATCACGAATTATTTCCAAGTGCAGTACAACAACAAAAAAATATACGGAAATGGTAACATAACTAACAGAAAAATCGAGAGCTCCACCTCCGTCGCAATGACCCCTTGTGGCCTTCACAAAAAAGATACAAGTAAAAGTGTTTTTTATAAATGAGATAAAGATTTCACCATTAAATAATTAGGTATAACTTACCATAAAAAACACAATACACTTATCAAAAAATAGTCATAGTATCATAATAAGCAGCTAACATTGTCCCTAGAATAATAACAATAGCCAAATATTATTTCATGTTTAAATACAATGTAAATCTATATTCATCTATTGTTAGCAGTGACGACAATATAATAATTGCTCATGTATTTTATGAAACGATTAAAGGTACCGGTTCATATTGCTTGTCGCGTTAAACGTTGTTACATTAAATTTTGGTTTTGACCTTCGTCTGGCCATTATATATCATTTTCTAATTTAACCGGCTTATGTATCGTAACATTACAACAATAGAAAAACTTTTTTTTTAATATATTAATATCAACAAAGTTACAAGACAAGCTAAACGAGTTGAAAATTTTTTTTCATTAGTTGACAATCAGCAGGTAGTAAATTCATATTTTTTTAGCTACTTTTTAAATTAATAAGCCGTCATCGTTTTTATTCAGGTGCTAAATTGTAAATCACAATTTCTTTGTAACAAAAATATTTACATAAAAACGATTTATATAACTCATTATGATATAATTAATAATTCTTTTACGAATTTAAAGGCGTAAGAAAATGTTGAAGAAAATGTTGTCGAATAGCTAATAAAACTTAATTAAAATTACTTCCTTATAATCTCTTTTATTTCTCGGACCACCACTTATTTTACACTATAACTATTCTTATCAACGCATAAAACCTAGTCATATAAGAGTTTTTACGGTAACTAAACAAATTTATTATATTCTTCCTACTTTATTTTTTTTATACGTATACTTTTATATACACTGAATAATGTATATTATATATAACTTACATCTCTCAAAAAACGGCACTTTAATATGCCATGTCGACAACTTTCCTCAACAACTTTCACAGATAAATTTTAAATACTAAGTAAATTGTTCACAAAACTATTTTATCGCATAATCTAAATTATTCAAAAGACCATTTCACATGTAATAATACCTTTTTTTTTTTTAAATTAAACTACAAAGTCGTGGTAATTTTAAATTTCATGGTTTAAAAAAAAACTTTTTTAACGTGACAGTGACAAGGTCGATGTATATTGCATATTTTTGATTAAATACATCAACAATACAATAATGATAAAAACTGCAATGTCTTTCGAAATTAAATATATAAAAATGTCACAAAAATAATTGCTTGCAGTAATAAATTTCAATAATACCGTCAGGAATGTGCAAGATTTCTATGAAAAACGTCCTTCAATAATGACATAAAAATTGCCTTAAATAATAAACTACTAAATAGCAAAAATAAATTATAACGTTTCAAACATAACTAACATAAAAAATAAAAACATAATAATCTTGAACTTTTCTGCAAAAGTTCAAAAAAAAAAAAAAAAAAGACCAACAAACAAACCTATAAATTTGCACTGAAGCTAAAAAAAATATTTTTCGTTAGCGATTTAATAGTTTAATAAATAGGCAGTCCTACTCCAAATACGCTTATAATAACGTCATCTGATATTACAGTTGACAAAATTGTTACATAAAAAAAGAGCAAGTCTTTACTAGGCCACTGCATTGAGTTCAAGTAATGTAAAATGTAAATGATTGCACCTGTGCATACACGCACACAAATACCATAATCTTAATCTTTGGGAGTAAACTCAAATACGGCTATATAATTTCTTATCCGTAAACATAATCAACAGTAATGTATGCACACACACACACAAAAAAAGTAACGATAATACAGTACAGTTTGAAGTTAAAAATAATAATGGATAAGGTCCCGTGACCTTTCCTCCCAAAAAAATAAAGCTCAACACAGCTGTGTGACTATAATGTTATGCAAAATCAGAAAGAAAAAGGTGGCAAAGTAGGACGTCTATTTAATATGTAAAGTAAATATCAATCCGTATTGCAAATTGTAATCTTTATAAAATCTACAGTATAGTTCATAACGTTAGCCTGATATACCATCTTCGAAACTGAAATTGAAAGTTTATTTTAATAATAAACACATAAAGAGAAACCAGAAATACAACTCGTGGTCATCATGACATAAATCCACATTTACAAAACCCAATTTAAAAAAGAAGAAAAAAAAATAGTTACAACAACAACGTTCAATAATAATTAACTTTTAAAAATAATTGCTGGCAATAATAATTGCGGAGGTGTATGAGGGTACTTAAGACCCCTCAATCACCCCAAATCGCCTATATACAAAAAAGTCACAATTTATTAGCCGTTATACGTTTCAAAACTGTTGATTATGAAAAAAAATAATAACTTTCCATGTTCAGAAATGAACAGTAAAGCAATTCTAATTAGATTCCAACCAATTTTTTTTTCCTTTCAGTACATGAACATGTACATGTAAGTTACTTCTTCTCTATCCTCCTACCAAAATTATAGCTTTAGGACAAAACGAATTGTAAGTAAATTCTTTTAAGATTCTTTTTAAAAGGAAAAAAAATAAAATAGTGCCACAACCTCGTAAATTAAAAAACTGTATTTTGAATGCGAAGTTGTATATTGCTTCTAAACAATGCTAAGATACCATTAACCGGTGGCTAAGTAATCGTACATTTTATTACGTAAAAACAATCTTATTTATTTGCATAAGGAATCCTTTTGGGAATGTAAATTATCACAAAACAAAAATGAGTTAAAAACTATGCACAAATACAGAAATGGTGAATGCTATACTTTCCTTCATCCCCTCCCACCAAATAAATTTCAAACTTGAAACCAAGGAACAGGAAATTTTGCTACGCATAATGCATTTTTGCGAATAAATTTTAAAATGAAAGTTCAGCCAGCAATTTTGGGTGGCCTTCCATTCTTTTTTTAAAAAATTTCAAAAAAAAAAAAAGTTTGCTGTAAATTTAAAAAGAAATTTTTTCGATTTTTACTTACAGGCAAAATAATTATTCACAATGAAAACTGAGTGCACGTTTAGTACATTGAAATACATCAACCCTGGATTAAGTTCAAATGTTACAAATGTAAAGAAATTTCTGAAAAGCAGCCTCTGGGCAGCGTAGGGTGGGAATGGTACAAATTAACCATATTAATTATTACTTTTTGCATTTCATTTTTTTCTTTAAGTGTGAAAAGAAAAGCACAAACCAAGGATGCGGGAGTGGGGGTGTTAAGGGTGAATATAAGGAAGGGGGGGGGGAGGGAAAACTAAGGAAACTGAAAGCGATGGGTCAGAGGTCATCCATTATTATTATTAAACCACGCCTACTACTAATTCTCCATAGGTGGTGCAATGACATTTTTCATCTTCTTTCAAGATTAATAATAGCAAAAAATTGTATTACATTTCCGTGTTATATGCGATTATTTTCTTCTTCAAACCGTCCATAGTCGGATTCAAACATTTTACTAATTCGTTAAAGTTGACTGTACTGAATAATAGATTAAACTGTTGTTAACTACATAGGAGGACCGAAACAGTGACGAATTAGGTACCCGGTAAAGGAAAAATGTAGGAAGTCTGTAGTTAAATCATTACTACCATATTATACACATTTTGTAAGTCGATCGTCACTCCTTCTATTCCAAAAATACAGCGAGCAGCGACCTCAAGCGTAACCTTTATTATCAATATAATAAAAAGTATAAACTCCGATCAACTTTTTCACCATTTTTTCATAATATACAGTACAGTATTTCTGATTGTAACAATTGAAAACGTAAAATAGAAATCGCCTACATTCTAAGCTTAGTTTTGACTTTTTTTTCATAAAAGAAATAAAAAGTCGAAATTCGTCAGGGTTAAAGTTTTCATTTTCTCCCCATCACCAATCACCCACACATACAGTACATATAATACTGTACACATTACAACAACAACAAAAAAATGTTTAAAAGAAATGAAGATGTCGAAATTACCAGAACTTCGAAGAAGAAGACTTCAATCAATCAGTCACAATTAACATGCATCACCAATTCAGCAAATGATTCATCTGTAAAATGAAGAAAAAAATTCAGTTTTATTTCTACACAATGTACATGTATTCCTTCAAATCTTTTCAGAAAACCGTCGGTTCACCGTTCTAAACAATAACTTTTAAATATAGTTATTACTTTTCAATTTTCATACATGACTTTAAGAAGTCCTCGAAACATAGCAATAGTAAATATTACACCATGTTAAAACATCAAAACAATAGTGACTCAACTTATTATTTTGTTGTTTCAGAATTTCGTATGATTTTTCACATGATAATTCAACTGCCGACTGAGTTCGTGCCTTTCACGGCATAAACAATAATGCCGCATTAGATACGAATGTAGCCGGCAAAAAAAAAAACATTGCATTAAAAAAAAGTGAACGAACTTAATATAATGCATTTATAGTATAATAATATAAGTTATTATTCTATCAATGTATGTCAGATAACTGCCTGCAAACATCATTATAATCAAATTTTCAAAAATTTAATTTTATTATAATTTTCATTTCTACATAATAACAGCCGCATTTTTTTTTATCTAAAACGCCCAATACATTAAAGCAATTTAACATCAATGAATCACCAAGTTCTTATTTTTCCACTTAGCATTTTTATTGTCGTTTATAATTTTCCAAAGAGTAATTAAATCCCTTCAAAACTACAGATTAGTGAAACAATAAATGATAAACAAGATTTTGAATACAGGTATCGCCCTTGTCCACAAATAACGTTAATTTACAATGCCCTCCACCTTCACATACAAAATAATAAATTACTACAATAAAACAATTTTTTTCGTTATTGCATCATAATGGCAATTGTATTTGTCTTGATTAAAATCACTGAGCACGGTACTAGCTTGTTAATCTATTTTCAAATACCCTTAACTTACATAGTACATTTGATGTAACTATATCCAGCTGAGATTGTTATTTAAAAAAAAATACACAAATAGTGATAAAGGTCAAGGAAGATAGCAGCTTTGTTTGTATTTTATTATTTTATAGGCATTCACCTGATTATCGTGACAGGCAGTGAATTCCATCGACAGACAAAAACAAAGGTTAAGACATTCTTACATAATAAAAAAACTCACTAAAACCAAATTTCCATTAATCACCATATTAAACTGGTCAGCCAGTTATTTTTTTCTCCCTTCAAATTTTTACTGTATCAGATGACGGAAGAGAGTTTGGCGTGGCTATTCAGACAGCCAGCGCCTTTCCTCATCGTTTCCCCTTCCAAAATAAAAAAAAAACCCATCAGTTCCTATCTCCACTCATACATCATGGATCATAATACATAAACAAACGATATCAACCTTTAAATAAAATCTCAACTAGTTTAAAAGTTGCACAACAACAATGTCCAGTTCGTTTGGTTTAGACAGTTAAGTGTTCATAATTGACACAATCGTGAGTTATCTACTAATTCTATTCAAGGTTACTACCAAAAACGGTTATTGTTTGACTAAAAACAGATTCAAATGTTGATATTAGGTTATACATTACATTGTCACTAAATTCTTTTTAGAGTCAAAGTTTGTCATGAATTACTATAGATTAGATGACCGGTCAAACAGAGAAATTTATTCTATCAAAATACCGGTAATACAGTGCTTGTAATTGTATTTTAAAAGCTCCATTTAAGTACTCGCTCTAATGATTTTAAGTTATATTTCGCATAATAACTTAGGTATCACATGAACGTCATAGCTTAAATGGGCGTTAAAAATGTAGTTCACAAAAGAAAAATTTTAATTTTCTTTACAAAAAAAAAAAAAAAAAGCTATACAAGTCCTAAGTGTACAATATAAAGGGGTAAATAGGGGGTGGTCTGCACTTATTTTGGTCATTTTAAAGAAGTTATGTTTAATTTATTAGCATTTCTGACCGAAATTCCCAAATCCGACTCTTTTCATATGAGAAAATGACAATAAGAAAAAAAAAAGTAGAACTAAGAAAAAAAAACATACTTTTTCAGAAAAAATAATAAAAAGTAGATGTTTGTTTGAAATATAATATTATACTGTAATTTAAAAAAAAATAAGTCTACTTTTATTTGAAAGCTCACTAACATAATAAATTGGACTACTATCTTGTTGTCTACATCCACCCTACTCAGTCCAAACAAACATTATTATAACATAATAATGAATAGTGGGGAGGACATTTTGTTATTTCTGAAGTTATTTCTCAGCCGTTTCCAATCTGAAATTTCGCCAGCTAACAAAGCAAAGCAAACTAAAGCGCATTTACAACAAAAGTTAATCGTTCGCAAACGCAACAAATTACATACAGTATATTTTTACAAGAGAAAACTAAATTAAAAAGTCAGTTGAACATTTTATATTCTTTTCGTCGTTTTTTTAAATTTCCCACAGAAAACAAGTCAAAATGTAATTCAAAGACTAAAATCTAAGCGATTCTGGTTTTGTCCCACAAATAAAAACTAAATTAAACCGCAAATAAAATTTACCTCTTTCATTCAAAATGTATCGTATTTTTTATATCTCTTTTTACAAAATCAAATAAAACAAACTGCACAGTATAATACAACTTCAGTTGAAAATCACTTGAATTTCGTCTGAATTTACAATCAGCCTTGATGCCATTGTTTACTACAGTATAAAATACAAATTGGTCATTTATACGCAATTAATTTAAAACTTTTAAAAACACAATACAAGATTCAGCGGAAAAGTTGGCTTTTATAAGCGTAAAATTACTCTCAGTACTAAAACAAAAAAAAATAAATAAAAATTCGACTACAGTGCTTTAATAAACCGCCATTTTATTATCCCCATAATAAACTTTCAAAAGCATTAAATTTAAACGGCATTGATTTAAAACTATTTAGCAGTCAGTGATACACGACGTTTTGTTTGTGAATAGATAATTATAAAAATAAATAAAACCATCCTTGACCTAAACTACAACAAACCAACCTCTCAAAAATTAAATAAAAAAACATCCTTGAAAAGCCAATCCAACTAAAACATTTAATTTTTTGAAAACCAATAAAAAAAAAAGGTTTAGTGGTGTCGAGTTGATTTTTTATTATTACAGCTGTATTTAAAATTGGCAAGAAGTGTGAACGATTCAATTTATCAACATGATTGAGAATTGTTGAGAGAGGAGGAGAAGGAGGAAAAAGGGGAGTGAAAGAAAAAAAACCACACACGTCATTAATCAAATCATTTCTACGAATAATAATTTAAATTACTGTATTTAAGTTTCTACATACGAGTAGAACAGCCATGAACTCTTAAAGGTGTATAGTGTCATAACGCATGGCCAATACAATTAAACCTGTTCGACCTCTTCTGCATTAAAATACAAAATATCACACAAATCAAAAAGTTTAACCCGTTCTAATTAGAAATTTAACCTGATTTATGTTTCATTAGTAATAACCTGCCCTTGAAAGACATATATTTCAGCTTAAATAGATCGCTTAATAACTTTCTTCCAAGTTAATAAAGTGGAAAATGTGAACGCATGGTAAATTATTTCACAAAAACTGCCCAGCCAACTACAGTATCTTACATTAGATTAATAATTGCAACATACAGCTTAAGTGTAAATAGCAATTTTACATGACACGCATAAAACTTTTTATGCACTGTAGCATACTGTAAAATGCATAATAGTTAACAATGAAAAAAAAAAATTTAATTCAGTGTCAAAATTGTACATTCTTAATAGTTTATCCATGATACATCATATAAATCCTAACCTTATCTCGCTATTTCAGGTAATTTTATTTTTGTCTATCAAAACAAAAAAGATGCATGAACATAACCGTCACGGATACGCGTGTGCGCCTGCGCGTGCTCTCAGAGTCGTTTCACACAGTCTTCCGGCGTCAGAGATTGAAAAGATTCACTTCAATTGTTTTTACTATATTTTCTACGATTTTATCAAATAAAAAAATTTCTTTGACATAAAATTAAAATAAAAATGGATTTAAAAATCCATAGTTTTTATGAGAAGGCAGGAGATGCGCACTATTAAACATCTAAATTAAAGCTTACAGCAGCGGAAATGACTCAATACGCATGATTAAATCTCTGGTTTAGTAAACCAAACCATCACTGACTATAAAACAATAAAAAATCATAGCTACAGTATACCTTTTTAAAATCTTAAAAATGTCATTAGAAACAACATCTCAATTATCGTTAAAATTGGAATTTTCTTAAAAGATACGTCAAAACGCAATTCAGTCAACTGCCAATGGCCCCTTTAACTTTATTATCAAAGCAATTAATTTATCCGGAAATATCCGAATTTTATAGCTTTTTTTAAAGTAAAAAAAATAACCTCCCTCCGTTACGTTCTACATAATTAGTTGACTCTGACGTTACAACGACCATATTAGCGTCATCAAAAAAAATAATTTATATGCCTAATCGTGTCATCTGCTAGTAAAATATAAATAAAAGATAAAAACACGTAGTATCGGATTCAAGTAAGCCGATATTCATTAATTCTGAGATACTTGACAACATTTTAAGGCAGGTCACATAAGGTCACTGTAATTATTAAATCAGCAGCATCGACGTAATTTAAAGATACACTTTCAATATTCAAAATAATACTGTAGATAAATAATCGATACAATGTTTCAATTTACAAACCCGTTACTATCAGGAATGACATTAACATTTTTACCATTTTAAAAAATCAAATTTCAACACTGCAAATTAGTTTAGCATTACAATAATAGATAGTATGCTTGAGCAAATTCATGCAAAGAAAAATATCATTTGATTCAAATCCAAAATCAATAGTGCATTACTGAAAAAGCATTGTTTACACATAGACGTCACCCAAATTTACCCAAATACTTTTTGTATTTACCTACTTTTCAAGCAAATCATAACTAAAGTAGTTGTAATTCAGTAATTTAACAAAATATTAAAGTAATCGAGTAAAATTGCGCACAGTTCAAAAGGTGAGCTAAATGACTAACAATCAGATATAATTCGAAATAATAATAATTACAGTACTCGGTATGATGTCTGCTAAAACGTGGCGGCAGGTATAGGAACTACACTTGACAGCACGTTCAGACAAGCCAAGTTTACATTAAATTAACCTTAATCCAATTTTTATAAAAAAAAAAAAATTAGTCGATAAACTTGTTTGCATTTTTAAACCAAAAACGCTCAAATTTTCTTTAAAAAAAGAGGGGAAAATTATCCACATTAACAGCTGGAAAGATAAAATTCACCAATTTAATACCAATAAAACCAATACCCTATAGCTTACAAGACAGCTCAATGACCGCTGCCAAAATTTACATACAGTATCTAAAAGACAGTTGAAAAAAAAAATAATAATAATGCAATCGCGTGCAAAGTGCACACAAAAAAGTAATTTCCAGTTACAAAAAAGCAACAAAGGAAAAAAAAAACGCAAAATTATAGTATATAATCTCAACGAGAAATTTCATATAAACAATCTTTAATATAATGTTGTTATTAGTTTAGTTTGCAGTTGGAAATTTGCACATGTCTTACACTTGAGGCTAAATAACATCCGACACTACAAGACAGTTATAACTTATAAGTCAGTCGCTAAATAGCTCAACCTAAATAACGGTTTCTTAACAGCAGCAAACAACTAAAAAAACTGTCTTCATAGACAAAGATAACAGCTAGATCCGGTAAAAAAAAATTAAGTGGACAACTTTAATGAGATGCTAATTTGTCTGTCGTATGCTTATGCAAACATTATTGTAAAAAGCATTTAATTAATATGTTTAAACTAACTTTTTAATAATCAAATTAGCTTTATTATATGCACAATAACATAACACTAAAAGATTATATAATGAATTGCTTTCCAAGCTTAGATGTTACTTAGAAAGACCACTTAAAAAATAGTCTCCTACTTTAAAAATAAAAAAACTAAAAAATTAAACTAAACTTTTTCTTCATGCAATTTCCAGTTCGTCCCTTAACTTAAAAACAATCTCCACTTGATTGACCAAGCATGTCGATTAACGAAACCCCTCAAATAATCTTATTCTAAAAAAAAATAAGTATAAAGTTGAAGAAAAAAATTCCTTCAGTGTGAATAGGGAAAGGTGGAGAGGGTCTAGCTGTTATATCATAATGGGAGGGGTAACGTGTGACGTTTGAAGTAACGAAAAATGTTAATAAAAATAAATAAAGGAGAAGAACGGTTTTGTTGATGGCAGCAATTCCCCGTCACATTTTTATCATGTACTCGGCAAATTCGGTTGTTACACAATGTACTCTGTAGTAGCATCACCATTCATCAGTGATTAAACGCTAATAAACAAGTTTATTAAAAGTGTGTGTTTTTTGATAAACAAATCGGAGGGAGTGCTTACTGCCAGTGACTATGAGTGCAATCATAACGTGTCTCTCTACATTAACTCATTGATTGCAATCACAAAAACAATTACTGTACATATTAAAAGGAATAATATACAAGGATTATTTAGTTACATACAGTTACAATGTTAAACGAAAACAATAAAAACAACAACATGAATACAGTTGCTGCTAAAATTTTAACGGTAGAAGAAAAATGGCAGCTACTTTTCAGAAGGGTAAGCATTACGCCAATTAAAAAAAAGTTAACAGTAATTACTAATTACATGCTAAATTAGATTATTTGTTAAACACATTTTCTCTTAACTAAGTAGTGCAATTATTAACGCAGTAATCACTAATCAAAATTAACAACATTTTTAACACAAACTAAAACTTACACTGTCATTCATTTATTTAATGAAAATAGGCCATTAATTCGGGTACAGTATACCGTAAGCTTATAGCCAGTCATGTTTGTAGCAAAAACACAACACTTCTACCACTACTTATTACACATAACTTAGATACTGTATACTCTATGGTACAACAATCCATAGTGCATGTCTTAAAAAAAGCAAATTTCTTGTGACCAATTAATTACAAGCTTATTTAATTACCTAACCAAAATCTTTTTAAAACTATTTTGCTGATAAAAGATTAATTGTGAATGCATACTTCGTCTAACCTATATAAAATTAAAATTAATTATTCTGTCAAGCTGCTTTATATTATTGACTAGATAATGTCCCTACCCGAATCTCCACGCATGTTTTCCCCTTCAAAATATTGTTTCGTTCGCTTGTCATTGTAGCACGTTTGTTAACTGTTTACTTTTTGTCATATGGTAATAAGCGTCGTGATTTTCAATTCAAATGTCCCAACTAAACTCATCAATCTTACAAAAAAAATCAATATTTTGAAAAACTAGCTGCTCTGTTTAATTTGAACCGCATTGCAACACTCAATTGTTACAATTTTTAATAAACTGATTAACTAACCAAAACTCTAACTTCATTTAATAAACCGGTATATTTAAAAATAATGTAAAGATTGAAGCGACGACATTCTTGCGTTCCCAATAATTATCGCTGCAATCTTCGTCAACAACGACCGCAATTTTGTAACATAACCTTAAATATATTCAAAAGATAAAATCTTACTCGATTCTAAACACCTTGTTTAATTCTTTGGTCAAATAAAACAATTTAGTAACTAGACTGAAAGAGATGCAAAATGAGATAACGGATTTTCAATTCTGTAGAACTTCTATTAATTTTGCAGCAGCAACATTTAAAATTGCGTCAAAAAAAACACGCATCAACTATAAACAAGATTTCAAATAATGACTAAAAAAACAACAACTTAAAACTCAACTTAGGCGTTTTATTAAAATGTCAAAATAAAAACTACCAATCATAAATTAATTTTTTTAATGTCAAAACGCAAAAATTGTATAAGAGTTTGTATTAATCTTGGTGTAGTTAAGAAGAAAAAAACTGACTTATTTAAGTGAGCAAAATGTATTAGGCTATTTAATATTATGCTGAGCGTTATTTCCTCATAAAAAACCAAACGACCATAGCATATTAATCACCATCACCAGTTGAACCAGTCCAAAATAGCAGTTCAATTCCTCTTTCAGCACTCTTTTTGACCATCGCCCTACCCCTCCCACCAATGGCCTTCCAAGAAATTTCCTACTCTAGACTTAAAGAAGGCGCCAGATGGCACTACAAAAAATGCCAATTTCTGTCCAATTTGCATTTTAAATTTTTCAACAAAAAAATCAAATCAAATGGCCATTTACAACACTATTATAGTTCATCTCATCCTTATTTTGTAAGCATCGTTATAGTTAAAGAGCGTTTAATGTAACATGCACGAAAAGCAAGTAATTAAAAATTATACATCGCCAATCGATTATAGAAATTTATTATCAAAACTTTAGAGCAACCCGTCAGTCATTTGCTTTTAATAGTAAATTTTAAATTGATTAATCCATGTAATTAATCCATGTGTATTAACCAGAACTCCCTAAACAACTTCCGTTTCATTAAACTCTAATTCAGCACAGAGTAAATTTTTTCAAAAATAATTTAAACACACAGTCAGAAAACACTCAAAGAAATCTTTTGCCTGACATGCCATTGTACTGTACAAAAGAGCATGAAAAACTTAAAAAATTGTTCTAAAAAAATGAAATAAGAATTACCACATTATAGTTTTAAACAAAGAATAAGTAATTCCCATAATTAACAAAGCATGATACAATAACAATCGTGAGATCATTTAGCTTGAATTAATTTAATATAATGCTGTCACATTGTTAGCATTACATTATTAATTAGTGCTATTATAACTATTTTCTGTCATTTGTTGCCACCAGAAATCATTTTCAATGCTCATCTTGAAATTTTCTTGTATGATATTCGCGGTGATGGGAGACAGAAAAAGTTTTGCATGTTTCAAAAAAGAAAAAAAAAAGCATTATTAAATTTATAATTGGTGGGAATATGCCACTCAAGTTGCTAAAATACAAAACCCATACATTATCAGCTGGTATTGTACATGAAAAAACAGCAGGAGAAAAAAAAACAAGGTTAAACAATAATAAATTTTTAAATACTGCAGCGTCATTAGCGTTTTCGTTAGATTGAAAAATTTGCCATATTTTCTTTTATAAAGAAGAGTAGAATTTTATTAGCTAAATTGTTAAAAATGTGCGCGTTCTACAACGATGGGACAAAGGCATATTAAAAACTGACGTGACCAATACAGATTCCACAGGAAAAAGTAAAAAACTTTTTTCTTGTATAAACGTGAAAAAGTCCCTTTCTCCAAGTATATTACCTCCCACTGCGCGTGCGTGTGAATGTGTTTTTTTAGTGTATACAGTAAACTTCTATAAATGTTTCTTAGAGGAAGACGTGGAAACAGTAGCAAAACTGCAGTCAATAGGAAGCAAAAGAAAAATAATAAAATCGCCACCACCTGTAGCGATGGTGCATATAGAAAAATTCGTGACCCACGAAATAAATGTTCATTCACAATCGATAAAATTCGGTTATTTAATTTCCGATTTTTATGCATTTTTGCACAAAAATCACATTAACACAATCGATAGAAATCATTAAATAGTACTCGACAAAATCGCGAGCGGAAATAATACAACGACTTACTGTGCGTAACGCGTTGCTACGGTTACTACTTCACTTCCTACAATTTAATAATCAAATTTCTCTATTTAAAAATGTCGATTAACATTTCTGTTACGATCTAAAAATGTATAATTCACATCATTATCATCACAACATTATCCACATCTAATTACAGCATTCTTTTCATGCTTTCTACAAAATTCTTAATCTAATTTTTTCCCAAAAGCTCAGCATGAAGCTAAATACAGCACACTGCAATGCGTATACAGTATTCATTTACATTTTATTTAAAAAGCATCATTAAAAACTTTGTGAAAGAAGAAAAAACACAACACAAACGAAATTACAAAATATAACAACTTCCCCAATAATAGAAATTCCTTAAATTCTGGAAGTTTGTTAACATAGAAGTTCCTTAACATCTATCAAAGATTTCCCATCTTTTGTTGTATTATCCACTCATTTGATCTATGTTAATTATTTGAACAGGCAGAAGGACCACCAATGTACAGACCGGAAGAGTATATATTCCACTTAAGGAAGTGGTTCGCGGACTCTGGTATCCAGACCACTGACAACCGAGAACGGGACAAGAAACCAGGAAAAGACGGTCACGAGGTCAACAACGTCAGCATCGTTCTTACTGAATTGCTCGATATTTCCGAATTATTAAGAAATCTGAAATTTGATCTAAAACTCGCTCACGCTGGGTAAGTTTTTAAGTATTTTGATTTCACTCAAAAATTACACTAAATTACATATATATTTTTTCTTCTACACAACAAAGATGAGGGAAGGGAGCATATTAAGAAAAATACATAAAAATTGCGTAAACAATTCTAACCAGAACAGGAAATTCGTGCAATTGTATTTTTTTCCTTTTCTTTTATAAAACCGATTATATCCTTATCTCAGTTAATGTTTACAAAATATAAATTTAGAATTCACTACATCAAAATTTTCTATGATAATGTTATGATGATGATCGATTTATTAAGCAACAAGGGAGAAAATGCTCGCTAAATCTGATATTTAGTAAACAGGGTTAACAGTTAGCAGACATTTAAGTTTTCTGATAACGTCCCGATAAAGCAATCACTTTGCCTCAGCATTTAATTTTATTTACAACATAACGTGATACGTATCATACAAGTTACTGTAGCTGCTATATTATTTTCACCAAAAAAAAATAATATACGAGCATAAAAATACATATAAAATGAGAACATGCCCGTCGTTTATCACGATAATGAATTGAATCAAAATCTAAAAAAAAATCCCTAAAACCACGCATATTATATTTAATATCTCACAACTTAAGTACTTTATCACACTATGCGTATTAACATCATTTTAAAAACCGCATAGCAAGTATTAAAATATTATTTATCAAAACATTTGCACGTTCAAATTTCAAAGCTAACCATATGCAGTAAATCTAATGATTTAACATCAAAATGCCACTTATTAAATTACAGCAATGACATCTAAAATCCGATTTCTACACTCTCTGGCCTTGTTGCACTACTGTATAATTATTACCCATTAAAATTTAACCTTTATTTTGCTATCGTATATTTCCTTTTAAAATGACTATTTACCCGGTTAACTAACATTTATCCAACGCTCTATTTACAATGGGAATCGTTTTTGTATTAGTTTCTAACATGAGAACGATAAAATCTTACTTTAAGAAAATAATGGCACTTTATTATGTTTATAAACGGTAAATATTGTCAGTATTGCTAAAAACTAGAAGCCATCGCTAATTTATACGCTTATACTCATAATAAGATAATTATAAGGCAATGTAAATGCAATATAAACATTACACTTGGATGATTGCTATTTTTGAGGATGCAATTTCACTTAGAGTTTATAATCGACTGGTATTGTGTTATTAATTATAGGCGTACCCAAAACTTTACAATACCTTAAAAATGCAGTAAAACAAATCTCTTACTGGTAAGTCTAAAAAGTCTAAAGGAACACTGAACCCATTTAAATTCATGACAAGTTACCGTATAAGCAATTGTTTAGCAATACCAACATCAAAATCAAACAACTGGAGTCATCACACGCCACATTTTCAAATGCCAGTTTACTATCTATAATTATAATTAATGTAAAAGAGCCAATAACAGCCAAATATCAAATGTACAAACAGATATTTCAAAATGACAGAAATTTAAGAGCTATTCATGTCACTGCGTATTTTATGTAAATGTATAACTCATATTAGGCTGAAGAAAAAAATGTAGGAAGAATTTGGGGTGTCGTCCTCACGCATACCATATCATAAAAAAAAGATTATTAAATTGTAGATAGCCTTATAACGACTAAAACCCGTCTGTTAAATTGCTAATCGCCGCAAGTGACAGATACACGCAAGTTCTACGACCTCGTTTGCTTTCAAACAATTTACAATAAAAATGGCCAAAAACATCCTTTTTTTTTTCTTTTATTTATACTGTAAATTTTTGAAGGAAATCATAACAGTTCCACTAGAAATTATAAGGTAACACAAGCAAACCCTGTGGTTTCAATCTCATTATAATAAGCAATCATCATTACAACTCCAAAAGTTCAGCGAGTTCAGTCCCATTACAAACACATTATGGAAATAAAACACAATTTTAAGTGGTTAAAATACCAAAATAATAAAAATAAAAAAGCCATAGATTTTAAATTCACAGGCAAGTGCATTAAAAGTTAAAAACCATTGCCAGTTTAGTGGATGGTTGTGTGTTTATATTTGCCATTCATTAACAGTTGCTCTTAGTGTAAATGCTGTAATCGTGTAACCAAATGAATAAACAAAATTTTAAAAAAAGTTGAACGACTTAACCTCAACCGACGCCCTCGTCTGCGCTATTCTGCATTCAAAATTTGTCTTTATTTCCTTTGTTTCTATGTGAACAGAATAACTTTGGTTACAAAAAAAAACCCTACTCGTAAATATTTACTTTTTCATCAGACAATTACGTTATACGGTACTCCTTTTCGCATCAACACTTGTTTTTGATGCTGTTTTTATTCGTCACTAATTTCATGTTGAGTAATTGTTTTAAAAGTTTAGCTGTAGTTTCTTAAAGTGATTGAACGTAATAGTAAAAAAATCAACAGCAGCGCATCTAAAAGTTAGTAAATTCACACGATTTTTAACGCCAAATTATTAACGAGGCGAAGCCACATCCGTATATTGAGATACAATTAATTTAGCACAAAAACACTTTATATATTTTTATAACCTGACAAAGGGTTACATGGTAAAATGCTAAAAAGGTGAGGGTTAATCATGACGAAATTTTCTTTTCTAAAATTAGGGAAACAAAACCTTGAAACTCTCGTTTTAACTTTAAAAAACAATAATAAGAAGCAAATTAGAATTTCAACAAAAAAAACCTTACAACAATGCAACAATTAAACGCCAACTACCATATTCTTTTACAGTTGTAACTCAAATTATTTACGTTTTCTTTTTAATTGTTATTGTAGATTCGTGGCCGAATTTATACGTGAACCAAACAACGGTGTTTTTCTTCTGCTGGATTTTCTTAAAGTGACCCAACTCAACGTTTCAAATGACAAACGAGAAGAAAACAACAACAATACTAACAACAACAATAACAACAGTCATCACAACAGCAATCAGAGCGCGGGTGGAACTTTGCTTAAAAACCGACCTCAACAGACAAAGAAAATGCTGGTAAAAACCAAAATCCTTTAAACAAAAAAAACCAACCCACCAACCCTTATCTTATATAAAAATAGCTATATACCCATCAATCAACTCATAAGCACATTTTCAATAGAAACTTTGTACTTGAGTAATTGGTTAATTTTTCTTTCACGGTTTCATTTTGCTAAATGCCTTGTTAAAATTGCAACATATTTGAAGAAAAAAAATCACAATTAATTGAAACAATGAGCCGTCAATTTCTTTTGCTTAACCCAGCGCATATAAACCTAGTTCACACTTTTACATTATTGTTTTCTTTTTTTTATGTTCCAGGCGGATGAATACGAGTGTTTGCTTAGCCTGAAACACGCCACGCGATACTCGGTAAGTAAATTTTCTTCCAAAACACAATAATATACTATAAACAGTATAATCTTCCGTATTTTGCTACTTAATTTCATGTAACTACCCTTATCAAGTTAGCATCACGCTTGGAAATAAGCCACAATTTATTAAAAACATACACAAATAACGGGGAATTCCCCATTACATTAAAAGAAAAAATATTTAGTGCGTTTGCCCCAAGTTTAAACCAACAGTTACTATACATAAATTCTTTAAATATTACATTTCATTTCCCCTTTTAAAAAGTAGTTTTACACAACAAATTTGAGCACTGATAATAAGAAAGAGTTGACGACCACACACACGTGATATAGACAATTGATTAATGATCCCTTTAAAAAACAATGATTAGCAAAAATGTTTACGTTGTAGGATAGGCAGCCTACTGTGTTGATGATGATGATTATTAGAACTTCTGGTATTTTTTTTCTTTCGTTTTGGTTTTTAAAACAATCAATTTTTCATCTATCTGTATAGAAAGAGTGCGAAAGAGCCCACCGACGCATTTCTAATTTCAGAGGCACGACTAAAAAACTAATTAACCATTCAGCCACCTTATCCTCGCATTAAGAACTTATATTATTAAATAACCAAAAAAGTAAAAGTAAACAACGTAGTAAAAGATTTGAGAAAGTGATTATTATAATCCATTGTTTATATTTCACCACACGCATTCACAATACATAAGAAGCTAAAATATTTTTTCAAAAACGTTTACTCGCAAATTGTATATGACATGCACTGTCTAAACGCTCAAAAATTTGCTGTCAAAATGGATTTTGAGGACAAACAATGTTGAAACCAGAATAAAGAAGCAATTAAAAACTGTAATCGACGATAATTAAATTTAATTGCGTAAATTATTTAGTTAGGAATTGATGAAACAACATTTCAGAAACAATAAAACTTTTCAAGCATTAGTAAAGCATTATGCTGTTCAACTTTTCCTTTTATCAAAAATGATTAAGCTTTCACTAGCTATTAATTTTATTATTCGCAGCGTGTTAATTAGCAAGTAAACAATAATAATTTTTTTAAAAATTATTATGGCAGCCCATATTGTGAGAAATAATACGCAATTTTTAAAATCGGTCATTCATCTCATTGAATTTTTCTTTAATTTTTGCATTTTGATTAAAACACTATTTTCTAAATAAAAAGTATTATTAAATGCTTTTGCTAATTTTTAATTTAATTCATTGGAATAATTAATAACGCTGCTAACTTTTCCATCAGTAAACTAAATGACTGAATTAGTACAAATCTTGTCTTTCTTTTAAAAAAGTGACACACAAATATGTTTTTACTAAACATGTAAAATAGTAAAAACATTTGTATTCAAACAATATGACACAAGCAGGCAATACTGTATACATGTAACATGAGTATTCAATAAAGTTAACATTTGTAGATGCACAATAGCACCTCTTTAACCTAAATGGCATTGTAGCCTTTGACTTTACACGTACAATACACTGATTCTGTGGGAGTAAATGACATTAAAAGTTAAAACTATCTTCATTCAATGTTTACTTAAACATCTGGTGACATCGACATGCCAAAAATAACCTCACTTTTTAAATAGTGTACTCTAAAATCTAAAAATGAAAAGTAAACAAGGACTTTGCAATTAATTTTGCTTTCTTTCTTGACTTCTTAAAGAAGGGAATATACGCAACTCTTTTTGTTAACAATGGAAAAAAAATTATTATTAACGTAAAAAATTGGGGAAAATCTAAACAACTTAAATACATAAAAATTTGGGGCAAAAATTATGGTTTTTTAAACGAAATTTCAATAAGCGTGGCCTGAATTCGGTTTCCTTCTAATTTAATTAGCTGTATTTGTTAAATGAAACAAGGATATATATAGTTTGGGAGGAGAAAATGACGAAATTTTGCTTTTACAGTATTCACATCTCACGAAACGAGTACATACTCGTGCTTTTCAATACAGTACTAAACTTCTATGTACAAACAGAGAAATAGAAAGCAAAAACAAAACCAGGTTAAAACGGCAATATTGTTTCACTAAACAACAATAAACGATGACTACATAATAATAATAATCATAATTATTACCAATGCAACGCACTGTCACGCCAGTTTTAGAAAGAAATAATGTTCACAAACAGTATTTAACTTTCAAATCTATTTTATGCTCTTTTTCGTAATAAAATGCTTGAACTTCGTAATATCATGATGATCCTTACAAAGTGTCTTTTGACAACCCCTACTGACATTTTAGCTTTGTTATGAGTAAATTCAATCTGAAATTTTTACGACCTTATTTCAAGTAACAAACTCACTTTTCATCATAAATATTTGGCGAATGAATCCTCTTGCTGAATCATAATTCACATAAAGTTGTATAAACGTGTGTAACACCTTTTAAAGACAGTAAAACATAAAAAAGCAAGCTGCTGACCTCAAAAAGAAACTTTTTTTGGTTGAAATAATAATAAACCGTTTAAATTTATTAAGCTTGGTTATGATTGACTTCACCAACCACGTAATATAACATGCTTCTGTTTCTTATAAAGTTTATGTCTTAATTTTTGCTTGATGAAATCTCATAATGTATGTTACATAAATAGGAAACCATGAAATACATTATGGACCATCCTTCTGGGGTTTTCTTAGCGGCATCTTGTGCACATAGCAATTTTATGAAGTCACGAGTGGTAGCGCTTGAGGTAAGCCGATTACCTTAATCCATAAAAATGTATAAGATTAAATAAGAAACTCTATTTTGCATTATTATCGTGTATAATTATGTGATTTTTTTCGTATTTATAATATTTTTTATCAAATAAAAATGATGATTTTTATCGTTTCAGCTTTTAATAAAAGTCTGCGAGTTTGGCCCTGATGGTCATAATCATGTTCAAAAGGCGATGTCGACCTTAAGGTTACGTTTTGGTGAACCTGTACGATTTAAATTTCTTGTTGGAATGTTAAGCAGCCCTGGAAATAAATCTCTCACTTTTCAAGTAGGTTGAATTTCATCTTCCAAACAATCTACTTAAAGTAACATAAGGGTTAACGTAGACGCGAAATAATGAAAAAACTATATTAAAACGTGAAACATCAAAATAAGAATTTCAACATTTCCTTTACCTTTGCCGAACCCTTAACCATAATAATTGTACAACAATACACAATTACTTTATAAAATATTAAAAAAATCATTTACCAAATCGGTTACTCGGTGCAGACAAAGCCCTTAGCTTAACACACTGTACCGCGCCGTATGTCTTTTTACTACCCGACATTTTAGCAATTTACACACGCGATTAATTTATTATAAAATAGCGCGACTTTCGCGTTTATACGCGCACTGACACTTTGACAAACGAATAACTCACATAATATAGTCATTTCTTCTAAGTAAATTAAGTAATGATTACCTAATTATCACGCGATAAGTTCACACCCCTCCAAAAAACTTTCAGGACCAGCAATAAAATGGCGGATAGCGTGGGTTGAAGATTACTGTGGGTTTCAACTTTTTAAGCTGCGTACCTTTACCATTTAAAATATTGATTCTATAAATATATATGAATATCAATTATAAAAGTTTATTTCATTTTGATCATATTGCAACCGTTTGTTATACATAAAAATATTCGATTACCCTATGTTTTTATTGATATTTCTCACTACTGAGAAGTGCTCGTGAACCTAGAGTTGAGAGCACTCTAAAAACACCTGATTATTATTACATGGACATGTTGCGAATTCAATGTTACTATATACAGTATTCTGTAAGAAACATGTTTTCATATTTTAATAAACTAATTGTTATGATGTTTTCTTTTTAGGCATACGGTTTGAGCTTTTTAAATAAAATGTTAGAAACGTCGCAAAATATTTGCAAGAGAGTGTATCTGCAGTGTGAAATCGACGAAGCTGGATTAGACATGAAGCTCCTTCAAAAAGTACTCATACATTTTACCATCCTCTTTTTTGAGAAATTAGGATTTTAGTTTTAAACAATATTTCGTTTTAGTTCACAGACTATAGGGACTACAGTGACCACAAGGCATACGTAGAGGCTTTTCGCGCATGGAAACGCAACTATGTAGATATTGAAAGTTTGGTTTTGGTTTCCAGACGACTGACAGCTGATAACAAATTACTCCGAACAGAAGTAAGTTATTATTATTGATACACTGTATTATCGTTTGCAATTTAATAAGGTTAATAATCGCATCAATTATTTAGGTTGAAAAGCTAAGAGAGTCGACAAAGGTGAGTAGTATCAAAATATTATTTTGTGTTTGCAATAATTTTTGAAGGAAAAACTTTTTGGTTTTTTATAGAAACTTGAAGAAGATAAAATGAGTTTAATTACTGTAGAAAGACAGGTAAATTGTGTAATTAATATATGATAATTAAGTTTTATTACACGTATATTGGATTTAAACGTTGTTTTACAGACCATTATTATTAATAATTTTTGTAATCATAGTTATCAGAGCAATGTGCTGAATTGGAGCAAAAGGTCACCACTCTTTCAAAATCACCAGATACAAGCCAAGTAAGAATTAAATAAAACAATTATTTCCATCAAGAATATAATTTCAAATAGTGTAGAGCAATTTCATTTTAAAATATTATTATTAACTCGTGTTTAAGGTATTTCGGACACAAAACCAGACTTAGCCACATAAAAGCCTATTATAAAACTGTGTAATATACTGTATTATAAAACTTATTCTTTCTTTACGAAAGAGCATTTTCAGTTTATGGTTCTCCAAATAACATTTTACACATTATTTACAAAAAAACCACATAATAAATCACAGTTAAATTTTAGTAATGGATATAGAGTGACTACTATTAAGTTATTCCTGATTCTCTTGTGATTAGGGCCTCCCAAATAGCAGGTCATTTATTTTATCCCCTACTTTCGACATAAAAGGTTTCTGTAAATTATAAACGTGAGAATTTAAAATTTTGACTCGGTTTCTAACATACCCTATAATTACGAAGTTGTTGTAAACTGCTGATGTTCCTATTACCATCTAAACACTTATAAAAGAATGAAACAAAATCAGTTACTAAATACTATAACGGAATACCAAACTGGCGTTTTTATGGGCAAGTTATAATTATCCTTTGTTAATTATAAGTTCAGAGATTTTTTCCTATAAATTATCTTATGGTGTGAAAATTAAAAGAGTTATTTTATAATTTACAGGGAGAGAGTGGTAGTGATCGAATGTTGGAGAGCAAACAAGGTTCTAGTACTGAAGATACTCACGAAAATATGGGAACCCCTAAAACTTCATCTGAAGAGAGTGACGGAAACTCAGCTTCTCCCAGTCCACAACCTCATGTTATTAATAAAGGTTCCGACGCCATGAGCATTTCATCGGAAGATTCTCACAAACTCTCGACTGCCGTAAAAATGAGGAACGGAACAAATTCTGAACTTGACCTGCGACATGAAGAAAACGAAATTATTATTCCTCACATTAAACAGCGCAGTCCTTTGTACGTGTGGCCAAATCGTAACACCAACGATAGTTTCAGGCCTGTTAATACGTCGTCTATGAGTGATGAAGTATTTATCAGACATCATTTGATGCAAGACGTATCCCCAGACAAAAATAGTGGGGTTAACCTGCGAATTAGATTACTTAAAAACGACAACCAGAAACAAAATGGGGATAGTAGCGACGAAGCCGATGAAGGTGGTGGTATAACAAATCGTCACATACGACATGATGATTTTAGTTTAAATTGGAGTTACCCCGCGGTACCTTTACCGATTGCTGTGGTAACTTCTGGAAAGAGCAGTCTTCAAGACATGAATACATCCTCTTCTTCATCAACATCTAATAATCACGTTCTTGCAAACAACCCCTTATTGACTAACGACCGGTTTGTGAGTCCTTATCGGATTCCACCGTTCAGGCATGGGCCATTATCAGAAAATACAAATTACCAAAATGAAAGACTTTCGTTGGATTTCCATAAAACACTGTTTCAAAGAACTTATCCGGTTCCAGCCTCAGAACGACTGACTCGAACATTTCACGTATGATAAAGTGAAGCTTTGTTGTAATAGCTATTTTTAATCTAAAAGAAGGAATCTATTATAGCATTTGTAGATATATCATCAACATAATATTATACATAACGATTGTTATTATACATTACATTCCGTCCAATTTGTTGCATAATATTGCGCAGAAGTAATGAGAATTCATTGCCGTCAATGAATTTGGTTCGATTGGCTCTCGTATGGTTTGAATTTGCTTTTTTATTTTTTATGAATATGTACTATAATTATGTATTAATTATTATCATGTTAATCGATTACTATTAAAATTCCAGTGGCTTAAAAATACAGGGCATAAAACATCTCAGCATTCCCTTGCAACTGATATGAAACAATTGATTTAATATTGTATACTTACTGACGATTTTAGCTGTAATTTTAAAACTGCGTCCATTGTCTCGTGTGTAAAATGTTACAGTAAATCTTGTTATCGCAGTAATACTGAAATCAAAATCAATCCAAATAAATTTCAAAACTGAACCTTGTAATATTTTTTTTTAAAAAAATATTATTACTAAAGGTTGCATATGCTTTCAAATTAAATAATTTTTTTTTCTTTTAATTTATACCGCCGTTGGATTTTGTTATTCAACTTTAACTTTTAGCAAGCGACTGCAAATCTATAACGCCACATTATATTGTACGACTAACGATTCCTGTAAGAGATTTGTTATAATGCTGAGCATCTCGACAGTAAAATTAGAACATTATTAAACACTGACTTACTGTACAGCAGAACTAGTGTCATCATTCTGTATCACCCGTTTCTATTACCGTATTAAAATACGATTTGATAAAAATTCAAAATTTTTATTAATCATATATAAATGGTAACCAGATTATGCAATTACTTTTCCATTTTCACTTCATATATCTGTTTTGTTTGCGCCAGCGCTGCAGTGCCAAATTAGAAATATAATTACTGTATATTGGTCATTTTCCAAAGTAAACAATTAAATTTGTTGTAACGACAGTTATACATTTAAACACCTGCTCCCACTGTCATGAGTATTTCCTTTTAAAAAAACAAAAAGATGATTGCGTACCATCGGAACACTGAAATGGATTTAGCACAATACAAAACATTGTTACGCCTTAAACTGGCTTATAAGTATTTGTATGATTTTTTGTTTGTTTTTGAATTGAATAATTTTAAGTATTAAATCGTTACTGTTCCTTTTTGGCTCCTCCTGGTTGACATCCCTCCACATTTTCTGGCCAGTCACACACGTTTTCATTGAGATTAAATACTAAATTAGATGGACATGCCATATGATGCCTTCGGTCTCCTTCGCACATATAATACATTTTACAATCTTTTACATCCTTATGATAACTAATAAACCCTTGGGCTTCTTTACATATTACTTCATTGGCTGTAAAAGAAGATATGACATTAATATTAAAATATACGTTGACTATATACCGTACAGTATTTTTTATCAGCATGTTACGTACCATCAACTTTTACAAGACTATTAAAAGTACTTTCTGCATCTTGTCCATAAACAGTACCGGGTACTCCATAATCTTTAAGCTCTTTGTTAACCATATCTAGCAAAGGATAAGATGGACCACCACAATGTCCTCTAAAGTCATCCAAGTCTAAAGACCAAATCATGGCACCTCCATATCCTTCAGTTTTTAACCAATCCATCTTATTTGACAAAAACACAACCATTTAGTAAAAACGCATAGAAGACAAGCTATACGTTGTTCCTACTTTTCCTTTAACACTTCGTTCATCGTCAAATCCAACCCACTGATTTCCTTTATAAGCAAAAGGTATTAGCTGCTCTGTATCCCAAACAAGTGTAGCATTCTCACGTAAGAAATCGCAAATCTGATAATAAAAGTACTGAATGTTACACGGGAGTCAAAATTTAAACAAAACAAGCAGCTTACTTCATAAAATGCTAAAATTCCAGTTTCTTTTGTGTATTTTCCAGGAAGACCACCCCCTTCAGCTGAACTACCAATATCAAACATAGTGGTATTGGCCAAAGTAAAAGTTCTTCCATAAGTTGGAATTCCTATCATGAGTTTATGTTTCGGTGCTCCAAGTTTTACCCACATAGACGCTCCATATTCCTAATACATTAAAAAATGTTTTAGAAACACTATAAAAAATATTATTTGATCAACTTACAACTGTCAATTTGTAATCGTACGCTCCTGCGCTTTCCAAAGGCTTAAGCGGACTATTGTGACCGACCTGATTTTCCCATAAACCATGGAAATCATATGTCATAATATTAATGATATCTAACAGTTTTGATATTTCAGTAACGTCGTATCCGGCTTCGACAACGTCTGAATTTGCTGGTACAGCGGCTGAAAGTATTAAGCGAGGAACTTTATTTACTTTAGATTCACCTTCGAATGCGTCTTTCAGTTCCTACAATTTAAAAATAAGTGTTTTTGTAAGTCTTCATCTACTAATTTTCAAATGAACTATTTTTAAAAGAAAGTCACCTTCAACAAATCGGTGTATTTAGTTTTTTCTTCTTCGCCTCTCGGATATTCCCAGTTTATTTCAAGTCCGTCTAATTGTAATTTTCGTAAGTACTCTACTGAATCATATACAAATGTTGTCATTTTAAAAACCGTTTCAGTCATTTCCCTACAATAAAACAAAATTGAATTAAAATCATTGGCTTAGCATTAAACTAACACTAAAATCTACCTAAATGGTTTGCTGCCAAAGTTCCAACCTCCAACGGCCAGCAAAATTTTAAGCTTCGGTGAGGCTTTCTTTACTTCAGCAATTTTCTTGTAAAGTTCTTCTTCAGTGTCGCTGGGAGCTGTAAGTTTGCCGCCCTTAATACCCGCAAACGCAATAACTAAATGAGTGCAAAGAGTTCCATTGACATTATCAGGTCTAAAATTTCCAAGACCATGTCGTTTTACTGCCCAGGTAGTGAAATAGCACACGATTTTAGGAGGAGCAACTGAATAAACAATGATAAAAATTAATCAAATGCAACCATAATGACTTATTATAACTACTGCGTTACATTCAGGCTTGTCTGGTTTCTCGATTTCAGAGTCAGAATCTTCAGATTTTTCAACACCACCCTTTTCAATGTTTAGTTTAGGTTTTGAAGTCGACTTCCTTCGTGCCAATTTTCCACCGATTTTACCCTTACTCCAATCAGTAATTTCTGGACCTTGAGGTCTAGGAATTCCTAATAATTCTTGTTTCATTAAACCAATCAGTGGGTAAGGTCCGTTTCCACAAATTCCGTTAAAATCGTCCATATCCAACGTCCACACCATAGATCCACCATAACCATTTTCTTTTAACCACTTCAACTACAATAAATCATAAAAAAACATTTAGTCTAAAGCCAATACCAAAATGATACAACAGAATTAAGGTACTTTTGTTTTAATACTCTTTTCATCGTCAAAGCCAATCCACTGGTCGTCATAGTGAGTGTAAGGTGATTTCATTTCATCATCCCAAACGTAATTTGCTCCTTCCTTTAACAGCTCGCAAATCTATAAGTACATCAAACGAGTGAAATTAACTTATTGTTTCAGTTTTCTCAATTATAAATTAGAGAACTGCAGGCTTTGTAGCTGTGTCTAATTCCCCAATGTATGCACTTGACATCATGCAATTTCTCACCTCATAATACGCTAAAAACCCAGATTCCTTAGTGTAAACTCCTTCCGTTCCTCCACCAGTAGTCGGTACATTTACTCCATTCACGTCTGGATCTGCCAGTGTAAAAGATCGTCCATAAGTGCCCATACCTATTATCATCTTTTCTTTAGGAGCACCCAATCGAACCCATAAATTAGCAGCGTGGTCCTTTAGTAGATCGAATTAAGTCAGTCAAATAATTGGAAAAAAATATTATCGTTAAATAGCAGCTCATATATACCATACACAATTGCTTCCTCCATTGAGTATCATTTGACGGAGCGTATAATGGACTATTATGACCAGTTTGTGATTCCCATTTACCATGAAAATCATAAGACATTAAATTAATAAAATCTAAATACCTATTTGAAAAAAAAATGATTTAAAATATTATTATTTCAGTACATCTAAAACACAAAATTACTTTGAAACTTCTGGAACATCATAACCGGCATTGACCGAATCTGCACCGGCTGGAACAGCGGCAGTTAACAGTAATCTTGGCGTTTTAGTCTCTTTGGCTTCGGCTTCAAATGCTTGATACAGTTCTCTAACCAGCAATACGTAATTCTTCTTATCATCAGAGCCTTTAGGGTATTCCCAATCCAAATCAAGTCCATCAAAATTTCGTTTCCTGAGGTATGAAATTGCATCCAAAATAAATGTTTGTCGAGCATAGCGACTACCGGACATTTCTTTAAATTTTTCAGTTCCAAACGACCAACCACCGATAGCTAGAAGGGTCTTCAACTTGGGATTTTTCTGTTTCAACTCGTTTATCCGTTCGTACAATCCTTTTTTGCCATCTTTAGACTCGTCATTAGCTTCAAACGGCGAAAGTCGGCCTTTCTTAAGCCACACAAATGCAAAAATGACATGAGTGCATAGAGTTGGATCAATATCTTCAGGAAGAAATCGCCCTGTTTTTGGCCGATATTGCGCCCAGTTAGTGTAATAACAAACGATTTTGTAACCGGTATCGCTGTTGGCTTTGGTCGAAGGAGATATAGCAGGCGCTAGCTTATTTCTAGTTGACAATCTTCGTTTGGCAGAATTAACTATTACATAATCAAAAAAAATGAGTTTTAAAATGACAGACAACCCTAAAAATGGTTTTAAACAGTTTGCTTATGCAAACTCACTTGAGACAATCTTAACAACAGTAATTTAAGAAATGTGTTGATAGAAATGTTTCTCCACATAAATTAATCCTCTCAAACATTTTTATCTAATCTTCACAAGCCATTTCATCCTTCTTACGGATGGAATAAACTTATGATAATATTTATCATCATTCACTTCAATAATTTTAGACGAATCCAACTAAAATTATCACTCAATTTTATTAATAAAAAAATCCAATATTATAGAACTGTTTCAATAAATTCGACCTAATGTAATTTTTAACTAAGTAAATAAAATTCGCTTTTTTCTGCTAAATTTTTAATTTGCTTTTCAAACAGGACCCTTAATATAAACTATTTACCAAAATGACTAACACCTACGCATCCTTCTATTCTTCTGCACTTGTCTGTGAACTACATTAGCCAAATAATTCTCAAAAAACTTTGCAAGTGTTCGTTATATTTATTTGAAAATGTATGTATGTATTTATTTTAAAAATGTCAACTGTTAACGTTTAAGGTTTAAACTTAAACTTTTAGAGATTTATTACTAAACTCTAATACGATTGTTCAATATCATTAGAAAATTGTGCAACCGAAAATTAGATTTATCATTTTGCGTGATGCATGAAAATGCCAACGATAAACAATTCTCAATTTTTAATTAAAAAATGATCGAATGTCATTCAATCGTATCATTATACAGTATCTATAACATGTAAAGAAATTATAATTCAGTATTAAAAAATTAATTCATAGCTATTGTTATTGGCGTCTCCTGGTATTATATTATTGCATATTAAAACAATCATGCAGAAACATACAGGCACACTGCATTAATTTTAACCAGCGCGTGAAATAAACAGCCTCATTTTGAAACTTTATATATTTGCTTTAATCATGTTGAGAAATTTCTATTCCGAGTATAACGTCGGAAGTTAAACTAAATTCAGTGATGCGCATATAAAAACGCAAATTTGAAATGCAAGTTATAAGTAAACATTTGATAATATCATGTTTAAAAAAAACACGTTGCCAGGAATTGTTAAAAACAAGTTTTCTGAAGTTTAGGTTACCGATAATAAAAAACCTGACTTCAAATGCTACATAAAAATTAACGACTCTTCCCAAAACATTATGCATGTTTATTAATCAACGAGCAGCATCATAAATCATCTTTTAATGATCAAAAGTTTTCAGCATTTATTTAATGTTTAAAAATCTATGCATTGAAAACGTTTTAGGATAATAAAAATAGAATTTAAGCTTACATAAATTAATTATTAATAGTGGCTGATAGTCTAACATAATAAACTAAAGCAGTATAAACTAAAATGCAACTTTCAGATACCTCGTCGTATTAATTATTATTTTCCAAATAATTTACGACAATACCGGTAATAAAAAATTTTACGTAAATATTTTTTATGTAAAAATCCACATCCAGTCACTACTAATCACCGCCTTGTACGCAAACTTCATTTGCAATCAATTCTTATGACCTATTTAGTACTTAGACTACAATGCTATTCTTGCATAAACGTTGCAAATAGTATTATGTTTTATTATAAAATATTTATTATCGTAAATTCGTAACACTCAAAAATCGTATCCATAATAATGCTGTATTGTTAACGCTGCTTTATCATAAATGCACGGTTTAGTAAATTTCGTGTTTTAGTCACTTTTTTTAACGTTCAAAGTAAAATTCAAAGTCAAAATAGTTATCAGTATTACTGTACATGTAATTATAGCACAGTAAACGGTAATAAGTAGCGTGTTATCTTCGTTTTTTTGTACATTTAAGTTGCAGCTACGCCTAAAATACTTCATACGACCATAAATAACGTAATAGGAAAAAAAAAAGATTCGCACAGTCATACTACTTTAAAAGTTAAAAGACATTTTCTAACAAAACAGTGTTACAGAATAATGCATAATGTATAGACAACGTGTGAAAGGCACAAAGTGGGGCAAACTGTTGCAACTGGTTTAGCTTCAAATGCAAGTTCATGGTTATGGAATTTATTTTTTTTCTTCATTTTTAAATGAATTAATTGGTCATGGAACTGTTGCAACTTTACATTTTGACTTACTTTTGATATCAAGATAAAACCTTGTTCAAAATGCAACATTTATTTTGATTTAATAAGTTATGCATTAATAGTACAGATAACACTGGTTAATGGTTACATAGCCTTTAATGATTATTTTAAATGTGCATTTAATTTTATGTTCTGGATTTTTCCATTGATGTTAATTCCGGCCATGAGTAATACCACTAGTTCAGGCTGTTAGTAATACTTAATTTTTTTTTCAATGAATTAATTCGTTTGTATTTTATTAAAACGACTGCATTGCAAACGACATTGTTTAAGGTAGTTTCACACATCCAGTAATGTTGAAAGAATTTATCGACATTTTTTTCAGTACTCTGCTTGCAAAGTGGAACAAAATTCGGATAATATTATGTGACGCCTATTTTAAATGATTAGCATATTGAGTTCAATATTTGCGTTGCTATTTCATCTTTGTCAGTGACTCACTTGCATACAAGAGAAAAAAAAACCATCAACGGAAATTCATTAAGATGTGTTCAAATATTATCATGCTAACAAACTCAAGATTCATAATGGAATCGTGACTCAACTTAAATATAAATTCATCTTAAAATATTTTAAAGAATGAAAAGAAATCCGTTTGAGAGGTTATGAACATAGTAAAAAAGTCATGCACTATACAGAAATTTGACAATTTCCTGTCAAAATATATTTAAAAAAAAACCTATCCAAACAATGTAATTACCTCTCTGGCAGTTAACGATGGCAACACATAAGAAAACCGTTAAAATTAACGTCCAAATCTTCATCTTTTTCATTTAAATCTGCAAAAAAAAAACAAACAATAAAATTACTTTCACTTAAATAAAAGTTGTAAAGAATTTGTGTGCGACATATTTAAATTGAAAACATAAAATAAACACATTAAGTTTGTTTTAAAAACTCACAAAAATAAGTTAGCGGATAAGAAGTGATTATTCTGCCAAGTCATTACCAAAAGACTTTGTACATGTAAATACAATCATTTGTTTCGCTCACTTAGCTTACCTTTATACGGCTATAAAACCGCCTTAAAAATAAGAACTCGGCAAAATACAATGTTTTCTTACTAGCAGACACACGAGATGTGTGCCTGACTCACCGTTCATTTAAATGCGCTGAAAATTAGGTCAATTCACAATCAAACGTGTCTCAAATTTTAATCCAATTAAAAAAATATAAAAACAGTTACCGTATAGAGTATTCTATAAAACTAATTTACAAGCGCACACCCTCGTTTATTTCATCGCCATAATAACAATAAGTAGAGATTTTTAAAGATTTAAAAGCGTTGTTTAAATTGCATAACAACAAATTAATTTACAGTTTAACAAATTTCACACATTCTTTAAAATTAGATATATTTGACTGGTTAATCGCTATTTTAATTCTTAACCTCAATTTAAAAACCAATTTTTCTTAAACTGTAATTTTGTATTTTATTTAAAAAAAGCTGATATAACAAACACATTTCTCTTTTGCAGCTTTATACGGTACTGTACATAATAAAAAGCAAAGTTATGCCAATTATAAAAAGCAAATATAAATTTTTTACTAATACCATTAGATTAAATTTCTGACTTTAGCCACATAATTTACTTTCTTTGACTTAGATTTTTTACATCGTGACAGTTATTTGCACACAAAACCCTCATTTTTAGCCTTTAATGGCATTCTTTATTGCTCCCATTAACAAAATAACCACACAACAACAAGCAAGTGCCCTCAACAAAGAGTTATATATTTTTTTAATTTATAGATCGTGAGTATACAATAGCTGATTAACAGATCTTGAAATAGTCCTAAATTTAACCGGATTCCATTTTGTGGTGTCCAGGTCATTGAAGATCAACTATGTACTTTTTCATAATTTTTTTTTATTTTCTCATATATCTTTTTTTTGTAGTTGTTAACTTTACTGCACATAGATAAGATTTACGTATATGACCTGTATTAGTACGTTGAGTAATAACAACAAAGATTTGCTGCTAGTCCAGTGGGTCAATAGTTCGACGTGGTACTGAAAAGTATGGCATGGCATCCGACCGTGGATTTCATGGGAAAGAATGGGATAAAAAATGACCTGAGCGATTCTCATCAGTCGACCTTTATCAAATTAAATACTTTACCACACAAAAGTAAGAAAAATGAGAGAAAGAGACCGATTTTGTCGTGTTTTTTTTTAAGGCCGTGATTCCATGCCACCTTTTTAACTTCTCACGAATTAACTGGACTTTTTTGTACTATTTTAAGTTACTAATATATAAAATCTAGTTAACCTTGGTTAACTTCATTAGTAAAACGAGATTAAAACAAGGTTATTACATTATATTGCAAATCTATTAACTCCATGCTATATAATCAATTTATATACAGTACACCAGTTTAATTTGTCTGTCCATATCAAGTTATCATTTTAAATTATTATTTACTAGTCACTGAGTCATAATTTAAAAAGCAGACACATTTTCGGATAAATACTGCACACCCAGACAGGTTTAAATTAAAGTAAATCGACTATCCACGCCGGATATTAGATCACTATTGATAAGATTAATAAAGGGTCAAGATATTTACTTTAAGCAAAGTGTTTTCCACTTACAGTAAGCTAAATCTTGATTTCTACTTAATGTTTTTAAATTTTTTATTCTATAGTATTTGTCAAGGTTAAAAAAATAAAAGTATTCAATCTAAAAATACAATTATTTAGTTATCAAAAGAAGCCGATTCAATGCCATCAGAATGAAACTAACGGTTATTATTAGGAATTTTCTTTTGCTATTACATTTATCATTTCCTAGCAATAGTAAAAACAAAATAACTGAAATGTTTTTTTTCGATTCATGTTCAGACAAATACAGCACAAAGTAATAATTATTTGATTGCAACAATCACGACATGTTTCTGTATACAGTACAGTAAATTACTTAGCATAAAATTTGAAAGCCAATTTAGAACAAATTTAATTCGGTAATCGTAATACTGTAAATTGCGATTTTTTGTACAGAAAATTACTACAGAAACTACGCGGCGATATTTCTAAATAATTTTGCTTTCAATTCGATTTTAATTAGTTGATTCTCATTAATCTTTAACCTAATTTAATAGGTTGCTTACGATTTATTTTATAAGTCATAACATGAATTTTAAAGTATCCAATTACAGTAAGTTGAGGTCAAGTTATAAAACGTGACTTATTTTGACTCACTCGTTGTAATAAAAACTGATAAAACACTAATTATAATTTGTTCATGTTCTACTGTAGCTACCTTATAACGTAAGCTCCTATGGCCTAATGGATAAGGCGCTGGCCTCCTAAGCCAGAGATTCAGGGTTCAAGTCCCTGTAGGAGCTAGCTGAATTATTTTTTTTTAAATAATTTGTAATACCTTAAGTTCTTTTATTAAACTTTTTTATGTAACCATAGAAAATTATTAATAGTTGTAAATCTTTTCTTAAAAATCGACCTTAACAAGAAAGCATGAGTTTCTTATTAGGAGTTTATCATAATTATTAAATGAATCACGAATTGATTTACTGTACTTCAATTTTGAAAGAAATGCTAATAAATATGTCTAAGCTTTTTCCTTGAATATTTGCAAGTTAAGTATGTTGGGGAGCCACATTATTATGGTCAGTCATATAACTGTCCAATATACTGTATAAAACAGCTGCCCTTGAATAAGTCAATTAGGCCAAGGTTGAACAGCTAATAATGCCTTTTTCTCCTCCCTGGTCCTCACATTAAATTCATCTTAGTAATATTTTCCAAGGATATAAAAATAACTCCTTTTAAAAAAAAAATTACATGATACAATTTGACAACCCGGAAAATTTCACATCCAAACAATTAAAATACAACTAAATTGTAATAGCAATTCATCCTGATTACACTTTCCTGCAATTAACCTCTTTCGCACTTTAATTTCCGACTATTTTTTTTATAAATACTTTATGAAAAACGCAAATTCCAGGTCACATTTCCTCACGACAATCACTATAATTTCGACTTTCTTACGCAACATAAAGACACCAAATTAAAACACAAAGCATGTCCAACTGTTTAACGTTTTTACACCTACTGTTACCGTACAAATACAGTATAAAAACTCCGGAATTTCTCTATTGTACGTGCTTTGACATCCTTCAAGTCAATTATTATAAGTTTATTATCCATACTATGCTACGTTTAACGGTGCGTTACGTGCACGTCACTACGAGATTTAACAATTTTACATTTTTTTATTTACAAAACAGTATTATTAATATAAGATTACATTATTGTTATCAGGTTTCTGAATTAAATGGGAACTGTAAATTATGCTATAGCAAAATCAAAACATTTCCTTGTCTAACAGAAAAAGTTGCTTATTCAGGAAAAAATCAATTTCTAATCATACCGGTGCCATAATCGAAGCTATACAACACACAATAAGAATCAAAAACAGGAATATTGTAATCGTTTTTAGCCTGATAAACGTATTATGTTTAAATCGTGATGCAACAATCTAACGATGAATATTAAAAAAACAACACAATCGTAATATTAATACATACTGAATATACCGTAGTCATTTCGAATTCTAATTACGTTCATAGATATAACTTTATTTTTTCATTAAAAGTATATAACACATTATTAAATAATTTAACCAATTAAATTCGCTCGTATTAAGTCGTAAACATAAAATACCACTTAAATCATAATTTCATTATGCTCGTAAAACGTTTAATGACTGCCAATTTTTAAACTTTTACGTTGAGCAAACGTTTTGAGTTCCAATTATTTAAATTATTAATATTCTGCAAGTTAGATCCTTGAACTAGTGCATGAATCCTGCTGTTTGTACAACAATAAATGTCGACACTAACCTCAATTGAATGCAAATTTCAATGAAGTTAATCATCAAGCACATATGAATATTAAGAAGCAATCAAATTGATGTCTAAAATAAATGTACAATACTGTACTTTCAAATTAAATAACAGCTTTTAAAGAATTGGGGTGATAACATTTTGAACTCTTGGATAACATTTGAACTTCTGGTGAATTTCCAGTGTAACACCTTTAGTTGCATTATAATTATTCGAGTATTTTGTGGTTGACTAGAACCAATTAAATTGACTTGCAATTGTTATATCAAATTTTTTTTGGAGTTTCTACTATTAAATTAAATGTAAAAATGAAAAATATTTTTTCGACAAAGTTTAAATTAATAGCGTTAAAAACTTAATTATATATTTTTTGGAGTTTTAAACTTAAAATAAGTCCCTGTAATTAAATTTTAAAAAAAATAACGATATATACAGCGCTATTTCTATTCCTTATAAAGTTAAAAGGTCTGCAAATGAAATTAATATAATTAATTATGACACTATAATCTTTAAAATGTGGGTGAGCTTTTCTTTAGTATAAAAAACAGCAGTCGTAAAATATGAAAACTAAATTTAGAGCATACGAAACCACTTTTTCTATTCATTGTACCCGTCAGTCAAGTATTGCAAAAAAAAAAATCTTAGAAGACCTTAATACACAGCAGTATAAAAAGTAAACTTAAAATTCCACTTTCTTTTTCTTCCTGTATTTTGCCTCCCATAGTTAAATTACCAACATGTATAAGCAGACAAAGTGACGCAGCCATTAAATACAGTATAAGGTATTATACTAAAGTAATTCAACAACAAAAAAAAGTCAATAAACTTTACTGAATTATCACTTGCATACAGAGGGATTTACTAACAGCAAATCAGCTACATAAAACGTTTGATCCAAAAGTACAGTTACCTAAATCGTTGCAATTATGTTTTTATAAGTAATGCTATTTTAGCTCACTCCTAACAGTTTCCAGCAGTACTAATAATCGTAAAAAAAGTATATACAAATATAACGCTATTTTATTGATTTCCATTGCTGGTGTGCCACTTTTGCCTCTTGTAAAGTTTCAAGACAAGTTTTCTCAATTGTTATGATTATTGATTACAAAACTTACTTTTAGATTTCATTTCAAAAGAAATTTTTACTAAATAATTATTTCATGCAAATCTCACTTGTAATTTTTGCCTATTTAATGTTTTTAACCCATTTAAAAAAATGCACGTTAAATTTTTAAAAGCTATTAAAATGTACAATATAAAGTAAAAATTTATTCATACAAAAATCCTCCACACAATTTTCTCAGGTATTTGTGCATAACACCACGTTATCACGTCAAATTACCCAGTAATTTTTTCAGCATGTCAGGTTAAAAGACAGCTAACAGGTAAAAACAAATACAAAACAAAAACCTAAATACATGAATATGTTACTTTAAAATTAGCTATCGTAAGATTTTTTTTCTCTCGAAACCTTCATCAAATATGCAGCGCATCATATTGCATCAGTAATTGATGTTTATTTATTTACAGCATATTTTTTTCTTGAACATCTTTTTATCTACAACCATTGTAAATCAACCTACAGTAAATTACTATTAATAATGCAAATGCATCTAAAACTATTTGGTCATAAACTAAAATCAGTGTCAACTATTTTTCACGTGACAGAACCACAAAAGTGATTATGGTTAACTAAAATCTACAATAAAATTCTGGAATCATACTATGATTCACCCAAATGACAAATTTAGCATTTCAAGAAATTAAAACTAAATCAAAAAAGCATCATAACTAAGTACAATTTAACAATGGAAACACTAGCAATGAATATTAACTGTCCATAACTTATAACTATAATAGCGTAGATCCAATCTTTGATTAAATGACATTTACACCTGTTTTTCAATTGCAAGCCAATTTTAGGTCAGACTTATTACCGTTTATTATTTTTTCCCATGTCTGAATCGTGCGAACCCTAATAAACAGCTGTTGATTTAACTACAAAATATTGTAATATTATGATATGAATAAAATATCTATCACTCAGCAATTCCCTTAAACGGATACGCAAGACGACGCATATCATGATAAATCTTCTCCGCATAGTAAACGCTTTAATTTGGTAGCCTAATTCTGGTCATATAAATGTTTTCTTTTAATAAATAAAAGAGATATAACAACATAAAGCCAAGTAGAAGTAGAAAAAAAAAACACTGATGTAAGAGGTGAACGAACTTTTAACAGTTAAAGTCAAAATCAAAATAATTTTTAACTTTTTGAAGAAGAATAATAATGAATACGCCAGCACAGCAATTAGCAATGCAAAACCACACAATTTCTATTCAATACATAGAAACCGTGTTATGCTATATCTTTTGAGAAATTATAATAAGAAAAGCTACCCGCTGTCAGTTTTCAAAAAAAAAAGTTTTCCTCCCCAATTTACCAAGTCTTACACTTACACCCTTATTCTGCAATATTTTCCAACATTAACCAATATTTCTAATATAATTAATTTGCAAATAAATATTCTGCATTGCCATACAAAAAAGATAACTTACAGTAGGTATAAGCTCATAAAGTTACTGTAAGCAAACTAAACCACTTATAACAACTTGTTAACAGTCTGTAAATTTATTTTTATTTGCAAATACCCATAAAAATATGCAATCTCAACGTTAACCAATGTTTTGACTGAAATGCTAATTATTATACTGAGGTCTGCAAAATAAATTAGAAGCTGTCAAACTAAAACTAACAATAATTTTCGAGGTTTCCTTCTCTAGACATGAGAAGATGTTTCAGATAAAGGGGTTTCATCAAACTTTAAAAAAAAATCTTTGCTTTAACATCTAAAACATTCACTCACAAAAAAAACGGGGAAAAAACATGTACTGTAATTAGCTATGCTTGTGTTTTACATTACATTATTAATTACTAATAAAACGAAAATGTAAACATAACTATAACTAAATTTTAAATCAATTGTTTTCCACAGAACGTGTTAAAATCGCAATAAATATTTTGCAACTTACTTATGGATTCAGTCAGATTAAGAGTCCTGTACACTTCTTCATAAAAACCCCGTAAGCAAATCACACGGTATATACCGTAATTATATCCACAATTATTTGCAAAGTCGATCGAAAAGATAACGTTTAAAAAATACAAAATGACTTAATAAATACCGAATATCTAAATATGCAAGGTGATTTTGAGCTTTGTGAGTAGTGCAAGGTGGTTGTTATTGTAGGAGGAGTAATGATGTGCTCTAATTCATTTCTCCTTTCAAAACAAAAATTACACTCAGATGTAAAAAAATATCAAATCGTAAATGCATTTAACAGAACATTACAAAAGTAAAGTTTGTGAAGTTTTAAGAGCTGATTTTTCGTCAATTTAAGTTAAGAGCTGGCCGACAACAGACCGTCTGACCGATTCGATCGCAGTTAGCAGCACCAAAATGCCTAAAAAAAATACCCCACCCATATACCCTTCGTTTCTCCCCTCTCTTTCTATTACTGTTCTTACCTAAATCTAAACAAGTCTACGAGTAAAATCTTAAAATAGGTCACGTGTTAACTTTTAATCCAATCAGGTGTGTGCGACCTGCCAAGGGGAGTTGACCCAAGCAAAGCAACTGACATCAAAATTACTGTTGAATTAGTTTAAAATTAATTAAACAGAACAATTATTAAACTGTGCAATTGTAAGACCTTTTAAAAAACCCTCAAAATCCATCCAAGTCTCCACCCTGTGTATAAAACGACAATGCTTTTTTTCGATGTGTTGTTTCTAAGTATTAATTTTCTTTATGCTATTTTTTTTTAAGAATCAGGTTGATAAAGTGCATTCAGTAAAATAGTCCACTTAATCCATCTTGTAAACAGGCAGGTGATGAAAACTGAAATAAAATTCAGTATTGAACACTGAATAAATTTGTACCACACCCCAAAACTAGCTGCCTAGACATGTAACCTACTTCCTAGGGTTGATTTTTCGTATTATTTTCATCGTTCAATTCAATTCAACCATGTTTTCTCTATCTTATACCGTTTACCTTTTATATGCCACTATACCAACATGTCAATGATCAGTTGACAAAGAGAGATTTTTATACACAATCCGATTATAACACACATAACACATCACCCTCAAAACCTACACACATACACCAAATAATTCAATGGTAAGTTAAATATTTAAAACAAACATATGTTTCAAACGTATAAATTTGCTTTCAAGCTTAATGGCATGCCTCGCTATTTTGATATTGTTACAATGTCGAGAAAGTAACTTTTTAACCATAAGTTTAACCTTATCAAGTACTAAATAGCAACCAATTGAGATCTGATCGTATTATATTCGCACATCATCAATCAAATGATCAATTAATTTGTATTCATCTAACAGAAAAAGAAATAAAATAAAAACAAACACTTCTTAACTATTATCAATATCATCAGCTGGTACATTTTGTGATCATGCTATCTGCATATTCCTATGTGTTAGAAAAAACAAAATGAGTTTGCTGATCAATAAGATGTTTAATCAGCAAAACAAGACGACTGCATGAAAATCATGTCAGTAACGAATTAATGGAAAGTTGTTTTTCCCTTTTAACGGTATAACTCTTTGAATGAAATGCACGGTCATAAAAATATTTTTCAAACTTATCCAAAAGCAAAGATTTTACTTTGTGAAATTTCACACGTTACAAGATAAATTCACATCAATATGAATAAAACAAAGCTCATTTTATAAGGAATCATCCTAATAAACAGTTATGTAGTCGATTAAGGGCGTCAAGAAAGGTGTACTATTAATAACATAAACACATGTTTCAAAAGTTAAAACAATAAAATAATAATAAACGCCATTGAACTACAACAGCAGTATTTTACAACTTTTGTTTATTTTAGTTGCATTGAACTTTTGTTAGAAACACAAATGAATGCATAAATCTACAACATTATTTCACGGAAGACCAAGATTTATGTTTAAAATCTGGATATTACATTTTGTCAATGAAATTTTACATTTTACCACCATTTGAAAGCCCAATTTTGTGTCTACAACTTATAAGTCATAACAATTCACAAAATGATTACCAAGTAAAGTAAAGTTACTATTTGTTTACAGGGAATAATTACACAGTGATGCTCAATTCTATGTAAATACCGTTAATTTTTCTAGATTCTTATAAATTAATATAAACAATAAAATAATTTCATCTTACTTAACCTACTTTTAAGCATATAAATTAACTTAATGTAATAATTAATCCAATCTTAACCTCATAATTTAAAAGTGTGTGGTACTCGAAAGATTTAGTGGGTAAATTGGAATTGACAGGTAAATTCTAGGTTTTACAGAATAGGACAACATTATTTGGGAGGGTCGTCTGCTTTTGAAGGTGGTGGATGTGTTTTTTGTTAGCTCTGTCTCTACTGATACTTTTGGTGGAAATTACTGAACATCGTTAATATGATTGACTGTATATCATTTAGAAGGAGGATAGGATTGTTTTGTGGTGGAGGAAAGAAAGTATTTGAAAGAGTTAATTTGGCTAAGTCTAGTATTCACATAGTAAGTGTTACTAAAGTACATGTTGGCAGCCGCCATGTTTTTCTTGTGATGATGGTGGCCTTGATAATTGGTAATGTGGAGTTGAATCCTGGCCCTAATATGAATGTAAGTTCCGAAACTATAACTGCTATCCAACATTCTGGGAATAATTCTGAAGATTATTTACCAAGAAATGTACTACTTGATAAGAACCAGCTAAGTTTTGATATTGGTACGCCTAAGGCTTCCAAGGTTAGAAAATTGGATGAGTTGACTCCAGTGGAGGATAGTGATGAAGTTACTATGCGGGATTTGCGACGGCTGTTGCTGCAGCAGGGTGAAAGATTGGAAAAAAAGTTTTCTGGTATGAAAAATTTCGTTTCAATGGAGTTGAAAGCGTTGGAAGACTCATTAGGTGGAAGGTTAGAGAATATAGATAAGAAATTTGAATCTCAGATGTTGGAGTTGAAGAAGGAAAATAAAGAACTAAGGGGAGAGATTGAAGTTTTACAAAAACAAATAGCTTCCCAGGATGATGACTTGGCTGTTGTCAGGGAAGCCAGCAGACAGGAAAGTGATTATATGCGTAAAACAAATTTGATTTTACAGAATTTGCCAGTGGAGGGTAATTTGGAAGTGGCAGTGATTGACTATTTGAAAAATCAGTTGAATTTTGAGTTGCTGCCTGACCGTATTTCTGCTTTGCATTTTTTGCCATTTGGAAAGAAATGCAGGGCTATTCTCTTGAAGTTGGTATCATTGCGTGATCGAGAAAGAATTCTAGAGAGTTTCTATGCATTCAAAAAAAGAACAAAGTTTGATTTTAATAATCCTTTTATTACGCCTCATTTCTCAGGTGAAACAACTTGGATTCGTAGACAGCTTCAACCATTTCAAAGAGACGCAGTTCAGCATGGTAAACGAGCGGTTATAAGGAACGATAAGTTAAAAATTGATAATGAGACTTACAAGTACAGGGTTGGTACCGGTGAATTGGTACGAATAGACCAAAAGAAAAACTATTTAAGTGGTGAAGTACGCCAGTTGCGGAACTCTCAACAGTTTTCGCAACAATAACTACGATTACTTGGCGATCAGAGGGGGGAACACAATGCTTATAGAGGGATTGTTTTGATGAATACTAATGCCAATATTAACCTGTTTTCTGGTTTAGATGGTATGCAGTCGAATTTAGGGGAACGTGGTCATGGTAGTTCTTGTGAAGAAGTTAATGGAGTGAGTGACATGTCTGAAGTGAATGTAATGAGTGAAGTAAATGGTGGTTATGAAGAGAATGATGTAAGTGGAATGAACGAGGTTAGTGAAGTGAATGATGTAGCTGATGGTGTAAGTGAAGTGAATGAAGTTAGTGAAGTGAATGATGTAGTTGATGGTGTAAGTGAAGTGAATGACATAAGTTTACCAAGAGCTATGGAGGGAAGTTTTGTGACTGGACATGCGAGACTGGTGCCATCTAGTTTTATACATTGGAACATTCAGGGTTTTAAAAGAAATTATATAAATCTGATAGTTGAGCTAAGCCACAAAAAGAACTCAGTGATTTGTTTGTCTGAAACCTGGATTTTGAA
>JAAFCF010006680.1:8642861-8804158 GCA_013389785.1 Helicorthomorpha holstii | reverse complement strand
ATTTACTATCTGTTTAAGACCTATTTTCCTTTTATAAAAAATATTATAAGCTTATAACTCGTAACAAAATGGGCTACGTAAGCATTAAACGCTCTATTAGTAGAAGATAAAACACTTGTAAGAAAAAGTTTGATTGAACGTATAAAACAAATAAACAAATACAAATTTTGTTCAATTGACCCTTTTTAAGCATGTTATATGCTAAAAACAAGTTTTAGAAAAACTAATATAATTCTGTATCAATTTTCGAATCTGACTAGAGTGACATTTAACTTGCAATCACGACCAGTAGTTCTCAAACATCCATTATAATAATCATAATAATCGCTCTACAAATTAATCATGTCATCCATGAATTTACAAAATACAGTAATAATAATAAACAACACTTTTGTCATAACTTTAACAACAAAAAAATAATAGCGTGCCAGTGCGATCTGCCATTAACAAATCAGACGACATTAACTTTGCAAAATGTCAATTCGTATTAATCCAAAAGTTATACAAATAATACGTTTACGTTATGCAGTTATAATAATATAAAATAGACTTGATAGAGCTTGAAAAGTAGGTTAAGTAGAGTTTTACCGCCCAGCTGACAATACATTCCCACGCGATTCAATTATTTTTTAAAAACCATATATTCAAAAACCGGTTAAAAGAATATGCATTCAAAAATGCTTTGCTAATTACAATTTCTGATTGAATATTACAGTACGTCGCACAGAAACATATCTTTTTTTAAATAATTTTCTGGTAGTTTACGGAAACTTTTTGTTTGAAAACTTTATAAACTTGATTTTTTATTTTTTAAAAAAAAAGCAAACCAGATGTCATCACGTCAAGTCAGCTGATTGAATTAAAATTACCGGTAATCAAAACTATCTCTGAAATATATAAATACAAAATAATACTTCTTTCTTCATCGCTTGTTTCCTATAATAAATATAAAATATCACTGAAATCGGGATGATAACCCGACCAAAAAAGTACATCTTACTGTCCTAGTAACATAGTTTTTTCTTATTCAGTCCCCCCTATGAAATAATAATATCGATCGATCTATTTATCGAGAAACAACTTTTGCTTTGGAAGTTAAAAGTTTAGAGCATCCTAAATTTTAAAGAAGAAGAAAAAAACGAAACAAGTACTCAACACAATGTCTTAATATTTTTTTTTGTCGGTGAAGTAACTTATTTTCTTCCACATTATAAACAGCACGACTTCGTCTATTGTTTTCATCGTCTGAAATATTGTAATGTCTAAACGCAGTGTTCTTTTAAAAAAAATGATTATGTGAAAAGTATACTCCACCGTCTTTCAGAAAGTTCAAACAACATGAGGGTATCGACCAAGTTTTATTTTTTTAATTAATTTTTTATATACAGTAAAATTATAAATCGGCTAAAACTACATGTGACTTGCACAGTATTTTGCCGGTTTGGAGAATTTATGGATAAAAGAGCTTATTATTTTTATGCCCTTCATAACGTTTATGATTAAAAAAAATGTCTTTAAAATTGAGCAAGACCTTTGCCTTGAACTATTTTACTATAATGTTTCTGATAAAGTCATATTGTTATAACCGTATTATTATAACTATAAACCTCAGTACCTTTGTCTAATGTTAAAATGTTTAATATGCCTGTAGATTTGATAAAGAAACAATCTGGGCAATAATTAGCTATTTTATATGAGATTTTTTAGAAGTAAACTTGCTATAGTTATTGTAAATCTTATTAATAACTCAGTGGAGATAGCATCAACTCAAGTAACAGTTTGCGATTTTCACCAGGAAAAAGCGAGCATACCAATTTCAGCTGTGAATATTAATAAGTTATACGCCCGTAACATTAAGGGGCTAAGCCAGCAACATTTTACAAGGTAACTAATTGACATGCAAGATCGGATCAATTTTTCTTTTTGTTTACAGCTACTTAGTCTTTTTTAAATACCTAAGTAACAATTGTCATTAAATTATAATGATGCCGTCTACATTCACCATGATCAACATTTCAAAATGTAAGCCTGTCGAATGTTTTAATTCGATCGTATTATAACTTACTGAACTTGAGTTTCTTTTTTAATTTTAATTTATGTAAATGGATTTAATTGCCATGAGTATTATCGGTGTTTTGTCTACCAATATCTAAGAATATCAATTGGCAATATTTTTACCATTTTTAATTTTAAATTTGATTATTATAAGTTGTAGTAAGCGATGTAAGTCAGTGCCAGGCAGTATAAGCGATCCATTGTACTTGGCACCGGTTTTGACAAAAACTATCACCGTTATTCAGACGAAAATTGCCTGTTGTGTAATAAAAAATAGACATTAATGTACAGTTACTTACGTTTATTTCTTTGATACGAGTATTCCTGGTTAATGTTTCTTCAGATTTTTCCTGGGGTCTTGGGAACAACTACACTAAAAATGTCTTCCTTGTTGTTATCGAATGGAACGTTCTTTAATCACCCCTTTGCGTTGTGGAGAGATGTAATTGACTCCAATTAGAAACATTTTCACTGTAACTTCACTTTTATACCGGCGGAACTCCAAACTGCCCTTCAAATGTCACATAATTTACATATTAATTTTCACACACGCAGAAAGAACGTGAATTCGAGGTTATGTCGCACACACCCAAAACTTTTTGCAACAGTCACCCTTACAACACTTAACTTATGACCGCTGCATTGCTGCATTTCACAGTGCGCATTCTCATTCAATGGAATCCCAACGTTTACACACAGCGTACGACAATGTTTTTATTTTATTAAAATTCCTTGCCAAGTTCCAACATACCGGTACTGTGTGAATAACTTATTAAACTTCAATTAATTGCGTTAGTAACAATAATTAATACGTCAAACTACACTATTTTTTCAAATTTGACGAGTAATTATCAAATTACACTGATAAGATTTTATTAAGTAGTTATTGACCGTTTTAAACCATGTTTCGGATATTAATTACGTTAGTTTAACGATTTACGTGAATAACTTGTTTGAGTTAATTTTCCATACAAGTTATGCATGTAAATTAGTTGCTAATACAACTCAATTAAAATGGAAACCTTTCACACCTTTATATCGAATATTTCTTCAACAATGCTGATGTTTTTGTTGAGTTTGTGAAATTTAAATAAAGCCTTAGTACTGTTTCAATATTGTACACAGGTTAATAATTGCTAATTGAATATGCATATTGTTGCATTTCCTTATTATTTTGCAACAGTTAACCTAATTGCTTCATTTCCTGATGTTTGAAAAAATCCTTAATTAAGATCTGCAATGCTGTTTTTTAAAAAATTATATAAACACTTTTTTGCCTTTGTGATCACAAAAATAAAAAATGAAATTAATTTTTTTTTCATGTAGTTACGAATATAGTAACTTAGCGTTGATTACTACTACAAAATATTTTCTCAGCTGGTTATTTGCAGAATTGAAAGTACAAGGAAACCGTTGAATGCTATTTCGTTTTATAAGAAATAAGTGTATGTTTATTATTAATATTGCAACAGCACCCTCAAGAAATGCAACTCACAAAGAAAATTATTATACACGCGATTAAAGTCAAAAATAGAAAAAGAAAAATATATAAGAGCAAACATTTCTTAAGAAATGTACGACAAATAATAATAGCAATCATAATAATCAAAATAATAAGAGAAATCATAAAGCACTCAAAAATATACACAAGATTCATTTACACATAGAATCGACGTACAAAAAAAATGATTAACTTTACACAAAATTAAAATACACGTACACAATGTTTGTTATTTTTACTACGCTGATCACTTATACGTGAAAAATTATATTGTTCAAAAAAAATAATATTGGCGTAGCTTTATGAGTCGATGCTGAAAGTTGCATATAAATATTATAGTTAATGAGAAAATCTCATTATATTCGCACAATATTTTAAGTCAACGCCTAAAAAATTATAAATCAAAAACCAGTGAGGTCACACTCAAACACTATACTAATTTTATACTTATAAACTTACTACGCTTATCAAAAAGCTGATAAAATGAATGAAAAAGATAAAAACCAAACTGCTCAGAGTATTAATCAACTAACAATAGTTGTAAAAATGGAATGTACACTATCACACGTATAGCTATACAATAACCAAAAAAAAATTATTTATCAGGAGTTAATGATGATGACAGCACAAGTATTTGCATGATTGAACATCAATTGCAGAGTATTCAGAAATCGGCTGACTCAAGCTAAATAATTATTTCAAATTCTAGATGATTTTGAAAAACTAAATGTCACTATTTCCAAAACTCTCTTAACTAAGAGGGTCAGTGTTGGTGCTCAAGTATTTGACCTCAAGCATAAGTACCCATGCAAATTCTCCATCACTGTTACTTACAATTAATACTTTGATCAAGTTCTACGGCTGCCAACATTTATCTACAGTACTTGTAATAGCACTGTCATCATAATAAATTAACTACAGATCTCCATTATAATTTATTCAAACTATATCAGACTATAGTAAGAATAAACACTGTAATCATTTCGTGTTTATGCTACCTAAGTATTGAACGGAAATTTAATCCAGAGAGATTCTCTTTATAAACTTATCACTATGATCACAGTGACCAGTAATTTTCTAAAATAACTTCGGCACCATTAAAAACATGGTGCGAATTTTAAACCTTAATAGAGTTACAGTAAGCAAGCTAAATTGAAATAAGTTTCATAAGAATTGTTGAGCAACTACGAAATCCATGCCCAAGTACACTGGGCATCATCTGGTAAAAACACAAATGTTGGAATGTATTAAATAATACAAAACTTCTCACTATAGCTGCCGTATTATAAGATTTAAGATTTTGTCGTGTCGACATTTGCCAGTGATGTTCCTCCTGTGTACTTGAGATGAATTTGCAGTTATGTGATTCTATCTATCAACCTCTATTACAAAATTAAATTAGAAAATAAGCTCAATAGAATATCTGATGAAATTATTATTGTCACGGGCAACAATTGCAAATAAAATAACTGCATCATAATTTAAAACAATAAAGTTGAGATTGTTCTCCAAAATAATGAGATTTAAGCTGCACTATTAAAAAGGTTAAATATGAATCTTACAATTTAGTATTTACTGTGAAGACACCGTCAGCCTATAAACAGTGGCACTTAAAAACCCGATGCAGTCATTTGTCCATCAGAAACCACAAAAGAATTAAACATTAAAATTTAACTTAGTAACAATTATAAGACCCTTGGGGATATATTTATGCCACTGTAATATGCCATAATCGTTAAAAGCAACTTTCATAAGACATTTTTCCCTATCATAAAACTGACGATTAAACTCCCATTATAATGGTTCCCGTCACAGTATTATTTTTTTTACAATTGCGGCACCTGTTTACTCAAATTTTTCTTTCATTATAATTAAAATTAACAGAAAAACCTGTTCTTTAACGTCAAAATCTCATTTAGTAACTGTACGGACCATACTGTGAACCGTGGTGATAGTAGGGTCCTGGATAACCATATCCATAGCCAAATGGTTGCTGTTTATTTGGATAAACTGGCATTAAGTATTGCATGCTCTTTGACGACTCTGGTTTTCGTTCATCACGCAAACATTTGGCTGCGCAGAAGAAAACAATAGCTGAAATAAGACACCATCCAACTCCAATCCAGCAAATAATGTAAGACCATCCATAAAAGAAATCGACATTGTTTCTTAAAACCTATTAAATAAAGAATCAAATTAGCACAGTTAACTTCACTAAGTAAAAAAAATTCACAATGTACTGTATATAAAACAAATCAATGACTTGTGTTGAAAAGCTGCCAAAGATGATTAAGTTCACTACACTATGTTTTCACTTGCTATAAAAATTATGAATTTACACGTAAAACTATAAAAAAAACTGATTATATGACATTACTAGACAGCTAATTTAATGTAGAATAATCACCATTTAATGTAAAATTCTTAAATATACGAAAATTAACGCACAGCTGATTTACTAGTAAGTTATAATGTGAGTCATTGGTTTCTTGTTTGAATTATTCTAATGAAATATGATAATGGAAACCCATAAAGTACATTTTATTACATTAAACAAAGAGTAATCCGTAAAGTTTAAAAAAATATTTTGTGCTAAAAATTAACAATGGTAGTTTGTTTCATGTTGAAATTCTTTACGTTTTAAGTTATTTTGAAGATAAATAAAACAAACTTTTTTATTTGTTCTAAAAGTGACAGTTGTGCATGCACTAAGTGACATTGTTTTTTTTTTGTAACAACTTTCGACCCTATTACAGCATTACAATTACAGTACACATTTACCGAATAAACAGCTTCAATCATCGGTAAGTTAAACTATTTAACTTTCATAGAATAGCGACATTAAATAAAGAACCAGCTAAAATAAAGAAGAAAACTGGCTACTAAGTTAAAATTCTCAGGCATACTTTTCCATGTTCACGTCTACAAAGTTCACAAGTCACTGATTTTTACCTGAAACAGTGCATAACTTACTAAAGGCCACGAGTTGAAATAGGCGCCAGTGATTTTAAAGCGTTCGTAATATTCTTTTCCGTGCCACAAACCAATTCCACCGGCACAAAACAGAGCTATATTGAGCAACAAGAAAGAAAAAACAGATTAAACTTTGTAAATGTTAAATCAGGTTGCTGAATTTCACGCTGATTTTTTTTTTTACAAATATAAATCAAGCAAATAAAAATATGAAAATTCTTGCCAGCTAAAAGCATGAAGATTCCCGTGGTCACAACTTTGGAGGGTGATCTCATCCAGCAACCAACGACTCCCACAAAAAAGGAAACTCCAATAAAGAAAAAGCTGCAGATAATAAGAGCCACGCAGGCACGGGCCATATCTGTAATAATTTCAATAGAAAAAATTATTAAGATAAAAATCAAATTAACATTTTTATTATTGTATCGATCAGCATTTGAAATAAGGGTATTTTTATATTTATAATACACAATGCACAATAAGTAGATGCAGTACAGCAAAAAACAAAAGAAATTGGAAAGGAATTGACGCCAATCCAACAATGGAATTCGCCAGTTTATTGCATGAACATCAGCACGTCTACAGGAAGTCTGTCATAAGTAAAAAGCGTTTAACAATTAGTGCATTGTTCAGTACGCATGTAAATACAATACAATCATTTTCAATTGATTTGCTTCTTCCTCATAATTTTGTTAACAAACGTCAAATGACTCAGAAAAAGTGTCGATGTGTTCAAATGTTCATCCCCTATTCCGGCTACAATAATATTACAGTAGTATCATTAAAGTATATTTCCATTGATGTGAACTATTATAGTATTAAACTAATAGGAAATAGGAAGATATGCAACTTGTCACGTTAGTAAATACTGTATATGCCATTTGTAAATAACATGCAAAAGCCATTTTTACATTCAGGGTATCATGGGTCATTTATTTTTTATTTAAATTTCTCAAACTTTTTTCTGCAAGTGTAAACAAATTGCTTACACTGTATACTCGACGTTACGACTGCGATCAACCAAAAGTCTGCAATGTATTTCCAAAGCCATTCTAAATTCTGTATATTGCACACTCTTGGTTGACCGGTGTCGTGACTATGAGTACAGAATAAATCATCAGCTGTTCAAAGAATTGTTTACTAGTTTAAATTGTACGTCATAATATAATCTTTATAAATTAATTTCCCTGATAAACTCATACGCATTACCCAGTAAAATATTCAATTGCTATGTGTGTTCGTTCATAACGTAAAATAAGTACTGTACTTTCAAACGTCAACAAATTAAAAGGTTAAAATTTTAAACGGTTTTTTGAAAGACTGCTAAGTTGCTAACGTTAAAAATACTAAGGTAAAAGTACACTTAAGTGCTTTTACTACGCAAGTTAAGTTCACTTATTTAAATAAGGTAATGAAAATGTTTTGTGTGTATAGAGTTTCCTTAGTTTTCTTAATAAACCGTGATTTACGACGTCTATTCAACCCAGAGTCAAAACGTGTTTACACACAATTTTATTGTGTTTGCAAAGATTCAAAAAGTATACCAACTCATTGAAAAACAGTAACAATGTCTGAATGTCAATGATTTCACTTGACACAACAAAAAATTTGGCTAAAAGTAAAGTTGTAAAACAAGGTGGAGTCGCAAAGGTGAATAGTCATCCTGAAGAAACTATGACCGTTTGGCCCTCGAAAAGCATTTTATACACACAAAATTAAATATTAATATATTTGTATACTTCCATCTGTAAACAGAAGCCGACAAGTAACAACTATTGTTGCATATACTTATTAAAATCAGTTATATTTTCAATAAGTCATTGACCACTTTTTTGCAAAACAACATCAACAAAATGCATTATTGTTTAACGTGTTTGATAATGTCCATCTTTATCAATCAAAAGACCTACTAATAAATTATCTGGTTAATCGAAGTCACAGTATAAACGTTTAATGATAAAATAATAAAGGCAATAAAGAGTTGATGATTAAATAGTTGCCGAGTATAATAACCTCTTAACATCATTGTTATTATCTGAAACTGATAAAATGCCAAAAATCTAATTCATTATCGGCTTTGTCTCGCATGTTAATAAGTTACACACAGATCCTCTACTATGTACAGTACATTGTACAACAACACGTAAAATAGTTGAACGACCGGACACGTCGTTTCTAAGATTTTTAAGCCACTACCAGTTTACCATCGACTCTGTATAAAATACTTTTCCTAACTTGTGCAAGTTTGCGGGCAAATAGAGCCTCCAAAATGCGTCATATCTTAAATACATTCAGGTAATTCGACTGCAAGAAAAACAGCTATACAACGCAGAGAGGCAAATGCAACTGCCGTGCCTTTCTACTTATTTTTTTATATCTGTATACCTGTACAAATGGTACAAAAAAAACTACTTAAACGGATACACGAGGCCAATGACCCAAAACATTGTTTGAGAGAAAAGTTTTGGAAGTTACAAAGGGTGGGTTGCACATTTAACAAACCTTTTTTTTCCCTAGTTTTTAGATAGAAATTGCTAACTATTTTATTTGGAGGAAAAAAGGAAACAGAAGCGTTTATTCAAATGAATAATGACATATTATTATGATGTGATCTATTTTTCCACCTTTAAACTATGATAAATTTGAATATCCTCCCAGACCAGACCGATTATTAAGCAAATATTCACAAAACCTCGTACAGTATTGTGTAAGTGTACTTGTATTCGCATCATTTATTTTTTTTTACTGTTACCAATAAATTTAAATAGTTAAAACTTTAAATGTTAAAAGAATTTCAATTTTTGATTGACATTTGCAACACTTTTCAGTACCTTCAGACAGTCTTTGTAGAGGTGTGTACTGCAGATTTTAAAATTTATAACCAAAACAATTTTGTGTACTATAATTTATATGGTTTCCTAACATGTTATTAACTGTCACCTTAAGTTTTATATAAAAATAAGACTGTTTGGGAGGCGCTGTTTGTTTGGAATCAAAAAAAAAAAAAAGTTCAGTTTTCATCTCAAGGTGTGTAAGCTCTGTGTAACTGAAATAAATCTTGCCTTTTTCTCTTTTACCAGAAACAAAAAATTACTGTGTATAAACTAAAATCTGAACCTTTATTTTTATGTCATTAGAATACATGAGACTCGATGACACTTCCGTGACAGCGTGGCAACACATTTAAGCAATTTGGTCATGTAAAATCCTCCATTAAAAAAGTTTACTTCAAAATACTGGAAATGTTAAAACCTCATAAACGATCGGCCTAACAGTCTATTTAATGTTATGCTTACCCCTCGGCAAACATGACCTTTTTACCTAAAATGACCCTGTAGTAGTATAAATTATTGGAAGCCTCTCCAATGATATAAGCAATTTTCGTTGAAGATGTGCGCTCGATACACTAGTGAAAGATGTTGTCTAACGAAATTTTAAACCAATCACACAAGTCGACAAGGCCATCCTAAACAACTTAAAGAATACTTATTGAAATACTGTAAGGGGGGTGGGAAAACGAAGAAGAAGAAGAAAAAAATACCCATTATAACAAAAACTTCCGTACGAATTAATTATACTCACGTAATCTGGCCTTCATGTCATCATTAAATTGAGCGGATTCCTTATCTTCTGGAATGTGGTAGTCTACGTTAATGCAATGAGTCTCCGTTGGGGAAATGTAAACTTCAACTGGAAAAAATAATAAAGAAAACCGCACATTAAAACATTGGTCATCATCTTAAATAAAATTATAGCAGTGCAGCAAAATTTTTACTTGTTTTGTTGGTTATATTAATGCTGTAACTATCATAATTAAAGTCATGACTAATTTTTTTAGTTCTCACGTTAATTTTGTGGATAAACACCAGATCGTCATATTAAGGTGCATTTTGCTGTATAAGATAGTTTAACATGAATTTGATCTAAATTAAGTTCTGCAAAGCAATAACAGCAGACGCAATTCCGTTTATTATTACTGTGCAGTCATGGTTGTTGCTCTAATTGTATGTCATGAAACCTAATAAAATCTCATACTGTAAATAAACTAAAAAAGAAAAAAGTGTTCAGTGACTATAAAATACAAAAATATATTATTTTGTCATTCAACTTAAAAATAAATTGTATTTAGATTAAAAATGTAGAGCAGAATCAATCGGCGCATCACCGGTCGACCAACTGGTCAAATGATCGCAAATTACAATGCCTGTGACACTTTTTTTTTCAAATATCCTCAATGTCATTCAAATAGGTCAAATAATCTGCATTTAATTTTAAACATGCATTCAATTGATAATAAACAATTGTCAGGTTAATGTTATGTCACCGACATTCACTAAATATCGGCTTATTGAAATGCATAAGTTTTCCTATTTTTTAAATATATAAATAAAATCAAGTCGAGTTTGTGAAGAGAGAAAAAACCCAAAATTGGTAAAATAAAGGAAGAAAAACTAATTTTTGAAGTTTATAATATTTAATGTATAATATTATAATACAAGGAAGGTCATCGCAGAAAATAAAGGTTGCTCAACTTAATCGTTGAATTTTTTTGTCACAGTTCGACCAACGCCCAATTAAATTTATCCATTCCAAATGAATTACATTCAGTACTACCACAAACCAACCTTCTATGTAATCTGAAAATTTCAATCGATTACCATAACGGATTAAGTCGACCACAAAGACGACGATTAAACCAAAGTCAATTAACTTGCATTCAATGTGGCCAATTCGTTTATTTACACCAAAGATAACTATCACCAATTAATTCAACAGGTTTTAAAAAGTTCTTAAAAAACATAAATTATTAGTAGCAGATAATTTTTAATGGTTAATGGTAATAAAGGTTTGCTAGTAAAGTGTTCTTGCACTAACATACTGTATATGCCTCAATCATTAAAAACAAACGTTCAAAAAATTAACAACTTGGCATAATAACATATGATAGTAAGTTATAACTGCAATAAATGGATACATTTCATGTTTTTATAATTAGTGAAAAATTGTTAATTCGCCAGGTCATAAGCCTCGACATCAACAAAAAACTGCGGTCATAAAATTTAATGCAAATAAGCAAATTTAAGTTTTAAAAGCCTGCACAGGTCAACATTTTTCAGGTTACAATCATAATACAGTTTATATGAAAAAACATCACTGTAATTTATGTAAAACAGAAATTAGTCGTATAGACAAGCTATGATACTTAAACAAGGTACAAGTAGAACAAAAATAGCATTTTGAACGCTATATTCACTATACAGAATTAATATAAAAAGTACCGTAGTAATTCCAGTAAAAAAATCTGCTTGTCTGTGTATATTATACCAATGTTAAAATTGCCAACAGAATATTAAAAATGTTCGACTATACTACAGTATATCAGTATTCTGAATGTTCAACTGGGTTTTTTATTATTTAACGTACAACATTTAATGTTAGAGTATGAAATTAATAAGTACAGTGCAAAAAAGCTAATAAAAATAGTTGCAATCGCAACACCGTAATTGTCAATCCTTGAAACCAGGTACAGATAGTTATCAAAAGTTTATTGGCATTGTTATTTGTAATATTAAAAAAATATATATTAAATGGGAAAAAATTAGGTTAAGGCCATTTTGACGCCATGCTGAGCGTTCTTCCTTGCATTTTAGCTACGCTGACAATGTCAAATTTTTTAATACAATAAATTATTAGTTTTTTTCCGTAACAGAGAAATTAATCTAATCGATATTTAAAAAATTCATTTCAATTCGTTCATTGCAAAAAGCATTGTCAGTTCAGTGATTTGATGCAGATAATTTTTTATTTTTTGATAAAAAGAGTTTCGGTTGGTTTACGTCAACTAAAAATCTCGGTCAACGTTAAACGCTTATGATTTCGCAATTCCACCCTCCACCGTCATATAAAAAGCTAAAAAAAAAATTTGATGCAAGTGAAGTCACGCGTAGTTTGACGTAACCAAAGTGGACAATAATTAAAAAAGGTTAAATCGCATTTAAGAAATGTTACTAAGAGGTCGTTAGTGCTCTTGTATACGATCTTGCTTCAGCAAAATCACAATTTTCTAAATCATGCATTTAAAAACGCAGTGATCCAACAAAACACCTACGTCATAATTAGCAAACAAAGTGTGAAACAGTATACCCAGCAAGCAGATGAAATAGGAAATGCGTCTCCATTTCTGTGCAGAAAGCGTTTATGTGTTTATTATTCAAGGCTATGTTTGAAAGTTTGTAAGTCATCTGTAATTCTGTTTTCGCCCACCACCATGGCTTGTGCTTTTAAAAGAATTTATCCTTTGTTTTTGATCAGGTTAAACGTGGGTGGGAATTACCTTGTTTTTATCTCTTCTGCACCAAAATCATTAACAAAATGTTAAAATTTATCTCGATGTTAAATACCAAATTTGTCATGATACTTACTAAGTAATTATTTTAAAATTATAAACAACGTGACTAGTGTACATGACTACACATAGTAAAGAATCCAATGTCAAGTATTATAACTGACTATTATTAAACGAAAATACTATAGAAATCGATTTAAAATATAGAAATACTTGCTAAACGTTTCTAGAAAATTTATTAAATTTCATAAGAAGCCAGTACATTCTACATTTGTACAAGAAGCTGTTTTAAACCAAAAAAAATCTCAAATGTTCATTAAAAATCATTATTGTATGCACACGATTTTACACGTAAACCGTTAATTAATTTGAATTGTGACTCAGAAGATATAAAAACTTTAAAAGGTTACTAACCTCGTATTAACTAAATTTAGTGCTAAAAAATCATTTTGTAAGATAAATTTAGAAATTATTTATAAAAAGTGCGGTTGATGTGTTGTACTGTAACCACTAATTTATTCACTTTAAGTAAACGCATCAATAAAATAGTCAATAAAATTTAGGTCACCGCGTACCATAATTTCTGGATGAAAAACACATTTAAGCTTACTTTTATCAAGTTAATTTCACTGTAACCTTACATTTACTCGGACTAAAAAAAAGTTTTAAAAAGGTTAATCACCAGTTGATAAACAATATACAGCACTAGACAAATGTTTCAATTAAACCATAAAGCTGACTCTTCTGCTTACTCATTACCGACTATGTTTTAACTAACCAGTCAACAATGAGGACGATTCTTTGAAGAGTATGAGAAATTAGTAAAACAAAAAAATTCAAAAATATAAAACCACAAAAGGGGGTTAAATGTCATAGTGGAAAACTTCGCGTGCCTTATGCATTCGATAATTTTTCATGAAACATGACATTTGGAAGGGTTATGAGAATGCATTTTAAAAGAATGAGATGGAACCTGAGTAAAACATTACGTTGCATTATACTCATATGTTGGAATTGTTTCATACGATAATGATAATAGCATCAACGATGGCGTAACCTCAACGTTAAACCGACACCAACATGAGGAAAAAAAACCAACAAAAAAAACAAATACTTTTAAGAGAAAATGGGGAGAAAAAAATTTGTGTGTGAAGAAATTGTTTACTCTATTAAAAAATAGAGAAAACACAATGGCAGTTGAGAGGAAAGAATTTGTAATGTAATGGCGGCTTTGATCATGAGTCTTGATTGCTTTGACCTCGTTTTTCATCGGCCATATACTCTGTAATTACATATGATGATGAGCCTATACACCTGCCCAATCAATGCATAGCATTGCCCAAATAGCACCGCCATTCTTTCCATAACAATAATTGAAAATTACCATTGATCATTATTCATTAATTGGGAACTATCCAATCAAAGCATGTGATATATTCAATCAAGTTTTGAATTTTTTGACTAAATAAACACAATTACACAATAAATCCACTAACACACAAAAAAAATGTATACGCAATAATATATTTCATAAAGATTTATTTTACAGCACATAAAACCTTTCTTTTTTTCTCATATAAAGTTTGAAATTACATCACAGCTGAATGCCTGGCACCGGATATCAAAAATGATTTTTGCAAGCCAAATAATTTCTACTATAATAAAAATTCCCACCAATACAGAAATGTGTGTTTGCTATCTTTTGTTATATGAAGAATTTTACATATGTATAGCTAGGCTACTTTAATTACGACACGAATGACTAGTTTTCAAAGAACAAACGTTTAAATATTATTATACTGTAACCGCAGTAGTATACTGTATGTCTCGACAGGGAAACTTTCAAGTAAAACTAGCAAATTACCAACCTGAATTACGTTCGATTAAAATGAATTTTTTATTGAAAACTCAATTTCTGAGCCATATAAAAAAAGTTTCTATTAAAAACTCATTAACGTTTCCGCTTTCAAGAAAAATTTTGAAGAAAAAATACTGTATTCTTAACATTTTCAATGAAATGACCAAAAACACTTTAAATACAACGAGTCACATGTTTATTTGCTATTAAATCGCATTTGCACATTGCAACCATTGCACTGTTACCCAGAGGGTTGTGTTTCTTTAAAAACACCCTAACTGTGAGATTATTCCCCATTATTGCAACAGTGACAGCTATACATACGATTTATCTTGACAAAATAATATTCATACAATAGTCCCCATACTTAAAAAGTGAATTTGGGTTTAGGAACTTTAGTTATATAGTACTGTACTTGCAAAGTCTCACTGTGGGGGTAGTACCATTAAATTTCTGCCCCATATTTTCAGACATGGGGATTAGATTACACTTGTTACTCGGTAACTTTTGTACCTGTTCCCCCTATTGATACAAGTGCACAGGGACAATGGCGGATGCCTGGGAATTTTACTTATGACAGGGTAACATAAAAAGGGAGTCGAGTTCTTTTAGCCCTTTACTATTGTAAAATAGTTGTATACCTGGAACTAAAGTGATGCAATCAAACCTCGCTTCATGGATTATTTAGTTGTGTTACTCGAAAAACAACTTGTACATGCTAACAAGTAGCAACATAATCGTAAAATACAATTTAAAATTTAAAAATAATTATGATAATTACTATAAATTGCAAATGTGCGTATTAAAATTGATAATGTATTTGACAGAAAGCCTAACTAATGCATGGGAGATGTTTTCGCCTTAAGAAGTATTGTGAAGCCTTGTAAATTTTAAAACTCCCAAATAAATAATGACTTCAGTGTACTAAGCTTTTCTTAAGGAAGTTCGACTGTTAAATCCGGTTTTTTAAAAAAAAATAAGAAATTTTTTTCAAGCTCATCGTTTGCGAAAGACTTGACTGCATATCCTTGAACGTCTTTCTCTTTAATAAAAAAAATAAATAAAAACTTCCCCGTGTTGATGTACTGAAAAGACACTTAAAACCACCCAAAGTAATGCAAATGAAGATAAAACAAACAATTTAAGAATTTAGAGAGACTACACCTCTGCCATGAGTGATAGCCAAACAAAATTAAGCCGACCTATTAACCTAGGCCGAATACAAATGAATCCAAAATTTTACTCTTAAAGCTCGGAAATCTGAATCTAGTCACGATTTTAATTTGATTTATATTGTTAACCTATTTAAAAATAGAACTTTAAAATTTTCATTCAAAATGCTAAGAATTTCTTCTTACCCTACTCATTTTTTTTAACCTTCTACAATTTTCCCCCTAAAAGCAGTTTCATTTTTCTCTTTTTTGCTGAAGTTATTCAATGCCCAAACAACAACTGAACTTAACACAAATAGGGGACATCGGTAATAGCCACACAAAAATGTTTAAAAAAGCCTTTTGTAATGTTAAAAAAAAAATTCTTCATGACAAAACCATGGAAATCTTAAAAGCAAAATCACGCTGTCAATAACTCGGTCATAGAATTGTATTTTTCTGATAAAATCTGGTATTTTTACGTTAGAAAAATGTTCAGATTTGAATCCATAATCAAGGAAGCAACATTTTCAAAGTTACATTAATTTCTGTAATAATATAATTATCAAACTGGAATTTTAGAAATTTTAGAAATTCATTTTTTAACTAAACGGTACGTCAAAGGCGTATTAAGACTCTTTTATAAGATAGATTACCTCATGTTATTTCATCACGCAAATTCCATTGTATAAACTTCACTGAAACAAAATACTTTTTGAATTCTCTTTTCAAACGTGGTCACGTTCCTTGAATAATGAGTAGCAACGGTGAATGGTACCAATAATTTGGTGAACAAATCAAACGACCTTCGTCAAGTAATTTTAGCTAACTTGCCATTGTCATGCAGTTTTCCTTCTACTGTATAATAATGCAACTATTCTAACGTAATTTAAGTTCAAACTAATATTATGCTAACAAGTTACAGAAACTTTGCTGCACGTAAACTACAAAAAGGAAACGTTCGAACAGTTTACCATTTTTTGGCCTCTGCGATGGGAAACATTCACGAAATAGTCCAACGTCTCTACTGTAAAAACTTCTGTCTTTCTCCAACTGGTCAGCAATGTTTTTATCTGGTTGAGATGATAATTTCTGTCGGATATTTTCCCTGTTGACTCTGACTTCAGCCCAATTGTCAGTTGCAAAGGCAATCGCGATTAAAGCCAGTCCAGCCACCCCACTTAACGTAGCCACTGATAAAGTAAACGCTGAACACCCCATCTTATTCTTTTTAAATTATTACTATTTAACTCCTTAACAAACTCACTTCAGACGGCTCACACAGAAACAAAGATAAAAACTTGTTTATGTAATCCACTTATCCTAATCGAATATTTTGTAAACTCACTAATGCGATCTATATGATTTGTTTCAAACACGCACAAAATCCATCACTTAGCGCAAGATGCTCCACTCACAAACGCCGACCAACGAGCAGTGAGTCCCCGTCTACCTGTTGCACACCTCAAAACAAACTTTCAGTTAAATTAGCAAAGATGGCGCCTCACTACGTCACTGAAATACTCAGCTATAACTACACGAGACAACCAATTATGTCATGCATTGAAACGCGTTGTTTTACCTCCCACTTTTTTATTCATGAAAATAATTTTATAAAACACTTTATAAAAATAAACCATCTGACATTTACATACAATCGTGTATTTTTAACCTCAAAACAATTTAAAGTTTGTCTTAAAAATCAACGAACTTCAATTACCGGTATATTAATTTTAAGCTAATATATTATTTAAAAATCACAAATTAGTATGTAAAGTAGCTAATTTATCAGTAAAAAAATGCTATTTTTTAAATCACTTATTTTCGTCAACAACTCTGGTATAGTATAAAGTTTCACAACTGTTGTTACTACTGTTTAATGCAGGATTAACAATGCAAGTTAACAACAAAAACATTTTAAATGAGTGCTTAAAACTCTTTCACACTTTGATATGAAGTGACCCTGCCTGGAGTCCTGGATGCACGACCTTCACTAAGAAGAAGAAAAATATTTCAAGGCTAAGAGGGTTTTCTTTATGTTAAAGGACCCCAAACAATAAACATAAAATGGCATTCCATTCGCCGGGTGCAAATGTGTTAGACCCACGTAATTATTTTTCAGCTGCAATCTGTTGCAAAATTACTAAGTAGAAACCAAAATAATGTTAACCTGAGCGTTTTGTTCCCTGTTTGGTATCTTAGCAACTAAGCCTATGTACACCTGTAAGCCATAATAATTGACTAAATGTAGTCTCTAACAATATGCGAACTGTAACTAGACGTACAATAGCAACATTGTGCAATTTTTATGCACTAATGTTTCAAAATTTAATTCGTAAAATCTTTTGTGTACATCTGTCATCAAAATTATAGTACACTTTGGATTTAATTTACGGTGCTAATGCTTTACTGAACCAATTTTGATGTACAGTAAACTTAAAATGACAATTTCATTTTTGCTAAGTTTTTTTTTGTATAAAAATGCAAAACGAAAACAAGTTTTCTTTAAAAATAATTACTACGTCTTGCCACTTCAATCACTTGCTACCTCATTTTCATTGGAAAATGCATTTAACAATTACAGTATGTAGGCTACATGAAAGTCACATACAGCAGTTATGAATGAATAGAAAACTAGTGACCCTCAACGTATTTAAAAGTAAAAAATCTAACAAACGCAATCAAATGTGAGAATTATTTTAACGGCATATATCGACGAGACAACAGTAGGTCAAGAATTAATAAAAAGCGTAAAAAAGTTCACAATTTCACCTTTTGGCAAAGATTGGCCTTGGGACGGGTCAACCGCATAATTTCAACATTAACCAAAATATTTCTACCAAACAATATTATTTATAGAAATATTTGATACATTATTTACAGAACTTTAAATTACAATTTCAAACCATGAATGGTACTAACTTAAATGTAAGAATTTACTGACCAAAAACCAAATCTTAAGTCAATACCCGATCCCTGCATTATACTGCATGTAATAAGCATTAGAACAAAACTAGTTACGATTTTGTTTAAAATGATACAATAAGTTATATTTACAGTACTTAGACTTATTGAAATCTGGCAATTGTGTAGTGAGGTTTTGGATGGAAATTACCCTTGTTACGAGATGTCACCATAAGTTAAGCCAACGACCCACCAGAAATTTGCCTATTAAATTAGTGCACAATGATCTTTAAAGTGTTAAGTAGTAAAAGAAGTCGCTGTCAATGATTTACTTTTTTTTTTTTTAACTTTATGGTATGGTAAAATGTTATTCATAACTAATATTGATACAAAATAATCTGATTCACAAAAAGTTTCATATAAAACGGCAAGCTAATTCATCGTTAAGAGAATAAAAAATGTTTACAGTTGAATTAAAGCAATTACTACTGTTATGTAAATAAAAACCTATAAAACGCTAATGTAAAAAACAACGCTGAATACTTAATTAAAATATAAATTAAAACGAGTATTCGATGCAAAAGGTCTCCGCAGAAAACTTCCCTTTCACAAAAAGCAATCCATTCAAAATTTATCTACCAAAAAATAAATCTTAAATGGCTCCTTTTGTGATTCTACAGGAAAAAAAAGTTTTACTTAAAAGATTTTCTAAAATTCAACACCAATTTTACCAAAAGCAAAGTGACCATCACATGATTCTTTAATCCATTGCAAAACGTCCACATCCCCTCTTAAACTAAAATTGTAAATATATTGTGTAAAAGATAAAAAAAAATTCGCTACCTTATGTAAATTGTACAGGAAGTGTCCTTATTTTCGAATGTCAACTCAGCCTTGTTTTCCTTTCCGAGTACTTTTTCATATTCCCGAATAAATGTTTTTATTTCAGCCCGAGATACATTTTTTGGTACATTTTCAACCACCAGCACTTTTGTTGGTACATTTTCAACCACCAGCCCTTTTGTTGTTACATCCATGCTTAAACTGTAAAAAAAGATAACTTATACATGATATGTGCATGTAAATATCGACGTCATAATTACGAGTCTTATTCGTGCAATTATTTACAACAATATGAACAGAATTGAATGCAATTCTTCGGATATAATTCTTATCATTATTGTTCAGCAAAGTTATTCTGCTTTCTGTACTCAACAAATAGTTTCACCATAATATATTTATTATGTTTAAACACGAACACAACTGTAAACATCTTATTTACAACGGGAAAAATGGCATTTCTAACCTTTGAAATGGCATCGGTGGTGGAATGAAAACTGTGTCTGGAGGATAAGGCCCCTGAAACGTATTTGCTAAACCAACATGATAAGGGCCTGGATAAAAAGGAACTGAATATACTTGTAAAGGCACATTTGGTAACATTAAATAGGGAGAAACTGAAGGTATTTGCATAAACATAGGAGGTTGAGATGGATGGCAGCCAGATAGTTGACTTTCCCAAGGAAATCCTGCATTCTGAAAATGCGAAACATTTCGTTCACGAATAGTTTGAAATGAATCACTTGAATTAGAAACAGTTGATGTTGGAATGTTGTACTCTTTACCGGGGAATAGATGAGCATTGCTTGTATTTTCGAATAATTTTCTTTTACAATGTACTTTAGAATCCTGTTCTTCGTCACTAGTTTCAGAATCAGATAGTTTCAGGTTATGAGATGAAGATTCACGGAGTTTCTGATCACCGGATTCAGTAGAATAAAGGTTTCGTTGATAAGTTTCAGAATTCGTCCATTCTTTGCCGCGAATTCTAGAATCATGCTGTTTTAGATTAACAGTTTCAAAAGTAGACCGATTTTGGCCACTAGTTGAAGTTGTACTACGTTTTTGATCAACAGTTTCCAAATCATACTGTTTATCGCGAGTTTTAGAAGCATGTTGCGGTTGGCAACGATATTCAGAAGCATAAGGATTTAGTCCACAAGTTTTAGGGACAAACTGTTTATCTTCAGCAGCAAAATATTCATCTCGAATTGCAGGTAAACGAAGTTCCCAATCTGATTGCTTTCTCATAGAGTATGAATCAGATAGTCTAGTTTTATTTTTTCTATAATCAAGTTCTTCATCACTTGATTTCCGAGGACTGACTTTACTGGTTATTCCATTTTCGTAAACATAAGCTGTACCTGTGGCAGCTTTAGATTTTAACGTAAGAGAATGCGAAGGGTTAGATTTGAAAGTTTTATGACTTTCTGAAGTTGGCATTCTAGTGGAGTTTGATAAAGATGGAAATTCTTTTTTGGTCAGTTTAAATTCGGTAGCGTTTAGCGGTTTCCAGCTGTTTGCCGAACATTCATTTTCTTTGCACGATGATTTATTTGAAACATCACTATCAGCATAATTATCACTCTTAAGTTTCATGTCGTTGAGCTGCTTTTTAGCGTTTTCAATAGCTTCACAGAGATCCTGTTTGTTATTCATATTAAATCCGGGTGATGGAAAGTCTTCATATTCATATTCATCCCCAACCAAATCCATGTCTGAATAAACAAAAAAAAATGTAATCACAAAAGGTAATTGATTACCACATCGTTCAAAATAATTATTTACTATCAAGCCAATTAACAACTTTTTCATGGCTTTCTCTGCGTTCAACTTCATCCAAATGGCAATCTGTTTCTGGTGGCTTCTTTTTATATTTTTCTGGTTGTACTTTTAATTTTCTTTCAATAATGTTCTTTTGATGTTCTTGAATCATCCTAGTTAACTTATGATCGTGATGATCATCCCCCAAACATTTACGTACTTCTTGCGTAATATTTCGACTGGTCGGATCCCCAAACTAATTTTAAAAAGTTAATTTATTGCATCTACAAATTTAACATTTCTTCAAGTAAAGTATATTAAATACTTGCCTCGTAATTATTTCCACGACCATATCCTAAATGCCCTTTTCGATGATTGCCAAAGTCTGTTCCTTTAAAAAGAAAATTGAAATGTAATTACAATTCAATTTTACTACTAACTCAAAAATACACACTACAATTAATTTTTAAATACCCATTTTTCTCTCCCTAAGCGCCGACAACACTTTCGAGTTTTCGTCAATAACGGTTAAACTGTTGGTCGCTTGCATCCCTTGTGGCTGTCTTCTAGTTGGATTTCTCATTCTATTAAGATTTTCTGTTGTTTCCTCGACTTCCACATGGCACTCAAGATCGAGAAAATCGGAATCAACCGAACCACTCTCCCAGTTCATTATTGTCCAAACTTCAATGAAGATTCTAATCAGAAATACACTGTATCAATCGAATTTAATTGACAAAATCGTTATTTTTATAATAGAAAATATGTGGAAATGCAACGCTAGTCGAGCAGGTTGATACCTGCTCGACTTTGATCAACACCCTTACTGTATATGTGTTACTAATACTGTGCCACCAAGTTAACAATAAATTCAAAACAAGTTATGATTACTGTATTATAAAAGTTGTTACATTTGAATAAATCACGTGATGACAACTGAAATCTCTCGTGTCTATCGTTAGTTCAGGTTTCTGAGATAACCTTTACGTGATGCAGTCTTATTATGATGGCACCATTTTTTGTCAATCAGTTACAGTACAGTATTAAACTTTGTACAAGTGTCATCTCAAAATTTGAATATTAAACGTAATAACAAACATTGATTTAGATTTTACAAACCGACTCTTCTAACAGCGGAATGACATATTAACGCCATGATACTCGTTTAATTTAACTTAATTTCGACATCTGATAATAGTTAGAAAGATACAAATACGCGTAAACCCAAGGATACGTTGTAATACAGTACTAAGTTTACAGCAGGTTGAGAGAGTTGCAACATTTTGCATAACAAACTTTTGCATAAAGTTTTCATCAAAATTTGCTAGTTATGTCAATAATAAACACACAAGTCAGTACCTAGTCAATCGGTTAAAGCTGCCAGGAACTAAACGCTACCAAATAAACATTCACACTCCACAGTTCCACACACTTGTTTCGAAGACAACGTGTACAATGTCACACATTCACAATTTCAGTTACTTCAATAGTTCATAATCCTTGGAGGCAGCTAATACATTCTGCATCCTGCACTAGATGGCGGTCTTGCAATAGCTCTACATTTAAATAACTTATGCAGCCATGAGTCTCGTGACATTGAAATTTTTTTGTATTGTACAGTAGCTAACAAAAAGCTAGTCCAAAAGATCAGCTGATTTCAGTCAATAAAATCTTCAAATTGCTCTTTAACTGTTTAATATAATAAAACTTTTATCATTGTAATAATTTATAATAATATGCCATTATAGTAATCTAATCAGTTCCGGTAATCACTGTATGTGACTATATTTTATTAAAATATTGTACAATTCCAATACCACAATTATTTTATTTAGCTAACTTAAATTTTTAATTTAGAAATTATTAAACGAACTTCAGCAAGTAGCACAACGGTAATTCCAATCAATTGTAAAAGAATCTGAGTGTCATAGTCGATCAGTGTGGCTTGAAGTTACAGTAAATTAAGTCGTTAATTTTTTATTCACATGCTGTTTAAACAGTGTTTTCTAGATCCAAACAAAAGTTGTTTATTTGGATAAATCATTTACAGTAAATACATGTTGGTTTTTAGTCAATTTGATCCATCTACAGTATGAGGCTAGAGGCTAAGAGACATAAAAAACTGACTAAAGACCACCATGTTGGCTTCCTACAGTCTGGAGTCTGGACTGTATTTAGCTTATAAAATAAAAATGCTGTTTACCGGTAATCCTTTGAGGTTTTTTATCATCTGCTTTGTCTTTAGCAATGCTGTCAACTAAAATATGCGAAAGTTTTAGCCGAAAATATTTGACACAGAACATATAAACTTAAGTTTATAACACTCAAGTTTAAAAACCCGAGTGTTGTACAGTATATAAAGTTAATAAGGGAACCATACTTTTCTCAGTTTCTAATAAATGGAGTAAAATAAAACGTGTAGCTATTTGAAAGGGCGTTTAAAAATCCATTGCTTGGTTTATGATATATAATTAGACTGTTTTTTTGTTTGCTTTTTTTTAAAAAAAAATTAGAAGCTACCCATTCTCCAACCAATAAGCTTCACTGCAGCACATTACTGCATAACATAATATTAGCAATCAAGGAGCAGAAAACATTTGCTTTTGACAATAGCTACAGGCATTTCTATGTATTATTGTTTTTTTAAACAAATGCTTTTTTTACATTGTTGTATTTGTTATTTCACCTCCCAAAATTAGTTTAGCATTAATACTGTAAGTACTTGTATGCTATCTAATAATTCATGACATTTAGAATGAATTTTACCGTTAAGTTACTGTATAATTTAAACATTATTATATTGCAATGCAACAAAAAAAAACCTTGAACTTCAGGATCAAATTCACTGATTTATTGTTGCAGCGTTTTAATTTTTATTAGATGTTAATTTAAATCCAGTGTCGTTTAAATAATAAATGAACGAAATACTGTATGAAAAACCTTCCACAAAAACAATTTATGAGACAACAACGGTAGGGTAACAGCTTTGCAAGTTAATCTGCATGCTAAAAAATATTTTATTACTACAATATACAGAATGCAGTATAACGTATAGTAGTAATTCGCACTGCAGTCGTAGCTAATGTTTCTAAAAAAAAAAAAAAAAAGCTTTCAGCATGAAATTTGTGAACATGGATCAACTCTATCGTACGTTATACTGTATATTGTAACTTACTATACTGCATACGATTTCAGAATGCCTAGTTTTTATCGGTCACTAACATTATAACATAATGACTCTACTGAGAAAACCACTATTACTGACTCTGTCCATGAATTCATATCTTAAACTCTTAAGTCCAAGCCATATTTTTCAGTTTTGTAATTTTTTTTTTATCTTTAGCCATTGTCTTGCCAAATATACAGTACAAGGAAATACTGCTTTTTAAAAGAAATATTTTTACGGCACAAACCCAAAAGAAAAAAAAATACCGTAGAAATATCTCCCAACTGTCTAATTTATGTTAGTATTCAAGATTCGGAACGCTTGATGGGGCGCTTGCACGCTACATCAACTTTAGCAGAATTCGTCATACACTGCATCAACATTGTATCCTCAGACGATTTACTGTATTCTAAGTATGCAAGTGGAAAAGGAGTTCGTGTCTATAATAACAGCTGTTAAAAACCAAAAAATATTACTTCTGTACTGTGCAGACCCACACTTTTTTAGTAACCAATTTCAAAGTCTGCTGGGTGATTTTCTAAACGGGATAAATGGCAAGAAACAAATGGGAAAAATTGTTATTGTAACTTATAACATTTAGTTCCGTTTCTTTATTGGCACTTTCAAAAAATAGTGTTCCCGATTATAAAATCAGCCGGTACACTGTAATGCAGTAACTTTTAGCCAAAGATAGACGAAAAATCCTTTCTGGCAAAAGCAGTGTACAAAGTACCCAATATTTAGCATAAAATACTGTATACAGAAGGAGAATAACGACCTGGCAATAAAGTGTCAATGTACCATGCATAAATACACGGTTCAGTTGGATTGTTTTACTCTATGGATTTGTAAATGCCACAACCACATACACACACCCATCAATGGGAATGCGATTTTAACAAATTGACCAGTGTTCAAACTTCAAAATCGTTTATCGGTCATGTACTCCAAAATAATTTGTTAGTTATTAAAATTTAATGCGCTTTACTAAAGTTGAATACAAAGCATTGTCTTTCCTTTCAATTTGTGGCGTTGCGTATGCAGCTAGAAAATACGTCAGCGGATAAAATATTATTAAATGACGTCAAAAGGACTTTTATGCGCTATTCGTTGAATATAACGCAAAATTGACGTCATGCTGAATAGGAAGAAATCAATACAGCAAGGACGGACCACTGCTTAGTGACGTAATTTATATACCAAGTCATTATACCTTTACACATCACTTATGCCATTCGATTAGTAAAGCTGCAGTCAGATATCAACTGTAGTACTGTACTTCCCCCTTCCCAAATACTAATGCAATTCAGAAATTATGCTTTTGTCTAGCATCCTAAACACATTAATTTCATCTCTTTATATACAAATGAAACCCATTTAAATGATTAAAACGTAAGAGATTATTTTTTTCAATAAAGTTATTAATTTAATGTAATAAAATTATACTGTATATGAGATTTATAATTAAATTTCATCATTACACTTTTGGTGACACAACTGAATTGCAGCTTAAAAATAAAACATTTTTTGTGTCTAATTAAAAGAGTTGGCAATTAATTTAATTAAAACAAGGTAAAGTCACTTTGGTCGTGAAAATAGATACTGTACGTGTAATTAGAAGATCGATTAATTAATTAAGAAATCTATTGAGCTTCTTAATGTTTGATGTACGGTGTTTGTATTAACCGAAATTGCAATTTACGTCATAATAATTAAGTCAAGGTTTTTCAGCCGCAAACATGTTTAAAATTAACTTGAGATGCCGCGTTTGCTATCAATTTAATACACGAAAGAAATATTTTTGAAAATTTACGCCGCATAATATTATTCTGTTATATCAATTTACTGTACAAACAACACGTGGGTGTCTTACAGCCACATCAGTAAGGTGGTTATCATAAATTGCATCATAAAATTATAATAATGACATAAAGACTCGTTTAAAATTACAAAAAAAAAAAAATATTAATTACTTTATGTTCTAAACTAATCATGTTTAACAACAAAAAAGCCTTTGATATACTAGTTATTTCTACTAGTTAAACAATATGAAAGAAAACTGTTTTTTTTTTTTTCTAGAAAAAGTTTCTTTAAAAAAGTAATTCCCCAGGTGGGGCTCGAACCCACAACCCCGGCATGGCTAACAACCAGAATACTGTTCTATAAGTACCGTGCGCTAACCAATTGCGCCACTGGGGACTCGACCTTAGTCAATTACCATAAACATTGCTTTGTTACACTTTATTACCATTATGATCACAAACTACAAGTTCTTTCTCTTTTTGTTTAAGAAAAACATTAATAAAAATGCCATTATAGCCTATGACTGGTAACTTTCTCTGGAGATGAAAATTTTTTTCCCCTTATCCCCGCTGTGCAGCTTTAGTCTTTCATAATATTTATAAACTGCTCTTAATATTATCAATATAGCGAATCTTCGTTTAAGAAATTATGGTTTAGCTAGGATATTTTTTTTTTGCATTCAATAAGTTTTCTATTCTGCTATCAGCTATACTGTAGCTAAAACGGTTAAAAATAATCTACTGGCACTTCCGTACTCAGACTTCTTAATGTCTACTTTTAAATCGATCAACAGCCTTATTTTTAATGAATAAGTTAGTAAAAGGGAGCTTCTTACGTCACAACATCTTTTCATGTCAACAGCTTATATGGACATAAAAATGTCTTTAAGATATATAAACATTTATGTGTATACAGTATAACAACTATAATCGGTTAAGCAAGCATATTATGCATCTAAATATACATGCGAAGCAAATAGAAATAAATAATTGCATCACAGCATCGCTGAGGAATTAATTTACCAAACAAACAACAAAGGTTAATGGGCTGTCTCGCATTAATCCTCCAAATTAATGCAACATATTCGTAGATGCCACACAAAAATCTGAACACCAATTAAAAGCTACCGTAACGACCGACAGCGCAGTACTGCAGCGTTCAATGTTTACTCTCTACTTGGCAATAAATTATAAACTTATTAATTCATACATTAAATAAGCTTCATAGCATCACACGCGATTCAAGCGAAACCGTTACCGGTATATACAATATTTCACTGTATAGATAGTGAGAAATAAAATCTTTTTATAAAATACCTGGCTGTAAGAAATACACAAAATTCTCAGTTTTATTTTCACTATATACAGTAAGAAATTAAATGGTTTGTAAACAAAGAATTATGAAATACAAATACTATTTTTTTTTGAAGTACTAGCTTAAGTTGATTTTCTGAGCATCGTTACTATGACATCGCCATAAGTCAAACACATCATTATTTCATGAACTTGCCTAAAAAACATTTAATAAAAATATAACTGTCAAAAAATGACAAAAAGCATCAAAAGTTGCATCAAACTACACAAAACGCAGTTAAAAAATGTTGTGCACTAGAAGTATAATAATTAAACTAATATACAGTACAAAAAAACTACATCAAAACGAAATAACCAGCTACAGTAAAAAAAAACAATTAGAGCAACTACCATAGTCATTAAATTACAGTAACAGATAATAAAAAACCAATTATAACAAACCGTCTAATAAATAAAAAACTATACAGTAGTTTAATAAGCTAAAATAACTTAAAGAAGTTTCAAACTTACATTAATATATTAAATTGAATTTTCCATTATTTTACCAAAATATTTAAGCCACGTCTCTAACATGATGTACAGATAATAAACTTGACTTACTGTATTACTTAAATTCTGCATAATTACATCTCTTTTAATATAAAAAACTCGATTCTACAATATAAAAAATAACCTATATAAAATTTGGCAAAACGTTTTAATGTTGTGGTCAGTGCTCTTACAATAGTGTGGTTCTCATAAATAAGTTCGATTGTTGCTATGACATTTTGCATCAATAATTTTGTTTACAACTATACAGTAAACACCACTTGTTAATGTTAGAGGACACTGTAATTAATACCTCGGTAATTTTATACATCGTGTTCATAAATAATTAAGACGAGTTTTGCAAAGAGTGCTCCCTTATACAGTACAAGAAGCATTAAATTTGGAATTTTAGTTTCGATTTAAAAAAAAAATTCCAAACGGCTCCAAAAGAATACATCTTACAATAAATCAATTTTAAAATTAAAACTTGTAAATCATCCCCGACAACTGTTAAAATCGGATACGCCTCTTATCAGGTGTTATATTACGTGTCATAAAATGTATAATTAAAATGTTGACAACCATTTAAGTAGTAAGTAAAACTGACCTAAATTTATTTCGAGTAAATTGTCGTTATTATAACCGCCTACCTTTGACATTTTTTTTTATCTCCCCAGTTTTTCTCAATGGACCCGTGGGATTTTATGACCCAACATTTTCGTCCACCAAAACTATTTATCATCTACAGTATTTTTGTTGTAATGTTACGTTACGCTGCTCTGTCAAGTTTTGGGCTATTTTCGGTTCATAAATTTCGTGATTTGGCCGATAACGAATGTTTGTCACACATGCGACCACGTCGTGTGACGTAATAAACGATTCCCTTATGGAAGCCACAGTAGATTAAGACAGGATGAAATATACCAGTAAGGTGTAGGGCACTCCGAAAGTATGAAGAACTCTTATTACGTGTTGAAAGATATTTTGATAAATAACGTGACCAAATTGCAACAACCCAATAAAGTAATTATTAATGCTTTTATGGCTATTTATTGCACGTTTACTACGTTAAATACGTAGTTAACTTAGTTCTCATTACAAATTTACAACCGTAACCAATAATACCCAGCAATAAATATAAATAAATTATACATACATCAGTAATTGCTTCAATATGCAATACATTGATCTTAAAATACAGTAAATAATTAAATTAGCAGAATAAGTGCTTTTATTTCCTATACAATTTTAGCATCGTTTGCATATGAAATTTCAAGCAATTCAGCAATTGCATTGCATTGCAATATTATTTTTATGTATTTATTTTAGATTATGCAAGTCTATCAACTTTTTTATTTGAATAGATTTTTTAGACCAGAAATAAATTTCAACATTAGCAAAAAAAAATGCAGAGTACGTGATATTTTCGTTATGGTAATGCCAATTTCAAACGTACTCAAAGGGCCACTGTCCTTTGATTTTATACTATTAATAAAACCTACGTGCAGTTAAGTAACTGCTGTCAACATACTTTCAATTGATTAGCTATTTATTTTTTTGGAGATAAGATAGAAATACATACTCAATTTTAAGTAATCCAGAAACTTAAAATGAATAGATAAAATATCATAAGTTACTTTTGGCTGAGTGGTTTTGCATTGCATGTATGATATAACGTTATGCCGTTAAATTAAAAATCATATATGCGATAATATAATTTTTTTCAACCATTTATCGGAATTTTGTCTACAATTTGGCCTTTCATTAAAAGATACTGGACATCCTACCGTAACTAATATTTAAGTCCCTGGTGTGCCCTGGTACAAAGCTCTACTCCTCGATAGCAAAAAAAAAAAAATAACCTTAACATCTAGTTGCATAAGAATGACTTTCAGAACGTCCTTTGAATGAATAGAAACATTTGTGGTCGAGTGAGCGCCGTGGTCATCGTCGGGTTTGATTGGGATCGGAGATGACGATAACCGAATACAAATGGCCGGTTAATTTCCTGCGGATGAAAAGGAGGAATGAGTGATGATTGTTGAGAGTGATGACGATGGACGATGGATGAGTTTTGTATACCAATCGAATTTCTCTCCTCTATCTTATAACAAATGTTTGTACCACATAAAAAAAGCATAAAGCGGAAATCGCCAACTAACACGTGACATGACAAACCTTCCAAGCCCTTACTTTCCTCACCCCACCCTCTTCACCCCATCCAAAAATAGGTTGTAGACAACTGCGAAAAGAAAATGCAGAAAAATAAAAATCTAAACACAAATAAAAAAGTGGCCATCTTATGTATAGTCCAGTATAGTGATGGAGCGACCGGAATGACACGCTAATGGACAGTTGAATGGCCAATATGTGGCTTTTGTATGGCGCCAAAAACTGAAGAATGAAAATGATGGCTGCTTTCATATGGATTACGCTATACTTTTTATATACACTTTATATACAGCACTCATTTTTTAGAAATTGAGGTCAAAAGGCATATATTGCAAAACAGCCTCAGGATAAATTTAGAGAATCATATATGAATGAAAGAATAAACGCTCTATATTGCAAGTATTTCATTTCCATTTCAGCAGTTGTTGCTAAAAGAATGCCAATGAGTTTAACATAATAAACTATAATATGCATTGTACTGTACAGATAACGTGGGGAGTAGATAAAAAAAACTTGAAATGTCTATAATGTAACTTCACCTTTAAATATAAAAATATTGACAAAGGTATTAAAAACCAGCAATTATTTTAATTGCCAATTTCGTAAATAAACACCATGTGTAGTAATTTTCGTACACAAAAAATTTCGAAAACACTTATTTGTGTTTGGCAGAATTACAAATACATTTCTAGAAAATATTATGAGTGAGCAATTACGTTTGGATTAATTCAAGAAACTGTTAAAAAAAATTACGATTATAGCGAAAATCAATTAAAATAATAACATATTTATAGTGACCGATTAAATCCAAACACATGTAAAAATTACATCCCTTTAATTATGAGGTTGTAATGGCTATAAAATTTTAAGTGTTACAACTGTCAAAAATTAAAAATTTGTCAATTTTCTAAACAAGTTGCTTGCTCATAGCAACTACAGTCATTCGATAATCATACATTACGTCATTCAAAGTAAAATTAAAAACTTTTAAAATTTATTATAAGCAGTTTGGCACGCGTCTAAGATCTTAATAAGATAACAGACTGCTATTTCCAAAGCCAATTATAGCTTTATATGGATTAGCATAAATAACCATGATAGTCTACAACTGTAAATGTAAAAATAAATCATTCAATTTAATTTCGCTACTGGTAAAACTAGATAAATCCATAATACTAATATTTTTTTCAGTAAAAACGACTACTTCCTGAAAAGAATGAAATAAAAAAATTGAGTTATGTTTTTATTTATGAAGTTTATTTTATTTACTTTTTGGCATTCGTAAAATAAACCTCAGAAAGAAAAAAAAACTCCAACTCCTTTCACAACCATCGTTTGCTCGCAATAAATTTTCAATCAGTCTGCTAGCTGCTACAAGTTGTCGCAAGGATTTTTACAGCCAAACAAATAATGTAATAATTTTCAAACAAGTCGACAATGTCACAGTGTTTCTAAATCAATACATTTAATTCACGACGCTCTCATTTTTAAAAATATAAAAAGCCTCTAACCTTCAGTATGATCTCAATTCGTGACACACTCATTACTGAACTGATTATCATTAAAAGAGAAATACACACGATATTCTCATCATCACGTCCATCTGCTTAATAGTCTTATTCTTAGATATATTTAGACTTAACAATATGATGCTCTCTAGATTAGTTAAAACACACTGCACCCATTTATTTGAAATGCATGTACTTCCTGATTGCTGTGCAACTTTTACTAACGAATCAGTACACAGGTATTAAAACGCTCCAATCTACGAGTACAATTACGTACAGATCAACTAACTATACGGTAGTTCGTGTAATCCACTTTAGATGTAATGTAATGGAAAAGTTTGAAGATTTGTAACATTGGCCATTTAGTTATGTTCACCTTGCAAACGTTCACCTTAAATAGAAAAAGTCGCAAAGGGGATTATACTCAATTTCCCCCATACCAACCAACAGAAGTGCAAAGTGCGACAGTAACAAACTCAAGTCAGTAAAAAAAAACTAAGTTACTGTCTGCATTCCAACAAATTCTCCACCAAATAAACTACTGTACAGTAGCTGTCTACAAGAACTTAATCTACTTTTTCTAATTAAATATACTATATAAATAAAGTGCTGTATTCCATGAAATTCAAATTACGTTCGCGTTGCAAATTGAAATTGGCATACTTTGATTTAACGCTTAATTTTAAAAGAAGCAACGTTCAGTGACATCTAAATAGTCTGTGTAACGTCTACTAAAATATTTGCTTTATAATGCAATATTAAAATTTAACTTAAATGTGAAAAACATTGATAAAAAAAAAAAAACGCTTACGAAAATGCACTAAATTGATAAGTTACAGCATTTCATGAAAGATGCAAAAATGTACTAAAAATAGCTTAAAATTATTTTTAAAACATGTTAATAAATTGGCAAAAGCGGGTTGAATATTGAATTGACTGACATGTAGTAAAAATGCCAACAGTGTACTAGAAATGTACTGTTGGTAACAATTTGTAACAAAGTGGTAAAAGACAAAAATATACCAAATGGGGGTTAAGAGTTGCTGCAATGAGTGACATCAACCCTAGGGACGCCATATCTTAGTTATTATGCCATTATCGTTTATCAAATTATATTTGAAATTTAACATAATTAACTTATATTTGCTTAAATAAAAAGTTGCTTAATATATCTTTTTTCCAACAATAATTTCAAAAACGCAATAAAAAAGCAAACAGATAAGTTAAGTATCGTGTTGCAATAAATGTAGTTGAAACTAGACTGAATTTAAGATATAAAAGTAATTAGCATAATAATTTAATTTTTCCAAATATGAAAAAATAAACACTGATGAAACAGATAGAAATATTAAAAGTCGTTTGGCAACAGCTTGTTTTAACTACTGTATTTCGCCTTCAATAATAATTACAGTAAATAAGTTAGTTGCGTTTTTAACCTTACTCAAATTTAAAGATATAAAATAACGTAACAAAGTACAGTACAAATACACATGTTAATTTAATTCTATTCGGATTTAGCTCCAGTCCAAAGGAGCAAATCGTCAGTAAATCTGTATTGATTTAAAAAAGCGAGGTGGAGCGTACAGTATATGAATTGAATGTGTGCAATGTGCAGAAAAGCATCCACATAACAGAACGGTTTTGAAGCTGTGGATGACAACACGCCAACACCATCAGTCCTACTTCTTTTTTTAAAAAAAATAGTTTTCTTTTCTGTTTAAAACTACATTAAGAAGGGCGAAAAAAATATATATGAAAAAGCCAGTTACTTAAAAGAAAGTAGGTCTAGTAAAAAATGATGAAGAAATCAAAATGTAGCGGGTACTGATGAAAGCTTTTTTTTTAATATATACAGTATAAAAAATTTAAAAGTGTAAATATCTTCGTCAATTTTTAAAAACCGGATCGTGTCAGTGTAATTTTGGCTGCTAGCAACAAATTAAAATATTATTTAGTTGCCAAAATAATTGTAACTTCAGTGTTTTTTTTTTTTTTGTTTTTTTTTGTGTATGTGTGGATTAAATTTTACACTTGTTCAAAATCGTCTTCAACTGTTTCTCTCAAAGTATCAACAACTCTTTGCCTTTTTCCTATTTTTATATCTGGTGCGATTATAAATGCCAAATAACAAAAAAATTAAATATAAAATGCTAAGTGGACTATACGACATCATCTCATCAACTTGTTTCCTCAATTGAGCTGATTAAACGCTCACAATAGGACCATTAAAAAGCAGGTAATAAAAATTTAATTACGCACGAATATATCCTAACAATAAATCTGAAAACACACTCATACTTTCTCAAGTTTTAAAAAACAAATTCCACAGTTAAAACAACACAAAAAATATTAATATTGAATGAAGTTGCCTGAAGAATTCGTTTAAAATGTTCATGTTTGCATAATTATTCTGCCATTTTTGAAAGATATGAAATAACACGATAGAAAGCTTATAACATAACCACTGGAGGCGTATTAAATCAAAGGCTTCTAAAATATTAAATACAAAATATCTACATTAAATTTAGTTTCCTTTTTAAGTTGAATGAAGCCATAACCTACTAACGACCATTGCTAACCTAAGTTAAGTTATGAATAAGTTATAACTTATTGAATAAGTTAACAGAACGATGATTGGTTGGAAACAAAACGATAATATTAGTTTTCCATACAAATTTATTGCATGTGCTCTAGTGGGCTTTCAACCATCCAATTGACTTTAAAAGAGTGTAAGGGATTGGGAGAAGATACTAATTTATTAGCTTTCGTTAACCGCAGACTTTCATCTGATAATGTTGATGATTGGGCGGAAATGGCCCTTTTATGTCGGTTAGATATTCTATAGCAGCGGTAACGACCTTCGATTTTCAACATACATTACAAGGGTCAAAACAGATCATTTAACCCATGCCAAAATCTCCAAATTTTCAACTTCCTATTTCTTAAGCTTATTTCAAGTATTAGTTTCTCCTTAATTTTAATTTCATTTTACTTTAATAAAGTTTATGCGTAATCCTTGCATATTATGTAAATATAATCTAAAACAACATAAGATGATAAATTTCATTTTTAATCAAGGTCACGTCAAGCGTTTTCATCGAGAATTACATGCATCCAATCCACCAAATGAACTGGTTAATGCGAGCAATTGTGATAAATGAATCAACTTCAAGGCCACAATTGGCCCACAGCAGACAGCTAACTTGAGGACCACCACAAACAACTTGCCATTACGAACAATTTCCGCTCTGCTCAATAGAAACCAGCTAAGTTGAATTAGTAAACGAAGACATAAGTGTCATTTGTAAAAAAAATTGTGCTAACACGCCGCAAACTCTTTTTTGTACAAATTATATTAAGGACAGTTAAATCTCGTTGACAACTTAAATAACAACAATGGCTGAACAAAATTGGAGTATAGATACACCCAACGTGACAATGAATGCCTCAGTAAACAAACGTGACCCCTACCTGGTTAAAATCGAAGTAACAATGCTCAGTGTTATGTTTGCGGTTACTCTGGTGGGTAACAGTTTAGCTTTAACAGCTCTTGGTGTTCGAAAACGGTGTCATTTATCGCGTATGCATTATTTTATTCTCCATTTGTGCATTTCGGATTTGACGGTGGCCTTCTTTAATATTCTTCCTCAACTAATTATGGACATTGGCAATGGAGGCTTTGTGGGGGGTTTTCCCGGTGATAATGTCATGTGTAAATTCGTCAAATACATGCAATGGTTCGCACCTTTGCTTAGTTCTTACGTGATAGTTGTAACGGCAATTGACCGTTATCAAGCCATCTGTTTCCCTATGAGAAACTGCTCTTGGACACCACGACGGTCAAAACTTTTAATTGGATGCGCGTGGATCATTGCAGGAGTGTGCAGTATACCTCAAGCTATCAATTTTAGCTATATGCGACCAAACCCTTCAAGTCCAGATTACAACTGCTGGGCTGTTTTCATCCAACCATGGGGAGAACAAGCGTATATTATATGGAGCGCGGTGGTCATCTTTTTCATCCCTTTGACCATTCTAGTTCTATCGTATACTTGTATTTGTAGAGCCATTTGGGTTAATTTTAGGCAGACCAGTAACTCTAATACTCCCGTTAACAACACCAGCTGCAAAGATGCTAAAAAAGTAAACAATGCGAATGGTCATGTTTTAAATAACACCGATTTACACAAGTCAACGTATATTGAAGATGACGATGAATCGTCAACGATATTTTCAAATCGTACAACAACTACTTCTACCAAAAGTGATTGTTTATTGCCTCCATCCAAAACCGAAGCTACGTCACCTCGCGTCCGGACTCCCGTCCACCCTATTCGATCGCACACGTCAGTCTCCAGAATTTCCAGAGCCAAAATAAAAACTGTGAAGCTGACTGTAGCTGTGATATTGTGCTATATCGCCTGTTTGCTGCCATTTTTCAGTGCAATGCTTTATTATTCAAATTATACTTCCCCCATTGATGGAAAACCTCAAGAAACACCGAAATTTATCCTTAGTGAGTATAGCAATTTTTCTTTTAATATCTACTATTACAAAAGGCAACTTGTTTTCCTAAATGCCTATCGTTCACATATTTTTTTTAAGTGTTTATAACTTTAAATCTTAAACATCAACAGCAATAACAGAGAAAAACGCATGGGTTTTTATATGTACAAACTATAACATTCGTTAATATAACGTTCGTTCCGCTTTTATTATTGCTTTTGGCAATGTTATTTGCGGAACAACTACAATGAAGTCATTTACAAGCAGACTGCTTAGATTTTAAGTCATTTTATAAACTTGACATCCAACAAAAAATTACTTTAAAAACAAAAATACTGACCTATTCAACACTAAAATGAACGTAAATAATCCATGTAATGTTTTATTTACGCCACACAGAGGGAGAATTAACGGTAACAACTAACTTTAAAGCTAATTTTGTAAGCTTGATCAATATCTATTTATAGTTGAACTGCCTCCTACAATATACTGTATGTGCAAATCTTTTAAAATTAAAGAAGGGAGAAAAAAGAAAAAATTCAAAGGATCTACATATTATGCCATTTTGATGTTCAATAAAAGGCATTACCGCTGCCAAGAGCCATAAAAAACACATGATTCTATATCGATTTTTATCCTTTGATTTCATCATTATATAAAAAACCGTAATCAAAACCCCTCAAAAATTACATGCATTCCCACTTTACATTACACTGTTTGCCAAATTTTCAAAATTTTACTATGATTCTTTATCCGCATGTTTACAAGAGAGAATATTTATTAAAGCGTGAAAGTACTGTATTATGGATACTGCATAAACCACCTTGAATGCACTTGTGCACCGGGTACAATTTCATTTTGCGATTCAGCTTAAGAAAAGGTCGTCGATTCCATCAACGGCCAAAATTTGTGGCGCAGTGACCAGACAACAACACAAAATGTGCAATACAAATGGCCAAAATGGCGTTGCATCCGTTCATAAAAAAAAAAACAACCAAAAAACAAATTGAAAAAATGCAGCATGTTATCGATAGGAATTACAGTTACTGTAATACTGTTTTTGTTTCTTACACTGAAAGTTAAACGTGTTCGGTGCAAATTCAAAAACGACGTATTTTTTCTTGGAACTCAATAATTCCGATTAGCGTGGAAGCTTGTGAGCATTAGTAATAGGCACGAATTTCTCTTTCAATGTCATTTTAAACGTGTTAGTCACGCGATTACACAAGCACTATGGCATTTATCGTTCCCTAATTTTTTCTATCTTTAAGTAAGTTATTATATCCATAGATTTTAAAATCTACATGACATATATATGCGCTATATTTCAATCGATGTTAATCGGCCTTATCGCTATGTATTTTATGGAAATTCTTATTAGCTCAAACTTTCTACTTTTAATGCAAAATACAGAAAAATAAATTGCGCCCTAATACCCCTAAAATATTTCTCAAGAAATGTTTACTAGGTGTGAATATAAATGAAATTGCGATTCTAAGATGCACTCAAACTTACAGTATATACAGTATATTCAATATAAAATTTAATACGATTCCATAGTCTCCAAGTTGTCCCAAACATTTCTTTTTTTTAAAACCCAAACGGCATTGCTGTAAATAAAACGCAATAATATCTACAGCACTGCGTTGTGATTGAGCATGCGTCAGATACAAAAGCCGTTAAAAAGAGCGTAGGTGTCCAAAAATATTTGCAACCAATTCAAAGCTAATTTAAAGCAGTTGTTTTAAATTATTATTTTAAAGTTTCAATGCAAAGGCAATTAGTTAACGCTAATTTTATCTGTCAACGTCCAATTAAATTAACGCGAACGTAAAATATAATGACACGCTCATTTTGTGCGTTGATACTTTAATTAAAATATACGGGCTGATGTTTATTTTCGAGACTGGCAATAACTCACACTTGTTTTATTAATGAAGATATCACAACGACTTTTTAACTAAAAGAGTTTTATTGGTACAAGTACCGGTGTCTATCTGTAAAACAGTAAAAACCACACTCAAGTATTCTCTTTTGCGCAATTTTTTATAGCGCCATACGGCATACACTATATTACACACACACACACTCGTACTTATCACGATCATACTACCATGACTACCATGGTTAATGAATATTTTATCAGGCACTGGTACTAGAAAAACCATCATATCAACCATCAGTACGGTATAAGAGATCATAAAAAGAATTACTATGGTGTATAAACAATCTAAACCAAGACGTATATTAGTATACACTGGAAAGTTTTCAGATTTTCTTAGTTGTAAATTTAGCAACTTCGTCAATTCCACTAATTGAAGCTGATTATTGCTGAATTATTAAAGTAAAAATACAAACTTCAGTATAACTTCAAGAAAAATAACTTTTTTGGCAAGCACAAATTTTTCTTATGAAAAAATATAACTACAAGACAAATTTAGTTACATAAAATACAATCTCAAGTCTCTCTTAAAATAACAAATTTTACGTCTAAATAATCAGATTTAATATCAACACCGATATCTAATTCCCAAGAAACAAAATATTGCTAAAAAAGTCTAATTGTCTATGAAAAAAGGTATTTTTGAGTCTTAAAATTTAAATTTTAGTGCTTCTATTTTGTCCAATTTTATTTCAATTTTAAAGTTAGAAAACCAAATTTGAAAATAACAAAACACATTTTTTTGACATCAAATAACAGATGGTACTAAATTGAGACCTTATGCAATCATTTCTAAATTGAGAACTGTCACTCTTATTATTCTTTGTTTTTTCCGCTGCTTTTAACTAACAAGTTATTAGATAAAATGTCAGAAAAGACGGATGATATAGCCATCGTATTTTTTTCATTCACTGCAAAAATTATTAATATATTTAGAAGAAAACTTAAGAAAGACAACCGATTAAATGTAAACAGATTTGTCTAATATGACTTTCCCTTTAACTTTAACGTTTCTGCATAAACAAAACGGTATGCCAAACTTACAAATAACCAGACATTATTGTTTATCATATGTCAACTCATCATCGATTCTGTATTATTAACGAGCCAATAGAAAACGTTTCATTGTTGTTGCAACATTAAAAAAAAGCCGATCCCAAAAGAAAGAATCCCATGATATCCGAGTAAACAACTCTTTCATGTCGACAAAACTAACGGCGATTCTTTACTTTATCAACATGTTCTATCAACTGATTCGCAAATCTATATATCATCTACAGTATAAGAATTTGACTTTTAATAGAAAAATACCACGCCCAATTTATGTAACATATCAATCTAAGTAAAACAAAGAACCCCTTCCTCCCAAATGTTACCGGTGTATATTTAGATCACTCATAGGTATTATAATAAGCATTTATGTCAATACTAGATGAACGACCTGTCAAAAACATACTTCACATGATGAGGACTAATTAGGGCTGCTCAATTACTGAAAGTTAACAATCAGCGTGCCATTTACTTTGTCATCAACCAATTCCCTTAATAGTTACATCCAACCACTTAAAAGGATAAGTTCTGTCATTGTAAGAATTCCCACCTACTTACTTAGCACGAAGTCCTTTAAGGACATAAATTACCAAATTAATTATTAAACCCTTTGTGCTTATTTCTTAATAAATATTTTTGTTTAATGTCAGCTGTAGTTAAAACAATAAAGCATATAAGCTTACTGTAACTACACTGTAAGTCACGTAATTAAACTCTTAAAACAGTTATGAACTAAATATAAATATCTATATTTAACTTAAATATTCAATACATTTGCCCATAATAATGCCAACTTTCGTTTCAGTTGTTATTTTTGCGTGACTAGCACAATCCATTAAATTAATTGGTTGTTGGGCGTAAATATAGGGATGATGGAGTAAGAGAAACACGCAAAGTCAGTTTTATCTTTTAAGTTGAAATTTAAATTTTTGTTTTGCCGTGTTGAAACTGACTTCAGCGCGTCTAAAAACTCAAAAATAAAAAGTTTGAACGAATTCCGTTTCCTTGACTAACTTTTATGTATGACATTCCGCAAGGCAAAGCGAAAACACTTTGGCAGACGTTAAAAAAATAATAAATAAGTGGTATAGACGTTGCCAAACCATCATTTTAAGATTTTAAATCCCTCCCCCCAGCACACCCGCATCCCTAGAAAGAAAACAAACACGTTTCATTTTTATTTTACTACCAGCAACGGTAGAATAATACTTAAAACACCGTACTATAAAATAAAAGACAAACACGTAAACAGCAATCATTGTTTGCAATGCATAATTTCAACCAAAGAAATATACCGTATACTGTATAAGCTTACTATAACGTTACCTTTGGCGTCAACGATTTTTAAATATGTGATATAAACTTTTTTCCTTCTTTTTATAAGTAATTTTACAACTTAAAACGCTCAGTTTAGCTTTGTATTGTTTTGTAAATAAGCACTTTTTTCAGACATTTAGACGATTTTTTTTTATTTTGGAATTGTCAACGCTCAATCTCATAAGCGTAACAAATGGTCCAATGGCACTAGAGTCTCAAGTAAATGGCCTTAACCTCTACCATACCCATTTGACGTCAGGATATTTCCTTGATATACGACCTGCTTCTGATTGCCTAATAAAAGGATTTGTTATCTCAACTTTAAAAATCCCCAGCGATTTTGCTCTTCATGAGGAAACGTATGACCCAAACGTTTTCTGACGTCAGTAAAGTGATTTTCCAAGTGATTTCTTTTGTACCATTCAAACTAAATACACACCCAAGTACGGTATATACAGATTTATTATATCTGCCACAAATAACCCCAAACGTTTTCGTACATGGCCAGAAAGAGTGAGTAAGTATCACCAGTAATTATATGGTTTGTTATAGGTAATTTATCTAAGGGCGTCTCGATTGGAGAAATAAACGAGCTCTCTCGCTCTCTCTGGCTGTTTGCGATTGAAACATGATAAAATGATGACTGCCTCAAGGTTAATTAAATTATACAAACAGAAGCCAAAATCATAAAAGCTTAAAACTTAACGCTAAATTGAATCATAATACACTGCTCTCAAATACAACAATCGAAAATCCAATGTTTTGAATTAAAAATCTTTTTTTTTTTTCTCTCTTTTTGAACTTTTTCACATACGGGACATTGGAAATTCTTCAACCATTATCCATTTTCATCTATACAGATCGGGTTTTCACGCTCCACAGGGACGTGAAATGGTCTTAAGTTGCATCTAGCCTCTATCATTGCATTGTAAGACTCAAAATGTGAATGAAACGATCGCACGTACAGTATTAGCTATAACATCTTTGAAAAAAAAAACCTATAAAGGATAGCATCATAGCAATAGTCATATTCATATCGCAAAAGATAAATAAAATAAAAAATACCAACACACAATACACAGCAATGTCAGATGTGTACGAATGATGGATAAACATATTCGAATATATTTCATGTCATAGTATATAAAAATCAATAAGAAAAATAAGAGTATACATGTAACTTTAGTCAAATTATATGTTATTTGCATTGAGTTTCTGAATTTACTGTAAGTTATAGTGCGCACACAAAAAAAAAATATCAATGGCAAAGTACCACATCACATTCAAACGTGACATTTCAAGCTTGACTCAACAATGAACAAACAATGAATACACTTCCAACACTTCAAATAGACATACTAACTTAACAATACAATTTATCTTCTCAATTCCATTAGATTTATGGTAATGACAAACTCAATTAGCGTAATATTTTGAAGTACAAAGTGAAGAAAGCAATGTAAATTAATAAAGACCGGATTTATATGCCATAAAAGCTGAAGAAATGAATGCATAAAAATATTAGTCTAGGAAAAGTTAAAATATCAGAATATGCAAAATGATTAAGAAGAATAAAGTGTACAAATGTTTATTTAATAATTAAGAATTGAAAACATTTATTAAACATGTAAAAGCATCTAGATTGGTCATTTGACTTAATGTCTTCCCAGTATGAGGCATAATAATAGCACAAAAACCCCAACAAATAATGACATACAAATCCTTGCTTATTAAGAAAAGCCAAAAATAAAAAATAACCTTCATAAACAAAGCAGGCAAAAGCTTAATATTCATTATTCAAATCTTCATTCATGTAAATAATTCCGTAACGCCACGGAATGCATAAAGGAACCGAAAAGGTCTTTTTAAAAATAAAAAAGGAAGCGCTAGAAAGTTAGAAAGAAGCAATAATATTGATTACAGGCATTCGTTACTTTTGGCCAAGACAATGAACCATCTCATCCGCGTATGTTTGTGGCCTTCAGCAAATGACATTTGTATCCAACCAATTCCATTTATGGTTGTCAGACTGAATCTTCAACTAATGACCTCAACACACTCCTCTTTTACATATTTACTAATATAGAAACAGGAAAGCCAGAAAACACCAGCACAACAAATCTTTAGAACTAAAGTAAAAATATTTCATTCAATGATTCTCGCAAGTAGCAATGGAGCCAATCAACAAAATCGCCCAGTTCATATCATGTTAATTTGACCCACGCAAAAGTCAATACAAATAAAAACAAAAGTTGAGCTTCTAGTACAGTATATATCTTAATGTTGATCTTGATGGAGACTAATAACAGCTATCTGGCAAGGCTTATTCTGTCAAGTACAATTGACTATTGAGGATGAGGACTAACTTTTTGTCATGCGAATGCTTATCGTTAGACTTCTAAACAATGTACATTGTACAATACGCGTTTCTTTAGGAAAATGTTTTAATACAAAAATGTATTGTGTGAATCAATTCAAAAAAAAGTCAGTTTAATTACGTGCATTTCCTCCCCAATTTCCCCTTTATACCCTAAATAATTGGCATCATTGATTGATGGTCCTCATTATAATACATTGTTCGACTTCTTTTATTTTTATTGAAAACAAAAAGATTAAAATATTTCGTTATACTAGACTGTGTGTGACTGACAATGTAAATGAAAGATCAATATACTCTATCCCACTTGAGTTTTTTTTCTCATTCTTTTAAGAGATTAATTGCCTTTCGGGAAAGCCCCATTACAGGAAATGACGATTAAACATGGGATGAATTGCTTGGCAATAAAAATAGCAAAAATTCTATCAAGTAGCGTTGAAATTAAACATCAAATGAATAAATTACGCCAACTTAAAATGTTAATCGAGCAAACAGCGTGAACAGATAGTTTCGAGCGCAATATAAAAGTGCCTAATGACATTATTCGGAAGTTGACGACCTTAAACTTCATAAGTCATTGCTCATTTCAGATTTTTACCATGGTTCTATGTTTTTAACTGCAGTACTGTACTTCAACTTTACTCAACATCTAGCTTAAAATGTACTCTCATTTATTAAAAGTTGATAATGACCTATACTTAAGTTTAAAATATGAATTATTACGAAAAGAGGCCATTTCCTAGTTATTTATATTTCTAAAAGAATACCTAAAGATGCGAAAAACTCTTACGTTTAAAAAAACATCTTTTCATCTTAAAAAGAAAGAAACATTTTCTTAAAACAATGTAGAATAAAAGAAAACAAAGTGAGACACTGCTGGAATGATAATAATCGCCAACTTTACCTAAAATAAAAAGAAATAAACAAGAAAAGAGGATCCGAATTCGTGTCATTTACACGTCGAAATCGTTGTTTGTATTTTTAGAAAAGATTTCTTTTAACGCAGTCGGGTCCATTGTACATTATCATGTAACTGTATTAAAAAAGATTTTACGTGAAGAGACAGTGTGGCATTACGTTTTCAACTATTAAGATAAAAAGATGTCTTTTAACGTTTTCAAACGGTGACATAAATAAACTTATCTTCTTAATACAGAACAAGATTTTTACTAAAACGGAGACTGTTATTATTGAGGAAGAAAAAAATGATAAGGTGTCACACGTTCTGCATTTATAATGTCATCATCTATTCCATAGTGCAAACAGAAACTCGTTATAAGTTCCCCGTTGGCACATGACCAAACATCTGACGTTTATTTAGAGACTGATTTACCACTGGGAATTCTATATTTGGATAGCATGGTCAGAGCTGCCAAAATATCATTTTAAAAACTAAACATTTTACTGCTTTGCTAGCATAATTAATGTATTTTGCGCTCACATAGTAGCCAATTTGACAGCCATTTGACGCAAGAAAAGTTTAATGGGAGTGTTCCAATTACAGTACTTGTAAACTCTATAAAACATCAAATTTCAAGGTAATAAAATTTAAATTTGTCTTCCACATAAAACAACAACATATTTTTCACTATGATACTTTAAGAAGCAATGTATTTGAAATGTCTTCATCGATTAAATCGGAGGTTACGAGCAAATTACGTCAAGTCGGCGTCAACCACTTAACAACTTTAGCGAATCCTTTTTTTACGATCAAAAATTTAGATTAAGGTAAAAATAGAGAAACAGACTTTCTTTTAGTTTAAAGTCTATCAAGTGACGCAGTTGACTACACTTAATGTTACACAACAAGAAGCACAGTAAACAATTTGTTGGCAACTTTACACAACTTATAAAAAAATCAATCAATACGAATTTGAACAAAAACATAAGCAATACTTGTATATCATTTATTCTGTTAACAAAACGGATTAAATAAGCAGTACGAGTTAAGAGCTTAAGGTTGATAATTGAATTTTTCTAATTAGAATTCAGAATGCTAACATACTGTATTGTAAATTAGTTATTCCAGAAATAAGAAAAGCATAATGATTGTAAAACCCATTAAAGCCTTTTAAGTTTTTACTAATTCTGTTGATAAGTTATACAGAACTCTTTCGTAAGCATTTTTTTTTTTTTTGCTGTAAAGTTTGTTGTCTTAACATTGAGTTCAAATATAGAAGTTTACGGAAATGGAAAAGCCGCAACTATTTTTAAAAAGATAATTTTGTCAATGACAAATCTTTCCTTAAAAAATCGTCCTTTGGGATTTCCTTAAAAATCATCATCAGCAAAAGAATTTAATACTAAAGAAAAGAGAGACTTCAAGAAAAAAACTATTTTTCTTTAAAAAAAAAACAAGAAGTTCATGACTACAACATGACGACAATTGCGACGACTGCTTATATACAATACATATGCGTCAAAATGCGTTTAAGAAGTACAGCAGCAAGAAAACGTCATGAAAAATCGATACGAAAGTTGCTGTCGAAATGCTAACTTCTTAAAGTCTACATTTAAAATGTACAATCAACTACTGTAGTGTATCTAAAATGGCAAATCTAAAGTACAATGTACATAAAATCTGTTCATCTTTCATGAAAAAGCTTTTCAATACGTACAGTACAAAAATATATACTTGTGCTGTACATACAATATTATTGCCACCCACTGGTTATCTTATTTGATGGATTCCGCTCGTACATCTTATTTCGATTTGCATGCTAACATATTGAATTAGCCACACTCTCCTACACGCGCAATCCAGTTTATTTTAAGTTTACCTAAAAAAACCCCCTTCAGGTTTCTCTAACTCTTTTCCTAAAGCCAATTTGTCGCACATAACTTATATATCTTGAACAAAAATATTTTTCTGCAGATCTTATTTTCAAACAAATATGATATAATACAGCAATCTCATGAAATTGAAATACGATTCTTCTTCATGTCAAAGTTTTCTTCGCAATATTATACTGTACAAGTTTATGTAACTTTGTATCAAATCTTATTACAAACGTCTTTTAAAGTAATTGCCATACGCAGTCAAGGACTAATCAGTTACCCGATGATTTCATCTCAAAGAAATATGAAATTTTCAAATAGTAAGAAAGAATATCATATAAACCGACAAACTTTACCTTCAGAATTAAAGTCCCTACTCCCTAACCAGCAATGATGATAAGGAAAGACAGTTTTAAAGTAGATTAAATTACATGAGAAAGAGTTTTAACATCCAACAATTTTGATCACACTGTAAGTCCAATTAGCTCAAATTGCACATGTTATCTAACGTGACAATGTCAAATCTAAATCAATATAATTAACGAATAAATGAAATGTTTATTTTCATTAAATGATCTGTTAATTTTGTAAATAATATATTTGATCCACTTTACAACCGACCCCCTAATGTAAGTATAATGTCATGGTGGCATAACGGATTACGTTAGTACTCCAGGGAGCAAATTAAAACTCATTTCCCCCTCATTAATAACCACAAAAGATAAATAATTTATCTACAGTACTTGTTTAAAATCGTTGTGATACAGTATGTCCAAGTGACATTTCACTTTTGCGTGCGTTTAATGCCAGAATAATATTCAAATAAAACCGGCTATAACTGTTGAAGTTTACAAACTCACAAGTTCGTAAAAATACCCTTACATAAACCTTGATAGCTCGCTTTAATATTTTATACTAAACCCCATACAGCTGTTCACCTGAGATTATCGATTCACCTTCAACCAATGTTTACTATTATTCTCAACAATACTACACTACAAGTGAATCCGGATCAATCGATGTTTGATGTTATCCCCCTAAAATAACAATGACGCGCAGGTGGAGAATGGAGACTGCCGCCAGCAGGAAATTCTTGTTACCGCATTTATTTCATGACCAAATTACCTGAGTCCTACGAGCCATTACCATTTTACGAGCTAGGCCAATAGCAAAGGGCCGCGGTAGTCATAAAAAACATGCTTTCACGCATCTATATTTAGTACACGTAAGCTTTGACATATCCGATAACGGTTGGTATAAAAATGTATGTATACGTGTCATGGCCAAGCAAGCGTCGGAAGCTCATCTTTAATACATAGGTCCCTATTGCTTGTAAATAGAAAAAATATAAAAACATTATCTATATATCTTGCGTACAACACAAAATGCTATCACACACATGTTACAAAGGGTTTTTGCCCTTGTAAATACAACAATGGCAAATTTGTAGTCAGCAAAAACGACTTTATGTAACTTTATTCAAAAGCTTCCCCATAATACACCGAAATAAAAAATATATAGTTTAGCGTTACCAATTTTGCCGCTATACAAGATGTAGAAAAGTGTAATTGCACGTGAAAGAAGTCCATTATCGATTGAATTTGGGACAAATAAAATTAATTGAAGACGCCTTTTGCCAGCACAGACGACCAAGACTCTCGAAATGAAAACTGATAACAATTTCATAACGTTGGAATGCCACTGCAATAATTTTTTTTGTAACTTAATTGAAGACCTTCATGTTGGAAGATTTATACTGTATTATATCACACAACGTAATTCAGTAAACACATCAAATTTCACTAGTTGAGACGAAGAGTCGCGTCTCCTCATTTCAAATGCAGCAACATTACCGCATAATGACAACTTTAAACGAGAAAAAAAAACTCAGTACTTTCTGAAAAAGCTACCACATACACACAAAAAAATAAATATTCAGCACTTACAGTATCTCACTCACTGTAGTTAAATTAAAACTTTTTTTCTTTTCCATAATAGAATTATCAACCATTAGTCACATTGCAATCTATTACACATACTGTACATACGCTTAAATGTATAATACATTTACAGCCAAGTCATTAAACAATAACTTACATGCAAAGCAAAAAAAAAAAAATTAAATTATTCAAATAGTCCAAATTGTACAAAAGAAGCTGATTTATATTATACGTGCTGCAGTTACTCATTATTGTTTCTATTCAAATTCTCACTGGAATTGCAGATGGATTTCCACCAATACAAGACTAATTTATGTATAAGCTTAGTGTAAATGCAATCAGCAGATATGCATAATTAATAGCTACAACACACGGATACATCAAAAATACACATATTGTATATCAACAATCTATCATATAATAATCATGTGATAATATATCACACATCAAAGCCATTTTGAAAATTGGATCGCCGATTAAGTGTACTTTAAATAATTATATCTTCCTGGTTAACAACATTAATCGACATGATTGATCGGTTGTATCATTATAATCGTATATGTCGCATGTCAAACACATCAAAAATTATGTCATTGAAACAGCCTACATTTCGACTGAAACGTAAATAATTACTTGTTTATATCATGACTGCGTCTTTAAAAGGCTTTTTCCCAGGGGTAACGCCCACACTAGACACTACATTCAATTCTAATAATAATATTGAAAGCCACAAATAAACTTACTTGCATAATTGTAATTGTCTGTGATCTTCATCGACGTTATAATGTTGACGTCGAACAGAGCTGCTTTAGGAGTTGGAGATATCCTTGAAGACTCTATAAATAAATATGAATTTTAAAAATAAAAATACAGTAATAACATAAAGTATATTTGTGTTTAAACTTAGTTAATTTTACGATAATTTTCAAGAGTTTAACCAATTTATTTGTGCATCTTTTAATAATTTTAGTACGTCAATACCAAAAATAACCTGCAAACTATTAAAAGAGACAGTCCTCTTGCTCAGTTTTTTCATTAAAACTATAATAAACAAGTTACAAGGAAAACTGAATGGTTCATTGTCTCAAATTCTCAACATTAAATGTCATTGATTTGAATATAAATGTCAATATACGAGACATGCCAATGATGCCATTTTACAGTCGGTAAAACCGCTGCCAAATCAAATGAAGTTGTGTTATAGATGTATTTAAGTATTCATATCTTTAGTCTTTACTCAAACTTCCAAATGAAATGTTATTGATAATAAAACCTGTATGTGAAAATAATGCCAAATGGATGTCTATAATGCCATGTAATTAAATATTAATGCTATTGTGGTGCGCGCTTTAGTCTATAAGCCTGGAATCGAATCAGATGCTTTGGGGCGACTCTGTGTGTGTCTTGGCGTGTGAATGTGGGCAGAAATCTTATCATTTAGCTTAGAAAAAAAAATATAGAAAGTTTATTTCGTATCTAATAACCCTATCAGCAATTACCGTACTTTGTATTAAGTGCTTGTGCCCAACAAACTCTGATATTGTTAAGTTAAGATAAACGATACGGAAAACGTCTAATAAATGATGGTAAATGCTCGATTTCAAGGATGACGTTATTTTTACCCTTCAAACCGACTCCTATGCAGTATAAGTTATACACTATAACTTACAGAGTTACATGTTCAGCTAACAGCTATCACCCATTTAACAACAGTAACATAACTCTTAAGACATTTTAATTTGTAGACATTTTTGGCAGATGGTGTTCGCTGCTGTTGAAAGCATGAGTCAAGTTGCCCTTGAAAAATGCTGGCAGAATGCCTTATAAACAAATGACCATCTCTTCTGGAAAAAGTGACATAAAATTAAATTTTATGGGCTTGAAATGTTTGTCGTTACCCTTCATCAACTTCAAACAATAACGATTATTATTGCTCTTTATTACATCAATTAAATAATCGTATTATTTGGCTTAAGTACCTTATTTAAATGTTGTTCTTTTTTTTCTTTCGTATGACAGGTTACGCCTTCACGATAATGACATTGCTAGTGAGCCTGAACAGTTGCGTCAATCCATGGCTGTATTTAATTTTCAACGAAAACTTGGCACGTACTGTTAAAGAACTTCTGCAGTGTCGTCTTAACAAAAGTCAAAGATTTAACGGCTGTAATGTAGGGGCTCCTCTAAGTCACAGTTCACTTTCCGAAACGCGGTTGGCGACCATTTTGACTTTGACACGGACTCCTTGCAACAACGCTCACCAGATGGAACTAAAACCGCTAAATAATTCGGCCACTGACAGTTCCAAGTTTACCACCAATGGAACCGAAAAAAATATTTCTGATGATGCTAAAAACGATGCTGTTCGAATCGTTGTCAAACAGAAAAACGAAAATAATTCAAAAAAAATTAAAAATTGCAACAAAATTACTTACCCAGGTCACAAATGCGACAATTCAAGTCCTGTACATAACTGTGAACAAGTGTGAATCTTAACAATTATTGCCTATCTAATAATCTAAGATTTATTTTAACTTTTTTAAATAAAATAATATAATTAAGTAGGTATTTGTAATTGTACAAGAACACCGGGTAATATTTCTAAGTTGGAACACTTATTTTTTCCTATGACTTAAAAGAAACAAGACAAATAGTCATTGAAAATGATAAGATTTAGTCTGGTTTCTTTATCGGCACTGGAAAAAACGGTGTTCCAATTTGGAAAAAAACGTGGTACGGTATACAGAGACGGTTATATCCAATAAAAATTAAATTAACGTTGTCTTACACATTCAACGCTAAAATAAAAACGAAAAAGTAGTTACAAAATTTTGATCAATTAAATTCAAGTTTTGAAAAATTTTAGCAGGCGAAACTTGATTTTACGTTGATTAAATTTTGGATATAACGAAATTTTGCAAATGTACAAATACTACAGTGCTATTATTATTATAGATACGAAATTAATTCGTCCATAATGTGATTAAATTAAGCTTATCAGAAATTATTGCTAACATATGCATTAGAAAATGGTAATTTTTGTATTAAACTCGCCAATAATTTTTCTACAGTCGTTGCTCAAATAACTAACTTTACTCATTGATTGTGTATTAAATTCGTTGGTATAGTTACTGTACTTGAATTACGCCGTGAGAGAACCGATTTAAAAAGCCTCGGCGTAATATAAGAAAATAACTTTCCATTTAATGGAAATATATTACGATTTATCAGTCGTTGCTTCCACTAACAATTTTCTATATATTATTGCCATGAAAATAATATTCGTTGATTTTTTTTTGTTAGTTTAACTTTAAACACTGCAATTTGTATTTACTTGTTTATGTTGATTTTAAAAAATCTTTTATTTTTTTTTGACATTTCAAAACATTGTATACCTTGTATTATGCAGTTTATGTTTGCAAAAAAAAGAAACCCGACATTGCTTTGTAAATAAAACGAGCTCTTATTTTACATGTTTTTATCTACCATTTTTATTAGATTTATTGTAAAAGTCAGCAACTTCCAGTATCAAAATACCAGTATTTTTTATTTCTATAAAAAACATTTTTTTTTTGACAAAAGTAAGCGAAACGAAACATTATAATCGCAATATACAAAATACGTATAACCATTTAATCCGAACATGGCTAAAACAATTTCCCATAAATCAAAGCATTCTTCCCGAAAAATATTTTTGTTTGTCAAAAACATACCCTTCTAATAATAATAATAATTAGACTTTTAATACAGTAGCAAAAAAAAAAACTATTTCATCACTAAATACTTTTATAAATTGTTTTTTCATAATAATCGTCTAAATATGACTTTGCAATTTTAAGTATTAATTTAAACGTTTCAAATATTAACAGATCATATATTTATGTAATAATAAACCCTTTATATACAGTATACAATAAAACTTTTAAATGTAAAAAAAGCATCATTGCGGTTTCAAAGTAATAAATGATACTGAATTTTGTGCATACAACTAAATTAACTGATGCGACTATACATTATCTCAAAAGTGACCTTGCAGTTTGGTATGATCATATGAATATTGTGTGTACCATGCTCTTCATAACTTCAGTTATGTAGATAAACCCAAAATATAAAGTAATCCCATCATAATCGCTGAGAACATCAACAATTAAAAACTAAATTCTTCCCCATTCGATAGTTAAGCCGTGTGAGATTAAATTAATGTGCAATTATAGATTAGTGATTTTTTTTTGAGATCAGGTAGTTGTACAGTATTACTTTTTTAAGAGTTTACTTAAAAGAAAATAAAGTAGCTGTTTTTAAAGTTTGGTTTATAAGTTATGATTAGATAAATAACAATTTCTGTTATTTATCCATGAACACGTTTATGCAATGAAACATCACTCCTTTCAAAAACTGTAAATATGAAACTTTACACGCACTATTATTGCTATACATTTCAATTATTGACATCATGATAAAGCAAATAAAACTTTCCTGCCGCTTTATATTTCTAACCTTCAAAATCCTTCAAGTAAAATACGGTATTCATGGCATAAACAATTACAAATTTAAAACTTCACTGACAGAGTTTTACTCCTGTGTTACTGTTAATTGGCAATGTGAAAAGCTTAAAATAATCAGATTTTTCTAAACGTATTTTAAAAAGGCATTTCTGACATTAATATCACGGTTTAGTACTAACTTACTGTAAAATCGATATTGTCGACGTTTGTGTAACTGACAGGTTTAAATAAACAAAACAAAAGGCTATGAATAATCCAACTGGAAATAACATTTTAAAGAGCTTCAATCTGGTAATAACGATAAAAAAAAAACCCCATGCAAATGCATTTTTCTCCAGCAACATCTCTGATACTTAGAAAATTACCAGAATTCTCGACAATAAAATTGGTGTCGTTTAGCGGTTATAGAACCACAAACCTCAGTTTAAAACGGTTATAAACAGATATTTGTACTTGCCAGACAGTGCCAATAAAATCAGTTTACATTTACAGCTCAAAACACTTAACCTGGTTGAGGTTAGCGAATTACTACCTTTACTTGTAAACACCGCTTTAATTTATGTGCAATGCAAATTTAATCTCACATGACATTTTTAAATTTACCGTATAAACAGAGCATAAAGTAACGCAACCCTATGAGCAATTGCTATTTTGACATACATTACCATGGCTGCTAACTTCATAAATAAACAGATTTTGGTAACCCCTATATCATCCAAGTTAAATTACCCTATTTAATAATTTGGACAGATCTGTCAAAGTTTAATATTAATGTAAAACTAAACTCTTTTCTTTTCAGATGTGAACATCATCAATTTCGTAAACATCAGCAGTTGTCACATTTTAAAAAAACAAATTCTAAATCATTTTTTTTAGCCAGCATTGCAAAGTCATATAATCCAAAGTCAAAAGAAAAGATAACAGTCGGCGAATAAAGTATTTTTAACATGAATTTTATCAAGCGTACCACAATTATTTCAAAACCCAACAAGTGTTGTCGTAAATTTTATCACAATTGGTAAAATAATTCATAAAATTGAGAATTGCATACAGAAAATTTCTCCCAAAAAGAGTTTATAAGGCACTTACTATATTATTGCATTGTTTTAATATGAATACGTTATTGTTTGTAAAATCTAAAATAAAAAAGGTGCCAGTAATTTTAATGTTTTTTTTACAGAATGACAATTTTGGCACTGTAGATTTTAACTAAAGAGACGTAATAATGGTCTAAATTCGCAATTCTATGTAATCATATTAAGTAGAAAATAAGATAGTTAATTCAAGAAAAGGATCACATTACCCCGCCATGCACTTCTACGTTATCAACTTATCTAAATTTACATTTCATGCCATAACGTAATATTCTGCCAATATACAGTACATCCATTTAAACTTATGATCTTACATGTTCAACTACACAAAATGTTTGAATAAAAAATTGCATTGCAGCAACTGCGTAAAGTTTACAAATTTCTTAGAAAAATTAACAATAAATATCTACTGCATAACAACTCCGACTAAATTGACTTTTTTGTGAGGAATCACCAAATTGTCAAAAACTACTTACAAAGACTAAGTATGTTCATCTAAAACATCATTCAAATTTGTAAATTTTAACATCAATTGTTAAAAAATGAAAAGAAAAAAAAAACTATTTTCAAGAAGCAAAATTTGGTGTTTTATACAAAATTATGGTGTACGGAGATTCCACCACCAGTCAAAACCACGCCAAGATATTTTACGTTTTTAGTTTATATTAAAAAAAAATGCTTGAATCAGGTTAGATTACATTACATTAGATTACAAAAAGTCCGAAATTATAAGTTGGAAGTTTTTTTATATTTTGAAATGCCAATTTAACTTGGTGGTGAAATGTTGGAGGTGAAATCACCATGAACCCAAAAAATATAACACTATGGTAAACTAATCAATACTATATTATTTAAGAAACTATTTTTTTTTCTTCAGTCGGAAACTATAGTTTGATTACATGGAAGCACTTCGATATCACTCCAATAAGATAATAATGTAAAAGTCATCATTTGAAATTGATACAGTGAGTACCGTACACGGTTACGTAACAAGGAGCAGTAAGTTAGAAAAAGGATGAAATGTGCCACTAATGAAAACGTTTAAAATCTTCAAAATAAAGAACTATAAAGATTTTTTCCTTGTTTTAAAGAAAATATAAACACGAATAACAGCGGTATGGGTGTTGAGTTCTTTTCTGTTTTAATATTTTTTTTTGTTGAAAAGATGGATTATCATTTCGGTTGTTCACTGTGGCTTTTGTTCAACGAAGGTTCAATTGTAGGTTTCCATTCTAACGACTCGTTAGTGACGCACGACTGATGTTTCACTCTGGCGTGAAGTTGCAAAGTATCTTTTCGACTAAACGACTTACCACAGTGCTCGCAGTTGTGCCTTACGCGAGTATCGCAATGAGTTCGACGATGCCTGTAAAGATTGTTACGGTACCTGAAAGTGATACCACACACAGGACACGTGTTATCGGAAGAGGCAGCCGCTGCAATTGCTGTGTACTCCAGTAAAGACTGCTCCATCGGAATATACATTTCACCTAATAAAAATATGCAATAAAGCAAAAAAAAAAAAAATGTTGAAATAAAAACAAAACAAAAATCAAACTAACATAAAATAATAATAAAAATAACAATTATAATAATAATTCAATCCTTTCACAGTACAATAATAAATTAAAAATAATTTTAACATCCATGTAATTCTTGATGACAGACTATGCAGTAATTAGCCAAGTATCTTACATGACATACAATTCCCCCTGAAACTCTTAAATCTATCTTAAGCTCGCCTTGATATTTCTAAAGATAGAAGACAATTTTATACGTTTTTCTATTTTTTCTCAATCTTTCTAAGCTTGAAAGTATTCACCAATAGAGCATCAATCTGAGAAGAGAAGTTAAAAAAAAGAGAGATTGATCACTACGGACGGAAGGTCATGCTCCTGGCATCCGTGAGAGTTTAATGTATTGTAGAAAAGACAACAGAGACATCGTAATATACCAGGTGATTTTCTAAGTTAGAACACTGCTTTTTAAGATTAAAATAAAAACAAGACTTCATTGTATTAGTTTCATTTCTTTCAAGCCACCAAAACAGTGTTCCAATTTAGAAAATCATCTGATATTCTCGTATAAGAGTCTGTGTAGTATATTCTATGGAAAGGATTGTATTAAGAATGACTTCGTTGCTCAACAAATCCCTAAGAGACAAGATTTTTCTCTTCTGGTAATACATCACGCATAAACGACATAATCTCATCCTTTCAATTTCAAACTCCCATTAGTAAACAAGCGGCATAATAAGACATATAAGAAGCGTAGATAGCCAATTTAATCGTATGATTAATTCGTTTAATGTTAGTCTGCTACAGTTAAAAGTCTGAATTTCTAAATGAAAATGCTGTCATGCTGCGGTAATTGGTATTTGTGGAAATTATGGTTAACAGGGTATAATTCCAGCATCATTAATTCAAGCAACCATAACGCTGAGACAATTACAAAATAAAAACAACAATTGTAAGACAATAGATTAGTTTTCCTCCTTGTCGCTATTTACAGAGCATTCACCCTTAGTGGAGCCAGCTGCTGAAAACAAGGATTTACGAAAATGCCTTTACGCAATGAAGTTAATCTTTCTATACTTATCCTGACTTACTAACTTAAAAATCTATAGTTATACAAAACAGTTACGCGTAAAACGGTAATTTAAATGAGATGCATTCTAACAATCTATTCATCCCTGTTTTAACCTAAGTACAATTCTCAATCCACCATGTATCGTAAGCTACATGTACATTCAATTTTCTAAAACCAATTTTCTTTAAGAAAGCTTCACAGCCTATTAACGGTTAACTCATTCGACCTAATTCGAACTGCAACCCATTATGTTACCGTAAAGCAAATATGGTATCTGCATCAACCACAAACAACAAATCCCAAATGTAAGCATCATTCTATTTATATAATATACAGTACTGTAGCATAAGCCAATCCGTTATGCACTTACTTTTCAAAACGACTATTTACACTTGAGTAATCTTATTGTTTTTATATAAACGCATAATCATACATTACGATCAATCAAATGCACAACCACGCTTTCTATTTAGAAAAAGAGGCACTTTTTGGTTATCTAAAAATAGAAATAATAAACTACAGTGAAACATTATTCAGAAGACACGGCCTAGAAAATCAACATGCCAGTTCTAGAAATTGAAATTTTGAAATGCCATAACTTCAACGGTTAAAATCGACGTTACACAGCAGAATTTATCATGTACATTTATTTAAACAACCAAAAGTGACCGCAAAACGCCAAAAGCACCCTTTTTCAGCACATTTCGTAAAGATGCTGCAAAAAAATCAGATCAAAATAAGTATGACTTATAAGAAACTTTTCAAAAGCTTCATACGACTGAAGTCATATTCCATAACTATAGCATTTAATCAAGTTCAGATTTCAAATACTATCGGTATCAAAAACATTTCTATTGATTTTAGTGCTACATTGTAATAAAATACCATGAAATTTGAGAATAATTTGCGTTTTATTCGATATAACCCAGTCGTCAAATCATAATATGCTCTTAAAATTACTTTAAAAGATCCTACTTGGTTAGAAAATACAATTTGCAAAAGTCATACATCAAACTGATAACTATACCAGAATAGCACCAGCATTTTCATTTGATCACGCAATGTAGTATAATAGATTCTTTTCCAACATATGGCACCGGTTAACGTAGAAAAGAATCGTACAATGTACAACTAAATAAGATTTGTTTAATAAATTTTACATTACAAGGAAATTTTTCAATAACTCTTCCACAGCATTCAAATTAGTAGAGCATTTTTTTACCAGACGCTTTGCACCAAGGATAAGTTACAACAAATTACGAGAACTGTCCTATACTACGCCTGCATATACAGTGACTAAATCTCGTTTCCTCAATGATCTAACTTTTTTCCTCTACGATTTCGACATCACCTACGCGTTTTTACACGATCAATCACACAGCCGGTCACACTTCCTCAAGAAATAAATTTCACCCTGTGGGAAATTGGCAACTGAGAACAAACTCATTGGTTGAGAAAACTGAATCAAAGCAAAGAAAAAGTTTTCATATACGGTATCAAAAAACCAAACATAATAAAAAGTATAAGAATGTCAAGACTCTGAATCCAAATCGATATGCGTAGATAAATTTATAATTTTTCTAAATGTCAAATGTTGATGTCCCTATGTTGCAAGAAATTGCAATGACTTAAATAATTATAGGAAGAAACTGTAAAGTACTGTAGTACCGAATTTCAAGATTAAAATGTGAGGTAAAATTGAAAACCTGTACATGGAAAATTAAAAACATTAAGCCACACACTATAAAGAAGATCAGAGACTAAGGTGCAACTCATTGATTCCTATAAACTCTGATTTTCCGATGATGCACTGATGTAGTCACTTTAAAAGTAAGAGCAGTTCATAATTTCCGTAAATTGATTTTAGAGAAATCTCGTAACTGCAAAGTCGATTATATCATGCAATGGTTCAGCCCCATAGTCAAGAAGATTTTCAACAATATCATTGATATCTTTCAGGCTCTGATGCATACACAAAGTCTAGCGAGATTTCTTTGTGCCTTATTTTCATGTGGCTGGCAAGGTTGTCTTTGCGATTAAATACTCGATTACACACATGACACATATGCGATTCGTAACGTGTGGACAAGCACGACGATCGTTTATGACGATTTAAAGTGCCTATAGATGAGAACGTTTTTAGGCATGTTAGACAAGACAGGGAGGCATTCCTTTCATCTAGCGTTGCGATTCCGCTGTCATTTGTGGTCGGAGAAGGACGACCGTAAGTGGAAAAACAGCTCACATATTGGGGCTCTGCAAATACATGAAAAATACCACCAAATAGTCATTCAAATATCTATTTTAAATGCTCCACAAAAAATCAAATAATTCCACACATATAGACACTTTATCAAAACAACTAAGAAAAAAACTTAATTCAATTAAAACAAAATTGAGTAATTACTAATTGGAGCTGACGCGCAATAACAATGTTGCTTAGCCTGAGAAATTTTTGAATAAACAAGCTGTCGAAATTGGCGTCAATTACACATCTGTAATGAAGAAACTGAATTTTTAAACTAATGTAGAAGGCTAGATTTGATTATCTTAGCGCTTGAATAAATGTCAAAACTGTTAACCATCTTAACTGCTGTGAACCATGATATGTTCAAAATAAAGCTCAACATTATCACTGCTTCATTTCCTAAGTGTTTAACATCAATACAGTACTATACTGTCTCTTGTGTTAGAAGATTACATCAGATTTTCTAAAGTAATAATCAAAATAACCGAATAAACACAGTAAAGAAACTATAAAGCAAAAACTACACCAATGAAAAAAAAAGCTAGAACATTTAAAAACTTTGATTTTTAATACTGCAATTTTTACGACGACAGCCTTGACTCGCAGTCTCGCACCAATCAGCACAATGACAAAATTTAATAATCACCCAGTACATTAACTTATTACTGCACCTAAACAACCAAATTCCAGAAACAAAAATATTTGAAATCTTATTTAAGTCACTAAACCATAAAAGTTTTTGTGACTAAAAAAATACATAACACAACATACTGCCAAACAAATCAACTTTGACTAACAACAGGTTTTTTGAGTCGCTGCACATAACCAATCACGTTTTTCTGTGAAATTAATAAATATTCAACATATTGTCATGCAATTTCATATCGTACAAAACGTGCACTGTTCATTTACAAAAAGTAATATACAAGTAAAATAATAAGATACTACTTCATTTTCTGATTTTACCCCTCCAAGCTAAGTGATGGTAATTTAAAAAAAAACCGCTAATTTGAGTATAAAACAATGAATTATTAAGTAAAACTGTTGTAAACAAAATTATGATGAATACTGTTGATCTTCTGGAGTTAAAAACTGTTTTGTTTACTATATACAGTAACTTGTAGAGGTATTATGCAAGTCACCATATTCAATTGGATTGTTAACAGTTTTCAACTAACTTGAATAAAAAATATCGGTATTGGTAACAAATTTTCTGCTACAATAATGCTTCCACGTCAAAGCCTTCGTTCCCAAATAACTCAATATACACGTAAGTAAATTAAAATTGTAGTTGAAATCACGAAAAATACCGCTCAAACCCACCATAAAACCGCAATAAATAAAAACAACGAATTCACTACTAAATAAGGTATCGCTTTGGACTAATTTTAAGTACTGAGATTATCTCTCCATGTTGCCTTTTCATGTGATCAATGAGACCGTCTCTACGACTAAACGAACGTTTGCACACAAAACATCTATGAACTTCAGATGATAAACAAGCCGAGCGTAAATGTCGAAACAAAGTGCTATTTGAAACGAAAGTTTTCAAACAATTAGGACAAGCCACGGAGACATTTCCAACGTCTACCGTTGGGTTTCTTTCGCTACGAGTGACCGCGGTGGCGTTTATAGGTGCATTGCCAGGGGACTGACTGGACACATCTGAGTTCTCTGAAAAATACAGGAAAAAAACACCACCAGTTGGTCATTTAAAATTGACAGTTAAAAATTACATTTTGCACGTTTATAATAACACAAGGCGACGTATATGACTAATTTACGTCATACGGACAGTCAAATTTTTAAAAAGAATCTATAAAAGTCATCAATACTCTTTTTTTTACATTTTAAAATTCAATTTAATAAAAGATGAAATGAACTTTTAACATCAGCTTTAACATAGCGGAAAAACAATAAAAAATTAAATTCATAACAGAAGTGCATAAAAAACAAAAACAAATCAGGTGTTTAACTGCTAAAAAAAAGTTAGCACACCTCAAAATAAAACTTGGTAAAAAAAAACAAAGAGCAACAAGCAAAATTAAGACGTTTGATATTCAGTAGTTCAAGCTTAACAAGAAAACGGGAAATATTTGATAACAATGAAGTGAAGTCTAAAGACTGAAAGGCACACATGTATTAACAAGTTAACTTTAAAACGTAATAATGTAATGCAAGTAAAAATAATTAAAATTAGAGCATCAATTTGAGCATAATCAATGCTCCCTTGTACAAATGGTAACTCTGGCAATGACACTCGAACTACTGAAACTCAAATTGATAATTTCTGTAAAACTGTTGAACATTTTAGACACCTGCAACTAATAATAGGTTAAAAGTTAAAAACACAAAAACTAACAGGATAACTACATTTAAAAAGCAACGAATGACAAAAACAATGTGTTTTGTAACTGTTACAAATATTTCTTCTCTTTTTTGTTTTGAGACGAGAACAAAAAAGTTCGCCAAAAAAATTAAAAACAAATTTTCTTCGAGCAAAAAGAAAAAAAAAATAAACCACTATAACAAGTCATATACGTGGTTCATAATCAACATCATTTTTTTACACACACGTATATCGTGAAAACATTAAATTTACAATAAAATTAATAGCATTTACTATTTTCTGCCATTTAGTACATAACATTTAACAGCGTACAGCTTCGTCTCTTAATGACGCAGAACAAAACGTTTGAGATTTCATTAGCAAAAAAAGAAAAAGATTTAAGTACCGGTATGCAAACCACCACAAAATTTCTGACAATATCAGAGCATGTGAATAAAAATAAAAAATATCAGATCTCATCAAAAATGTAATTACAAGTAGAGAAAAAAATACGACTGCAAAATAAAGTCTTACAAAAAAAATTTTCAATATGGAATAATTTTTATACTAATAAATGCAACTAAGACAACAGCAAAATTTATATAAAAAACTCAGTTCTTGTAATATCATCATGAGGGAATAAGTTATTGCTACTATCTCAAAATCCCTAACAAAAAATATCCTTAATTTTATTTACATTACATTTTTTCAGCGTATTTTTTTCTCTTATGACAGTACATTTTCAATTACCATTTCAAGATGCTTCTTTTAGTCACACAAAAAAACAGAAAAACATCTTTCTTAAACATTGTATGTTACAAATACAATGATTGTACAACCATTTACAGAAAATACGAAATTTCTTGAAAACTTTTTTTTGAATGATTTACTTAAAATAAAAATATTGTCGATATAATTGTGATACAATAGTTGAATTCCTGAGAATAAGCTTTAAACGGAATTTGGGTTTAACTAAACATTAATAAAATCTAAGCAAAACTATTTCATAAATTTGAGTTTTCAAAATGCCCCTTTTCGTATATTGATATTCCTGTAAATTTTGAATATCAGAAATAAAAAGTTTTTTTTTTCATAATTATGTAAAAAAAGGATCAAAATTCAAAACGAATTTGTAAGTTATTAGAAACTACAACAGACTAGAACTAATATTAATTAACCAGTGTGTAATTTGCTTGCGGATATGTTAATTACTCTGGAATTATTTTTTGATTACAGTAGTTATAATGTTAAAGGCAAAAAAGGTTTTGCTCCAGTATGTCTTTCAAATTTTATACAGATAAATATATAAAAATTTATAAATATTATTTTAAAAAACACCGGGTAAGAAAAAAAATCAAAATAATATTTCATATTTTATACAAACAGATCAATGGCGATTTGTAATGTATATTAATAATTTTGATTAAAAAATTGAGTGTACACATCTGTACAGTTTAATAATATTATGATTATTTGTAAACAAATTTCGAAATTGAAGCTGCATAATTAATAATTGATTTTGTTTTTATCTTAATTTCAATAATAATGCATCGATGTAATACGTCACTTATTTGGAGACTAGTGCAACACTGACGCTAAGTGGTAAAGTTTTGTAAAATAAATATCTTGAACTGCACGGTCTGTATTCATAAATAAAAACGGTTACTAGCGTATTTCAAATTTTTAAAACATTAAAAAAAATTTCAAATTGAAAATTCAATAATAAGCCATTAAACGTCGACTTTCCCAGTTGCAATCGACTCATTTTTAATGTAACTTACAAGTTAAAAAGATTGAATTTCAAAATGTTAGATCAGTATTGGTTTCTTGAAAATACGTTAACCAGTGAAATCGATAGTTAAAGAATCTAAAATTACACAATGATTCAGAAAATGTCATAAAAACACCGTAAGTAACCGTTTTAATTTTAAATACAGTGCACATAAAGTACTGTATGTAACGATTTCCTATTATTCTCATTTTGTAAAACGATAAATGGTTTCATAAAAATTATTTTGTGTATAAATATTTAAGCTTTCGACGATAACAGCATTTTAAACAATTTCATCTGCAATATTTAAAAAATAGATCAACAATTTGGTTAAAAATCAACCAATTTTGGTCGATTTTTTGCTTTGTAGAATTATGTACCAACTATTATAATAAGTTTATAATATTAATAAACAACTAAATCATAATCAACCATATGAATATCATTCGTGTGCGAGCAACAAGGGTAAAATAAAAATCTATGATTAAAACTGGGATTAAAACGTAAAAATAAAATCTTAAGCGTGTGTATGTTAAGTCTCGTGATAATATACAAGAGTAAAAATTCACCGGTTAGAAAAAATAATAATGGAAGTATGACGTAGAATTTATGTAGATATAAATTTTAAAAATAACAAAAATATCGGTTTTTGAAGATGATGGGATGAAGAATGCTCAACATTACACACAAAAGACAGAGAGAAAACAGAGACGGTTTATGCAGCCGTTACTCCAGACACCAATTTATTCGGTACTGCTAACAGCGGTAAATCAGCTTTAAAAAAACACATGAGTGTTCCAAACACCGGTTAAAATTCATTTAAATACATAAAACTATAACATAGAAAAAGCCATCGAAACTTGCCTCGTACTCTTAAATTCCACTATAAATAACATTATAATACACAACGTAACAGCAAACATTTTGCCTGTACTATATTTCTTTTCTTTCACTAACAATGCTAAACTTTATACAATTTGGTGGCGTAAAACTTTCTCAGAAGTCAATTAATTGAACTTCTTTCTGTAGAAGAAAAAGAAAAAAAATAAATGTCTGAAACACTTCTTCAACTAATACTTATTGTTTTCTGGAAGGTGTGAGAAATTTACTACTGTCTTAACAAGAATTGGTAAACTTATCTTTAAGATTTTATGACAACGCAATTTAAAGAGCTTTGCATTTCCGGAAGCAATAGAACTTAACAGCTATTGTATGTTTTCTGACTGTTCTTGCTGTTATCTACTGCTCTTTTTCTATTAAAATAAACTTGTGTATAATCACTATTCACTAAGCAACTGTACGTATTCTTTAATTAAACCAATTTATATTAATATCTTTGAAGAATATTGTTAAAACTGGCCGAATTTCTGTAACTTAAATAAAATATATAATAAAAATAAATGTTCTCAAACTCAGCATTTCGTTTGATTTAAAGATCTGATAATGAATATCTAATTATAATAATCACTCTGGTATAATTTAAAAAAAAAAAAAAGTCAACATAGAAATTTGCACACACCACTGTCACCGGGTTTAACATTCAACAGCAAAATAACGACAACATTTCTCCATACTCAAACTATCACCATAATTATCTATCTCAAGTTTTGTTATCTGTATCATAGTTATCTATACAAACGCCCACTTTCAATTTGTATTTACAGCTATTCGCATACCATGGTGTTTAGAATAATATGGCTCATTTAGATTTGATACATGATTCAAATCATTTTAGACATTTTAAAAGCTTCATCTTTACACTATTTACATAAAAATTGTTTAAAATTTAAAAAAAAAAAATTCAAAGAGATTAAACAGGCACTTTTCTTAAATAAAGTTTTCTCTCTAATAGTTCATCTGTATTATTTCAGAAAAAATATATTTATGAATTGATTGAACTGATAATCCCAGTTTACATTTGTCGACAAAAAATACTTAACAGGGAGCTACCTAGGTCAACATTGTAGTAAGAATAGCGGCCACTTCAGAAAGCCGATTTTTTTTTCTAAAGAACTTCTCTTTTCAAACGAAACCCATGCAATAAAAATAGAGGAGGAAGTCGCCAAAGTTACACTAAAAACTACAAGATTTCTGGGTTTATAACCTTTTTTAAACTTCACTGCATGTCGTAAGAAAGATAGAAGTTCAGTGACCCCCTTGGGGTGTTTTCTCGGGTTTGACCTATAGGTATTATGCTCCTTTTAATTGGACAAGGAAGAGAAACTTCTCTTCCCCAACAAAAGACCATAACCAATTTCCTAAAATTAGATTCAGTGTGTAAAACTAAACCTCTAAACAAAAAATTATATAACCAAGCAGATAATATTTGTAAAATTTTCAACAATGTAAATCAACTGATGACTAGGTGATACTACTGTTTCGCTTCTATTTTAGCTTAGGAGGCTCCAAAAATCAGTTTAGATTTGCAAGTACATGTAGTCATATTCAGGTTTAAGCAAATTCATCAGAAGTAATTAAATTTCTGAACATTCACCGGGAGAAATTACTCAAACTACCACAAGACTAGAATGAGTGCTTAAATTTTAAAATGAAAAAATAAAATCTTTAAGCCGATCAATCTTATCAACTAAATATTGTATAACAATTAAGTTAAAGAGTTGTCCAAAATTAACTTTACACTTTTCCTGTATTTAAACATATAAAGAACAAGCTTATGTTTTTATCATTTCTGTTTTAAATGAAACCTGACTTCATGACTTGCAACATGTAATATAATATTTAGAGCCCCCTAATCGACACCTTATGTAATTTATGGGATTATCTCTTTCTCATCATTGGCTGTAACAAAAATAAACATCAGCTATTAGATAGGAAATGTTGCTGTTTTCTATGGAACATCTTGAGGTTGCTGACTGGAGGAAGCAGGAATTCTCACAGGTAGTCCAGGATGCCTTTTCTTAAATTCCTTCCACCAATCATTGGATAAACCTTTCTCTGGATTGCAGTGTATACTTCCAGTGGGAACCCTGTCTTCCCTCCTTAGTAACGTGTTGCCATACTCCAGTACACATCTTCTAGTGGCAGGACGACCTTGAGCCGCCATATCCATAATGTATTTGACTATCATTGCTTCCTCGTCAACGTTTAAAATCCTTGGCTGACCACGTTTAGGAATGTAACCTGTACCTGAAGTACTGCCTGCAACGGAGTATGAGTCACCACTAACATCTCCACCAACGACTTCAAGGTGTGCTGTGGATTCGTGGTCTCCACCTGACATGAAACAGGACACACCGTGTTTCAGTTCATGCCATTTTAATAGCATTTAAAATTACTTTAAAAAAATTGGCAGGGAATGCTAAGGGGTTCAAATGATAAAATATTGTGCAATACCGGGTACTAAAAAATAACCATTTTAATAAATTTAACTGAACATTACTATAACAAAAAACATTTCTTGATTATATTTTTATCAGACATAATAAGATTTTTATAACAAATTTTGAGCTTTAATAATAAAATTTAATTTGAAACTTAAAAGTAGATGAACGGTTACGTTTTTCTTCTGAATTTTAAAAAACTAAGCTACTACAATAACCGATATTGCACAAAATTTCTAAAAACGTTGACTTAATATGCAAGATATTAATGTACAAAATTTACATGTTTTTAATGGAGAAAGTAAGTCTATGGCATTAGACGTTCGTAGTGTAAACTAAAACATTAAATCTGATAATCTAATTTCAATCCAAAATTTGGCCATGAAAATCATTATTATGGAAATTTAGTTGAAAGTGTAATAAGAACGTAGTAACGCCACGAAACTGACTTTTACAACAAAATCGTTGCATACAAAATAGCTGTTCTACATGTCTGCATCAAACTATACAAGTTACAGAAATGGTTGCCAAGTACATTCTACAGACGAATAATTTTGCACACGAAAGGGGGGTTTCAAGCCACAATACTATTCAACACGATCAGATTCCATTTACTTAACAATATGTTGACATAAAACAATAAAAAAACAAATTTCATTTTTTTGCTATTGGATATAAACCGAAAAGCAGAAATTCACAAATGAAATTCAAAGTTAATTACTATTAATTTACTAAAATAAAGGTTTTCAAAACTTGATAAGCAGTTAAGAAATTAAATTAGCACTTAAATCTAACTTTCCGAGAGTCAATTTTCCAAAATAAGAGTGTTTTGTGTGTCTAATCTCATTGCCAAGTTAAGCACAGCTCAAAATGCATTTACACCAGTGACATTTAATTCTGAACTCGACGTGCCAGGAACAACAAATGTCTAGTAAGCGGACGATACATACACTGACTATCAAACGAAATACAAACTATGTCAGTGCAATATACGTTTCACAGTCATTTTGATGCCATTTGTTTCTACAGCACGTAATAGCAGTTCTACTCCCTCCAAGAAAAAATAAATAAAAAAGCATCAACTGAATCAAACGAGAATGAAACAAAGTACATAACAAAGTCCAAACATACAGAACAAACAAGCTTGCTCAGGTATCTCATTTAAAAACCATTAAATTTTGCACTTGTAAATATATTTCTTAAAGTTTAAATTACCAGCTTTATATTTAAGCTTCATCTAATATAACATTATGCTTTTATATCGAATTTAAGAAGACTAGTGTCACATTTCTATGTTTCTCGTCCTTTTTCTCTTTCAATGATTTTATACATGTATTTCGTTTAATGTTTACCACATTCGTTGCAATTATACCGCACTCTTCTCCAAATTTATATGTAAAAATAGTTCACTCGTAAAGTTAATCACATTACGTTGCATTTTAAAATCATCCAATCAGCTAAGTGATTGTTTAAAATTCCATCAAAGCAAATTCTTTTTATTTTTCAAATCTAATGTAGCTGCCCTATTTATTCCAAATACCACTTGTAGGGGTAGAGAAATGTCATTCCATTTAGTGACATACAGTACATGATAACTCCAGTTACAAAGTGAATTTTTAATTCAACGTTATTCGTTCATAACACAACTTTAAAAACTATATTTAGAAACTATTGCCGAAAATACGAATATTAAACTGCAATAACCTAGCTATTTTTAGATTATGCAGTACTTTCATAGAATAAAACACGTTAAATACACTAAATTCAGTTTTATACGATTATATTCACTAGAACATAAAAATATGACAAAGAACTTTTAGTAATGTTAAGCAATATTTCTAGCATCTAAGTTATGATTTAAACTACTAAAATATACAGTTGATTTTAAAAAAAAACCCGTAAACACATTTAGGTATTATAAACAAAACACTAATAAACTTCCTGTACTGTAATTTCAACAGTCTAGCATTGATAAAATAACAAAAAATAAATAAAATGATTGTTATTACTAGTGATAAAATATTAAATGATACCAAACCAAATATTAAATGACAGAATATCAAGTAAAAATATGCAATACTTAAAATAACTATTACAGTACGAGTACAGTGCACATTTTGTTTACTCAGAAATCAGCAGATGCAATGCTAAAGTCACATTTGTTTTGCACTTCCAAAATACTGTGTAGTTATTCATTTGCTTGGCAATATTTCATGTTTTTCCTTTTACAAGAAACATTGCGTAATGATGTTACATAACGTTACATAGTAAGTATAATTTGTTGACATTTTGAAAACTAACTTATTTCTTGAATGTTTTTCTAAAGCTGTAAGGGCGTTTACTTTTTGTCACTAACACATCTTACTTAATTGTGTGAGTAGTTGGTCGAGATCAAAATCTACGACTCAATTGTGCAATCGCATTATTCAATCCAGCTGAATGTTGCACACGCTAGACCAAAATCCCAGTTCATTTATACACAAGTCTAAACCTTGATATTGACGTCTTCTATACAGTACTTTACGGTAATTTCTCTTCTGTAAAGGTCATTTAGAATGTGTTAGGTTCGCAAACAGAAATAAAAAACACCACAACAACGGTTACTAATACAGTATTTCTACAACAGTAAAGAGCCCTTCAAAATAAAGTTATCTTGCTTTCTAAAATAACAACCAACTGGAGGTAATAGCCGAGCCTACAAATTGTTTACAATTTGTCCAACTTTCAATCGACTGGACGTTCTTTCACAGAATTTGATTATTTTCAAAGAACTGTAAAAAAATCATTTGAATGAGATAATATTGTTTACGAATCTAAACATTTTTTTTAGAAAGTTAACAAAAACTATGAATAAACATTAAATACCATTCATAAAAGTGTTAGTCCAGTAAAATCAAAAATTTCAAAAAGCTTTATGAAGCATGTGACACACGAGCAGTTTTATCGTGTTCGCAACATTTATTTCGCATCAAGCGCCACTGAAAACAACTACAATTGCTTTCTACAGTTCACTTCCCTCTTAAAAGAAATTTTTCTTCTTCAAATTCAAAAAAAAATATATACAGTACACCCCACTAGGTTCGTTTCACTTTCCCCCAAAAGCCCTATTCTCTTTACAACTTACAAGGTAGTACTCATTTCCTTATTTGTCCTCTTCTATTTTCACTTATTCACAATATTTTCACTTTTTTTTAGGTAAGAGTAATTCCAATAAAAGCAAGGCTGTCGTGTTACAGTATATTGATTGCTTATAATGATGAATGAAAACAGTCAATGGTATATTTGCTTTTAATACACAATGACAACGTTCTTCTTAAATAAGCATCGCGCAATTCCCATTCTTACAAGTAAATAAAAAACAAGCTATAAAATATTAAAAATAAGAAAAGCTCCATCAAAATACGTAAATACTTAACACAACTTTCATTTCAAGATGATTACAGTTTACATAAAAGTAAACTCCTAACTTTTAAAATATTTTTCGATGCTTAACTGCTCCAATAATAAAACTTGATAATACAAACGAAATCCGATTAAATACCCTCAATATCATCCAAATGCATTAAAAAAACATACAAAACTACAGTAAACCACTAAACTGCAATTTAAAATTATAAACTTTCCATTTAAAAAGTGCCTTACATAAACAAACGATCGAAACCAAGTTGAATTATGGACTATAATTATGTTGAATATTTACATTTTTCAAAAAATGAAAATTGCCTAAAGTTTAATTGTGCAGGTTAATTATGCAGTATTTAACACATGCAATGTAATATTGCTTAATATAGACAGTCTAGACACACTGAATGAATACATTTGATAATAAGTTATAAGAAACAACCACCAACTAATTAAAAGATGCAGATGACATCTTCATTTTAGTTATAATACAATTGACGGTATGGTTAAAGGCCTCTTGGCAACCATTACAGCAAAATATTGGAAAAGACTGTTTTCGTTTATCAATTTGCCAGCACTTAAGTTACTTCGCTGTCAAGGTCATAAAAAATTATATCGGTAGTACTAAGTTCCTAACATTCGATTTTATCAAATGTGCAAGATAATTCAGTAAAGATTAGTGTTAAAATCCAATTCACGATTAACCCCCAAGAGTTATTTAGAGGAAAAAGAAAATTTTTTCCAGCTGTCTTCAAAAAAAAGATTAACTTCAATGCTAACACATTTCGATTGATTGTGTGTAATCGCCTAAAAGGCATTTCTAATGTTTTGCTAAGGTTTTCAAGCAATGCTTAAACACGATATATTTCAACGACTGTTTAGTACTTTTCGAAATTTTATACTACTGGCATTTCATAGCAGGATTAAGTTTATTGTCAAATCCAAACATTAGAATTCATTAACTGTAGTGCAGATAAAAGCGTCTTCGTTTTTTCTATTAAGGTAAATGCATTTTGTGGGGGTGAGTTCTCAAATAATTCATATCAAATAACCAAAAAGACAAAGAAAAAACCCCATAAGAAAATATCCTTTCCATAGATAACCGGATTAAAATTTAAAAAAAAATGGATGGCAGACATATAGAGGCAGCCATTCCAGCAATGTATCGTAAACGGAAAATCAGAAATAACCAGAAGTGGAGCTGACGATAAAATAATGCCAATTTCATTATTTTCTTTTAAATTTTAACTAGTGCATGAAAACGATCATTGATGTCTGATAAACTAAATTTAATAAAAGTAATTTTCAAGTCATGTCACGCGAAGTTTTGAAAACGTTAAGTACAAGCACCAATGTGCTTCATCTAACAAGTTAATTTCATTTTTAAAAACTTTCTAATTATTATTTTGAAATTTAGACATGACAATAGAAATAGAGGTCGGTGTTTCAGACAGAAATACAAGTTATTTCAAAATAATAAAACTGAAATAACGCTATAACTTGTTTTTTTTATTAATGATAACAAATTAGTTAACTAATGATGAAAACTAAGAAATATCATTTTATGACAACTTATTTATAATCTACAATGTTACTCCGACTTGATCAGCAATCAGGTAGGAATAAGATTAAACATCGAGATAACTTCAAACAAGTTATAATCGTTATTTCATGTAGCATAAAAATGTAAACAAATAATGAGCTTTCCTACCTTGATTAGGTCCACCACTCATTGAAGTTGACGGTCCGGATGTTTTGAGCTTCTGAATGAGTGACATAGGAGCCTGGGAAGTAGATATGGACGACAAAGGATCTTCCAGCGCAGAATACTCTTCATCAGCAGGATGGGTGACTGGTCCCTGACTTGAATAAAGCTGCAAAGATAAAACCAAGAATGTTTATCCATTTTTCTACCTTTTACGAGCATTCCATTAACTTAAAAGAAGAGTCCCTTTTTGAAAATCGAACTCTTAGATAATTAATGAACCTTCCATAAAGTTTCAGCATTAAAGACATATGAACAACTACTTCAAGGAAAAAGTATAATGATGTTCATACAGTTGCTTATATAGTTGTAACTAACATTTTTCCAAAACGATATTTATGCAAAAATTTTTTCTTAAAATATCTAAACTGACTGACTGGTACTCGGCAGTCATAAGAAATTGTTTTCAGGTTAAAAGAAAAACTTTTCACAACTTGAGTTAAAATGCTGCAAAAAATTGTCGAATGCATACTTACACAGTATAGCATTCTTAAACTCTCCAGAACTCGATTTAAACTTACATTGTCCAAAGATTCGTCGTTAGAATCCTCGCCTTGTTCAACCGACAGTTTCCCCCCTTCGTCTGTTTCAACCATGTCTGCAGGCACGTTATCATAATCGTCCGGAACTTCAACTTTGGCCACAATCATTTCTGGAGAACCCCTCATGTCGACATTATTATCGTTTTCAGGCACTGAGTTTCCATCTGACGAACGCTTTCGATGTCGTGTTTTTTTTCGTTTCGGAGGTGGTGATCTTACCGATCTTCCGGTGCTACTACTGCTCCCACCTCCGCCACCACTTGCTGACTTGTGATACGGAATGCCATGCATAGGTAATGTTGGAGGTGAGCGCGAGCCTGATTCTTCAGACGCGAGTATACCCTGCTGTGAATTGCCTGCGTTTCCCAGCAGTGACATCCCCCGTTCAGAAACACTAGGATAATTTAAACGTGAGGATGACTCTGATGGTTCATGTTGTCCATTGACACCGCCAGTAACTTCGGCAAGACCTTTGATTTTTAAAGTTTCAGCTGTTTTAAGAAGAGCGCTTAACTGTTCTTTAGTTACGTTCACTTCACCTTTGTACATAAAATCCACTAAGGATTTCAGCTCAGTATATTTAATGTCTTTAAGAATGACAATAGGATGTTTGCATGGATTTTGTACAAAAAGTGCTTGGAAGTAAGGACTGCATGCAGACAAAACCACCTTGTGTGCTTTTAAACTGAGACCTTCACAGGCTATAGTCACATCGACCAAAGCTTCTGTTTGTAATAACTCGTCAAATACAGAAAGCATATTAGACTGGTGGTTGCTCCACCTTAAGCAAAACACTTGATGCGAGCCCATGGTCAGTCTGAGTTTAAGAAACCTGTAAAAAAACAAAACAAAAATTAAAATATGCATAATATAAAAACTTAAATATTATAAATTTACAGATACCCATGATGCATATTCGTATAAAGTGTATGTATGCATTTTTATTTCCAAAATAAATAAATTATAATCAAATTCAAATATCAAAAACGTGTTAGTGTGTGCTCAAAGAGTAGAGCTTTTGATTCTCAATTCTAAAATTTAATAACTCCCGAAATTGGCATATAAATGCGATTATTGTATGCGAAGAAAAAATGCAACTTGATTAGCTAGTGGCTTTTAAAATTTTTATCTAAATAATCTTGTTAGCTTTTTCAACAATAAACAGTAGAAATTTTACAATGAAAATTTCCTCTAAAGCTATTAAATGTACCGGTATACAATTTAAGATGCTTTCCTTTAAATGTGTTGTGTCATTCCCACGGGCAAAGTTCTCTTTAATCTTACCTATCTTAATTATCTAACGGTTTCGTAACAGAACACTATTATTATTTCATTTGAAATATTAATTTAATAGGTATTTTTTAAGTACCAAAATTACAAACGTTTTTAATACCGTCGTTTCACATAGAGATGGATTAACCTTGGAATTAACAAAAGTTTTAAAAAGTTTCATCAAGCTAAAAACAAAATGTTCATTTTTTACAACATGAACGGAAAGAGAGAGCACAAGACAGTGCAACACCGCGACCTTCTTTTTTCGTTTCCTGAGAAGTGATAATGGTGGTTGGTGGTGGAGTGGAGTGCTGGTATGTCAGCTTTGGAAGGATTCATCATTTCAAGGAAGGCCACCTACTTTAAGTACAACCCCACACACATATCCACACATATGCTGCAGTGTAAGCCACATCAAATTTTTCTTTGGGTGTGTAAGCGTGCATATGAACAACTTTTTTAAATATGATTGGCTCAGGGCCAAATGTTTTATACGTGAAATTGAAAAGCTTTTGTATTACATGTCAGTTGAAAAATTAACCACTCACATGATATCAATAAAAGTTTTGAACTAATCAAACTTTCTAACTACCGTAATTATAATTTTAACTACCGAACCTAAGTTTTAAAATTTATTCAATACTTTCCAAACAAATAGTGGAACCTAATTTCATCTATAGTTGACAGTCAACTCACAGAATGAAAACTTCAGGTTAAACTTTGAAGGACAGTATTGTGCACATTCTTAAGTTCTTAACTTACAGTAGCTAAAATTAATAATTACAAATAAATAACAAATTTGAGACACCAAAACCAAAATAAATAACAATGCTAAAACTCGATCCTAATTTGCACTTATTTCGCACTATTTAAATTAGTTATCTTTAATACTTTAACGATGTTTACATTATTTTTATTGAGTAATCGAAAATGAATTCCAAATGCATGAGATGAATTTGAATGACCAATTTTGAAAAAAAAATGTTGCAGTAAAAAAATAGCCTGACCTCTACTTTAAAAAGCACGTGGTTTACTGTTAACTATCCATTCCAGCGATTTCAATGAGAATTCAAGTGGTAAACTGGTATAATGACGTATTCAAACATGGCCGATAAAAAACAAGTGGGAATCCAAAACTTCATGGTTCCACTTCCTTAACTTTTCTTCCTGAGTGCTGGAGTACGGCGCCATGTTATAGTGTGAAGGATTTCAGTGCACAATTCGCCATTACCCCAATAAACGAGGGGAAAAAATTACACCCTCTTTGTCCTTTTTATTTTAAGCTTACTATACTATATATAAAAATAGTGACCGACGGATAGATCGCAATAATTTCTTCCTGTCTCTTACACATTACTACTAAATCCATTTTCATAAATGACTTAACCAAAAGTACGTTGGATTTCAAAATTACATAAATACACTTTGCGTAGTAGAGATGCTACCATTATCATACCTGTTGTCAATTATGCAAACATAGTGACGGGTTATTATTATTAGCAACGTTACCTTGATTCGTTTTGTCTCTTGTTAAACTGGCGGCCAAGGTTAGCTAGCTGGTGTCCGAGATAACAACGACGAGAAACAACACGTTATTCGACATGGCGTCCACAACTTTTTCGTATTCTTGGATCTTTTCTTGAGCAAAATGTAAAAGAGGCGAGGACTTCATCCGTTTCAAGTTTGGCCACTGCCTTAAAGGGGTGCACTGAGGCCAAAAATGGGGGTTGTTGCAAATACTGTTCTTGTAAGTTAGGGGAAACTGAGGTGGGCGAAGTATGTTACGAATGGGAGGGGGACTTAATTTTTTTTTGTTGTTTTTTTTCCTACGTACCCCTCTTGTTCATTTCCGGGGGCCTCAAAAATTACAGTACTTGTAAAGCCATGAAGATTTACATCGAATCGAAGATTCACTTACAATTCATTCGATATTTATTTAGCTCATTGTTACTATACAATTTGATATTCAATAAAAATGTTACTAATTTAATATTAATTGCTAAAAATTTGTTTATATCTATCTATAATGGTAAATATTTCTACGTAAGATTTACAGATAACTGGAAAACTCAATGGTGATTTACAGTTGCGGATTTTAAATGGAACGAATTTTGTGGATCGAATTAACTTTGCGTTTTAAAAGTAGGCATTCTACACATGCATAGATTTGTTTTGATGGACGCGCAAACTTATTTTGAACCATTTTAATGGTATTTTGAGGGTCGTTCATAAAACACAGACTTCGTTTTATGGATTTTATTATTGAATCTATTATCATCTGTCATTACAGGTAATTTTCTTTTTAGCTAATGATTTTTTTGACTCTTTACATACATTTTAATTATTTATTTTTGAATAATAATCATTTTATTGGTTGCTATATTCTGAGGATATTTGCAAATCTCTGTGTTGTATTTTTATATTCATTTTTGGTTTCTAATCAGGCATCAGGAATGTAATTTGGGGCTGAAGTTAAAAGCTTAAAGATGAGCTTAGTCTCAGAAACAAATATATTCATGTGACTAACGTTGATGAAGGTAAATATACTTCCGTTTAAATTGTGCTGCGTTGAATATTATCAGCTTGTCAGTAACATTTAAAATGTTTAAAGCAGAAGTCATTAATTTTGTACTACACCATTGTAATGGCAAAATGGATTAATTTGTTAATATTTATTGAAAATTACGGTGTCAACTGATTGATAATGGGCTCTCATCAACAGCAACAATTTTGTCTTCGTTGGAATAGTCATCAGCTGAATATGTTAAACGTATTTGATCAGCTTCTCCAAACCGAATCGTTTGTGGATGTGACATTAGCTTGTGATGGTTCAAGTCTTAAGGCCCATAAAGTGGTACTATCTGCTTGCAGTCCATACTTTCAAAAGTTATTACTGGACAACCCATGTCAACACCCAATCATTATTTTAAAAGATGTCGGTTATGCAGATCTCAAGTTGCTGATCGATTTCATGTATAAAGGAGAAGTGAGTGTCGCTCAGGAAAGACTTCAAGACTTGGTTAAAACCGCAGAAGTTTTGAAAATAAAAGGATTGTCTGAAGTATCTCCTTCTTATAATTGTGAATCTACCAGTTTTGGTGCCAATGAACAAAATAGTACAAGTGGTAGAGTGAATGGAAGTGACAATTTGGAGACTTCAACAGAAGAGATCACTGCCACAATTATTGCAGTACCTTGCGTTAACGAAAGGCCAAGATCAAGAGGATCACCACCAAGCAAAAAACGACGTACCCAGAGGCATCAACGAAAGTCAGGCAGTGTTTCTGACTGTGATAGTGATGCAGCGTCTTCTATACAAGGACCTGCTCAGTCTATCCTTTCAAAAGTAAGTGGGACAACTGACGAAAATTCTGGCAACGGAAATTCCAATTTAAATAATGGATTACAAATATCAAACGAAAGTTCTGGGCCAAATCATTGCTTGTTAAATACAAAAGGGGTAATTATGAAAAAGATTTTCACTGTGTCCACAACTGTTTACTGTGAATTCGAATGCCACCGTATTTTCAAGTGTTTTCTTAATTTTTTTTTATACGGTATAACAATAAAACAGTAGTGAACGAATTAGTTATTATAACTACATCTAAACTGATATATCATGTATGGTAGAACGGAGAGACCAATTCTACAAATTTGGATGCACCTGCTCTACTTGGAATAGACGGTTTTCCAGCTGTTTCACTTTCGAATGACCAGTTTCAGACAAGTTTGCAAACTAGTCTTACAGGTAAGTAATCGATTATTTTGCCAACATCGTTAATATAGTTATATTTAATGGTTAGATGCCATAGTTGATCAGAGGAAAAATGCAATTGGTGGCTTGTTAAAACTCGTCGACTGTAGCAATAATTCTCACACTTCGGTATCAAAGACATTATGCACAAGTGTTGCCACGATGACAACTTCCACACAAGCGGGAAATTGTTTCTCAAACGAGGCCAACGATCGCCGAGCTGATGGTACCAATTCCACTGGATTGCAATGGTCAGGCAACAATATGAATCACGCCCTTGAAGTTGTTCGGCAAGGCCACATGTCGCTTTCCAAATCATCAACAATCTACAGTATTCCAAGTATACATAATAATATTTTATCAAGTATTTATATAATAGAGTGCTGTAATTACTAGCTTCCAACTGGACAGAAGATGATCTTCATCAGGCACTTGAGGCTGTACGTACAGGTCGCTTATCCATTACAAAAGCCGCTGTTACTTTTGGAATACCCAATTCCACTTTATGGCAACGGTCACGAAGAGAAGGGATAGACACTTCACGAAGTGGTGGCAATTTTCACGCAGCTCAATGGTCTGAAGCAACTCTTGCACAAGCAATTCAAGCAGTCAGAATGGGTCATATGTCTATTAGTAAAGCATCAACAACATATGGTATACCTAGCACAACTTTATGGTCCAAAGCCAAACGGTATGGTATTGAGACAAGTCGAAAACTAATGTCCGAGCAAGACAGAGAAGAGTTCATGTGGCAGGCACTACAGGCAGTCAAGAACGGTTTCATGTCAATGACTCAGGCGAGCATTAAGTATAATGTGCCATACACGACTCTATGGAAACATTTTAAAAAATGGGAAATTAATGGAATTCCTCCCTTACTGCCACATTCATCGTCTTCATCACCATCTTCTACATCATCGACAGCTTCAACTACACCGAATATAAAGACGTCACCCCATACTTCACCACTACCTTCGCATTATCTTCCTCATCTTCATCCTACTCATGCAACATCGCATAGTGCACCATTAGGTCTGGGTCATCATTTAGCAGTGTCGTTACACTCCCTACCTCAACAACTGGAGAACATAATCCCCGAGAACTCGTGTGCCTCAGCCATGAATACTTAAACACTAGTTGTAGAACGACCTTTCGTAGAAATAGCTTGCGCTCATCTCGTCATATAATGCTTGTAGAACTAATTCAATTTGTAAATAAATTTTAGTTAAAGTAATCCATATCTGCAATAGCTTCTTACATATGAAATGGTGAAATTTAGCCTATATTTGACAAAATAGAGTAATTTAAGTACAGTACCTTCAAAAGATGAATGAAGCCTTATCGATGGCATCATTAGATAATCTTTGCATATTAACTTCTTGTTATTTCAGTTCTTCTAATTCCTTACTGACACCATTTCAACCTGTACATGAATCAACTTTACTAGTTTTTAAATATAAAAGAGTATACGAGTATATTGCGTGTAAATTAATTACAAAAACGAATGGAAGAATGGCAGAAAGTATTAAACGACAATTTAACAACAGGTAGCGATTTAATTAAATTCTTTGGTTTAAGTTAGCTTTAAAAACAGTATAAAATTATTTTACAATGTACTGTATTTACGAAATTTACAATGGTTACACTCTGATACAATTTTAAAGATGAAATTATGTCGCTCTTGACTACCAATAATGTAATGAATTATAAATTATCAAATTCAAAGGCTTCATATTCTCACCTCACTGAATGGAGCTATCGAGTTTGATAGTCGCCAAATGATCTTTTAATTCCTTCGAAGCGACGTTTCCGTGCTTTGGTAACCAATTTTTGACAACATAACTAGCCACTTTAATGTCATGTTTCATTAACATTAATGCAACCAACGCTGCTGTTTCTTGAAGACGGTGGTTCACTGACATAAAAAAAATCTCTTATACATTTTTCAAAATCTAAAATTTGAGACCATATAGTTACCCCTTCGACGTTTGAGATGGGAATGTGCGATATTTAAAATATTACTTAGGACATTAGTTGATTCGTCATCATTAGATGCTTGCTTTCCAAGACATCCTTGAAAACAAAACACATAATTTCATTCGTTATACAGTATTATGGTACAAAAAAAAACTAAGAATACCTAACAAATACAAATAATTTCCTTTAACAAAATTCATTTGCTTTTCATCTATGTTGCTGGATTTCAAAGTATTCTGCACAAAAACTGGAATCAGTCGTTCTGCTATTAAGAAAGTTTTCGTCCAATCCCACTTCTTAATTTTAGCTAACAACTCCAAAGACTTTGATGCTTCAAAAGTAAGCTTGTCATCTAAATGCCATCTCATTAATATCGAAAAATAAATTAGTAAATATTAACAGTACCAGTTTCCATAAAACCAAACAAAATTTCCACCAAAACGAAAATATCGTCTAAAGCTTCGTCCATTGGAAATAGCGGTTTTAGCACATGCGAAAACTGTTCAGGAAATTTGATTGCGTTCCACTCATTCTTCAAAATATACCAAATAACTTTCATGATAGGACTTGATTCTACAGTCAATCAATATCAGTGGTGTTATAAGTAAAAATTGTTATTATTAAAAGGCTTACTTGCACAATCACTAGTAAATATCCTAGGCCAGATGCTAAAAGCATAGGCCAATAGTGACCCGGAGTATTCTGGTGCCTGGTAAAGCACATCATAACACAAAATTCTAGCAATTGGAATAGCCGTGTGCTCTTTATAATATGCTATCAAAATTCGATATAAAGCGCAGCGTTGACAAACCTAATAAAAATTTATAAGTCAAATGTAATCATTATAACTTCGAAGAATCAGTAATGTACAAAATACAAAAACTTACATCATTTAAACTGGAAATTATCTCCATAAAAGTAACATGCAACGCCTTTTCGATTTGATCCCCAAACTTTGTCTCCAAGTTATTTATCAAGCAAAGACATTTTCTCTCGTTTTCAGTTAAAACAACTTCAAGATTGGGTTCGTTGGGGTTGCTAGCTAGAGCAGCAGCAGATACATCCATTATATCAGCAGCAGTCGATTTAATCCATTTGGCCAATTCCCTATTAAAACAAATTTAAATTGTCATTTCAAATACGATTAATAAACAAAAGCATACTGGATCAGTTTGAAAATGTCATCATCCGGGTTAGAAAACGATGAAATTATGCGATCTGAAACGGTTTTCCATACTTGAGAATCACTAGACACATTAACGGACGACAAAATTTGAGAAACCCCTTCCGTAGTATCAACATTGGGTTCTAAAAATCAAAATCCAATAAGTACTAAGTTAAAACACTTTCAATAATAACTTACCAGATTCAAATGTATCCATATTATGAACGTGTTTTTTGAACAAGTTACTTTTTGTAATAGGCTGCCAATTAGAATTTGAATGTTCTAAATATAACGGAAATATTTTAATAAGCAATTTTTTCTTATAAATTATATCTCATTATTGTAACGCTTATGTACAAAATATTTTAGTATATAAAATTCTTACTGACCACCAGTATGGCTTTCTACCAAAACAACTGACGATTCTTGTACTTTTAGCAAAGTTGTAGAAGTTTCAGAAATCGCGGAAACAGCGTCAACATTCGTAGAAATAGTTTTAGCATCTTTAGGAATGGCAGAAATAGTAGGAACATCTTCAAAAACTAATACATGTTTGCTTATAGAGTTTTCATTCACATCGCCATTCTGTTTTAACCCATCAGTCAGATTTAAAGCATTCGAAGTAGGTTTAGGTATTTCACACGACACCAATGTGTCGTTAGTAGCACATAAGGTAACGTTGCTTTGGTTAGAGTTGGAAATCTGTTTATCTGTTGAGACTGTTGCAACATCATTTATTTTTTTGGAACAATGGCTAATCCGAACTTTCTTTGGTGCAGGTAACGAATAACCTTCGATTGGCTCGGGCAGCAGTTCTTTCGGCTTTTCTAGACGTTTATTATTTATTCTTGGTGTAATTCTGCTGGGTGCTGCAATAATCGGTTGTGAATTAGTTTTAGCAATTTTGTTTTGCATCAAATATGTGTTATCAAGTGCTGAAGACGAACGTTTCAGAAAACGTTTGTCACCTATTGAACAACGAGCTGCTGGTTTTTTATCCGTTACAGAGGTTTTATTACAATATTTAGGAGGAGCAACATATTGCGGAGATCGTTTATTTTGAATCTTATTTCTAATGATAGTGTTAGATAAATCGCTGTCCACCATGTCAGTTATTTCATCATCATCATCCTCTCCAAAGAGCGATTCCATGATTTGATTATAACTTTGATCACCATCAAATTCTATGCTATTTCCAGTAAGATTATCACAATTGACGCCGCTATCGACGTTTGTTTGTTTAATTAACAAATTATTTCGATTTGTTACAGAATTCTGATGTGTTATTACTTCACAAAACCGTCGATTTTGTTTTGCTAAATTATTTTCAAAATCTCGAGATTCTAAACTTGTGTTTACCGTCGTCGAATTTACTTCATCGTCATTAATAAAACTACTATCACACGATTTATCTTGACATAAACTACTTTTCTTAATAAAAGTCACCCTCCTTACTGGGTCATTTGTATTTTCAATATCAACATTATTCACGATCGATCCTCTTCTAAAAAACGGCACATTCGCACGAGAATCCTGCATCGTAGCATTTTCCATTATTTCATGATATTGAGTTGGTTCTGACACGGCCGTTGTAGCACAGTTATATGTTTCAGAAACAGTACACTCTGTTTCAATCCGAACGCGATTTTCTTTTTCAACATCCTTTGAGTCATTGACACAGTATGGATGATCGAAATGGGTCAACGAATCCGCTGTCTTCTCAGTAATAACTTTATTTTCAACATTAAGAACGATGACAAAATTGTTATCTATACCCTTCCTTTCAATAGTGCCGTTATGAAGTTCATTAACATTTTTTGAAGTCGTCAAAGCCTCGAGTTTAGTCGTCAAACAATTAAGTTTAGCCTCGATGACATCAAGTTTATTAGAGCAACTAGTTTCTTGGTTGTCATTTGGTAAAGAATCTCTCAATACACATTGTATAGATTTGTCCATTTTAGACTTCACCGGTTTCTTGAAATGAAAAATAGGAATTAATAATAATATTGAATTGAGTATCAAAACAATTGCAGCATACCGTACCTTAGGAGAAGGCGGAATCGGTGACAAAGGCAAACATATAAACTTATTGCATATATCTGTTAAGTTTTTAGTAGTTAATTCAATAAATGATTCTGTTTGTGTATCCGCTGAAACTGTTTGAGTTGTTGCATCTGAAGTACTAGGACCAAGTTGGGGCTTGATGGTAGTTGCGACATTTTCGTAGAATGAAATGGTTTGAGTTTCTGCGTCTAATTTAATAGAACCAAGTTGAGAGTCGGTGACAGAAGCCACATTTTTGCAGAAAGAATCTGTTTGCGTTGGTTCTTTTGAAGTTATAGCAATCAGTTGAGACTCAATGGCTAACCCTGCATCTTCATCGGCATCACTTTTCTCGTCTTTTATAACAAGTAAATTAATTAGAAAAATTAGGTACTATATCAAAGCCGTTATTGTTAATTTTGCTAATATAAAATACCTTCATCACTTTCGTCATCTTTAACTTCTTGACTGTTGAATTGATTAAAAACTTTAGTTTGCATTTTATTCAGTAACTCTAAAAATTGTCATTTTAAAAATTTAGTAAAAAAAAAATTGATTCATAAAAAATAATGAGCTTACGATGCGACTGAAGCAAACTTCCAAATTTTAAAAAATGACTCTGAAAAACAAATGAAATAAATTCAACAAAATTCACCCAAATTCACCTAGACTTCTAATTAAGTATTAAAATAAAACTAACCAAAATAGTTTTCTTTTTTTTCTCCAGGTTTACCAGACGTGCTTTAGTTTCTTTTAAATTTTCTTTTAAGCTTATGACGTCATCTAAAACGATATAACAATAAAAATAGGTTACAAATCAGGGTTGTCAGCAGTACGTTTCTATTAAACGTTTAATCAATGCACTATTTATTAAATTATCCTTTTAGATTAATCCAACAACCAAATCAAGGTTAAATATCTCAGTTACCGCCGTTTTAATCTCCGCATTACAAATCAATCTATTTATTACTCTTTGGCCTTAACCATTAACCCATTTGCTAAAACATTTTTTTCGTACATTTAACGCAATTACCGTAATTAATAATTACTGACCACTAGATAGATACTGTAAATATTTATAATTACAGTATATAAAGTACGAATAGCTTTATAACATGACATTTAAGCCAATGGTACTTTAGTAAACGTCTCATACCATATGCCTATTAAAAACAAAACATTAGTATTTGTATGCTAGTACAGTACCTAGATTTTATAAATGGTACAGTACGGCACTAACAAATAAGTGTTACTTTGAAATTTGGTGCCCAGTGATTAATCCAACCATTGTCTAGTTTTCACCACTTTGTTAGTATATTAATTAATTCTAATTGTCCTAGTTAAGTGTCTATAATTACTGTATGTTCGAAACAACAATAAGCAAACAAACCAATTAACGCAATGTAAAGATTAAATTTTTTTATCATTTACATCAAACATTTTCTACTTGTAAAATTAATGAAAGTATTGATTCAGACTTTTTGACAAGTTAGACAACCTATCAAATTGAATTTGAGAGCATTTCAGATCAAATAAAAGCGACAAGAGTATAGTACATTTGATATCAAAATTATTTTGAATGTAATGAGGTCAACGTTTTCAAGAAAATTATGAACTAGCTTGTAATATTATACAGTAATACTGTGCATGACAAAAACAACGTGAATAATGCTGTATTTTATTTATTGTTGTTGTCACGATTAGCGAGACCTTGTAAATTAAGCTGAGCAAATCATCAGAAATTTCATAATCATTTCAAGGTAAAAAAAAATAATGACTGAAAAAAATTTGTTTTAAAAAAGGTACACTATATTATTCTGAAAATTAAGACGCTCGGGGCCTTATAATTATGAATCATTATAAACATAATTATGTTCCATAATTCTTGTCTAAACTATCCCCAATGAATTATATCGGATGACGTGATATAAATTGATACGACTTTTTAATCTAAATCAAAAACAGATAAAAAAGTCCCGACCTCGTACAGCTAAAAAGCATAATATTCTGCCAAATCACTCCCCCATAATCCCATGAAATGGCAAACTGAATCACCCGTTTCCTCAACCACCTATTACTTTTTCTACAAACACCTCCTTGGTGCAATCCGACGTTTGCAGCCAGTTTCATCCAACTAACCAGCTATTACGTTCACGCCCTCCAATACTGCTACAGTACAGCTTTACCAAAAATAAAACTTTTGCATACTTTGCATTGTCGTGGAACTACTATCAGGTGTTAATACTATTCAAAATGTGGAAAATTCAGCTAATAACACTAACATTGTGTCTCTTCAAACTGAATGTAAACAATGCTGAACTCGATCCTACTTTATTAGAAACTTGGAATAAAAGAGCATTATTAACTAACGAAAAACTTCAAGAGCAAGAAGAATTCAGTGGATATAGTTTCAGTGGATATGGTAATGAAACTGACAGCAGTGGCTATGAGCCAGATCAGGGAAGTCAGATGCAGATCCCATTTAACATCAAAGATGTTACGGTAAAATAAATAACTATTACAAACTTAAGTTAAAAAAAAAAACGATTTCATTGTAATTTTAGCATTTTCAAAATTGGTCTTCTGATAATTTCAAAAAGTTACATTAACAACACCTAAAGTTAGATTTCATAAAATACAGTATATCCAGTTAATACTAGAATTTAAAAAATAACTCAACTTTTTTAAATACTTTTTTTACATCAAAATAAGTGTGTCGGTAACATTATGAAAATAATATTTATAATATTGAGAATTATTGCTAAGGCTTCTCAAACTTTTAATGACTAGGACTCTTGAATTTAACTTTTAATTTAACACGACTGAATTTATCATAAGCTAATATTCCAAATTAGCAGTAACCAAAATATAAAGTACAATAAAAATAAAGTTTTTAAAATGTCAAAATTACTTTTGTAGAAATTTATTATTTATAAACTTCCAAAACTCAAATTAGGATACTAGTACTCTAGCAGGAACTTCTCCAACACGATTTCAGGACTTTGATTGCTCTGACGTAAAGTCGTAATTAAATTAAAAAATCTCATTTGAGAATATTAGGAATATGTAGTCTCTTAATTCTGATCCAAGGTTAACTATAAAACTACAAGTTGTATTGACGATTTAGTATTGAAAATAGCAGAACTACAAAACACCAAACGTACTGCAAATTACCAAAACGATTAAACGAGATCACTAATTATTTAAGAAATATTGTAATTGGCATACTGTATATAATTTCTATACACTTAATACTCTGTTGCAAAATATAACACACGATATCGAATTGAATAATTAAACAACCTAATTATTTTTCTAGGAAAAACATCCTGTGACCAAAGTAAGAATCATTAACGAAGACGATTTCTTTAAAACAGACCAGGATCAATTAAAACAGCCAGATTCCGACTTGTTTATTGAATCATCAGGATCAGGTGATGGTCAACTAGAAATTACGCCCAAAACTGTGATTAGTGTGTTAGGAAGCGCTGGGAAAGATGGTCACGATGCATTGCCTCCTTCAGAATTAGATTTACCATGCGATCAAAGAAAATGTTCTCCCCAAATTAAACAACGTCAAATTAGACTCTCAGCTGCCGGCGGCAATAAAATACCAGAGTCAGTTGAGGTGGCTCTCCAGTGTACAGTACACAGTGAGAATACGGATATTGTGACACTGCTTTGGGATCCACCAAACGTGTACGAGTCCCAAAGCGTTCAACAAACGATTAGCGAAACTGTACATAAGAATCAAAAAGTCACAATTAGCGTTTTTCGAATAAGCAATGTGACTGACGATGACTCCGGAATTTATCGCTGCCATGCTACGTTTCATAATGATCCGTGCTGCAGTCTTAACGCCACTACTTCTATCACAGTGTACACACCGCCTTCAATTTCCACTGACGTTACAATTGTTCTTACTGTTTGCTTTTTCGAAATCATTCTTATTATCTACTTTAAAGGTCGATCACAAAAGAAGTGTGAAACTAAGCACACTGATTGTGATCGCCCTTCAACTTCCGCAAAGTATCAGCAGCTGCAAACTGTTCAGAACAAAACGTGAATCAATGGACTAAGAAAAAAAAAGGATTTTGTCTAGTGCCCACAATATGTAATATCAATAGATTACACACTACAGCATCTACAGTAATACAAAAGCGGTGGAGCGTTCTTACTCAATTAAAGAAACTGTCAGTTTACTTTTAGGCGAGATTATTTTTGAAAGTCTCAAATGGTTATGTACTGTATAGTGTTTATGTTCTTCAAATTTCAAGCTTAAGTTAAATTTCTAAGCATTAAAATCAAAATATTAGGTTATATAAATTTATAAAAGTGCATATATTGACTCGTCAAAATCATTTCGTAGAAACACCAGTACTTAGTCAAAAGTATTTAACAATTGAAAACACGAAGGTTACATAACATCAAACAAACTTATCTAATCACTGCCAAATGCCAACTTCATTCTTTTAAAAACAAAATAAATACAAATGGCATTTGGTATACACATAATAATAATAAATGATCAAATATTTTGCATTCATTAATTATAAAATATGATAATAATATTTGACCAAAACAAAATATAAAACTTACGAAAGTGATGAAACTTTTCCTAAAATATGAAAGTTTCGTAAATTTCCTTAATTTCATGTAATTGTATATTCTTATAAATCCTTATTATTTATGAAAACTAAGCTATTTACCTTGTTAATTTGTTAACCTTTTTAGTTTATAAAAATCAAACCTGACAATTTTTTACTACTAACACCGTTCATTTCTCATAATCATAAAAACTTACATTACAATATGCCTAAAAAACAACAAACTATCACTGTGCAACGATGATTATAATCAATTTATAGTCAATTATACCACTTTTTATAGTAGTGATGGTTAATAATTATTTTTAAGGTTGTTGAAGTGATCATTATCTTTGCACATCTAATTTACAGTAAAACTCTTTGGCTAACTGGTCTAACTAGTCATGGATTCACTTTTACAAATAAAATGCAATACCAAGATTTATACGGAGCGCTAACTAAAGACATGTACTGTAATTATTAAGGAAATGTCACTCATTGCAACATTAATCCAAATTAATCCCAATATCCAACGTACACAACAATAAGTATTTTAGTTTTAAAAAACTGTTTTCTTACCGTTATCTTTAGATAGTTTTTTTGATAATTTCTTAGCACTGGTCAATTCCTTCTTCAAAGTGCTGATTTCTTCTTTGGTTTTTAGCTCTCTGAACGTTTGTTCACTTATCAAATCATCATATTGTTGCTTAATTTTCTATCAAAGCAAAATATAGCTCTGGTTATTCACTTATTAACCGTCTATATGGTCAAAATAATCATGACTTACATCGGCTGCCAGAAGATCCTGTTGACATTTTTCTAAGGATTCAGTAAGATATTTATTTTCAGACGTAAGTTTACAATTTTCCTGTAAAACATAAGTAACATTATTAATATTGGTTAACTGATACTGGTAGCATAAATTCAAACCTTTTTCATCGATTCTAACTGCTTGAAATAATCTTTCAACTGGGAGTCAGATTGTCGAAAATCACTAAAACAAATGAAACATTAATTTAATAAAAATAATAATAATAATTGACAATAATAGTACATTTGAAGTTTAGCCACAAGCGAGTTGGTTTCCTCCAATTTTTTAGATTTCAATTGAAGTTGCGATTCTATATCAAAAAAAATTATAAATACTGTACATTTCAATTGAAGTTATATGAACATTAATAAACTTAAGTTACCCCATTCTTTCTGCTCTCTGATTGACTGACTAGAAAACGTAATTATGGTAATCAATTTAATATATTAATTTCTGAATTCAAAAACTTACTCAGTTTTAATGATTTTTTTCTTCAACGCAATAACATTTTGTGCGTAGGATTCTTTTAAATCACGTAATTCCTAAAATAGTTTTAAAAGTCATTAAATACATTGGCTACAAATACAGTAACTTTAGTTTTTGTGCCAGTACTTCAGTATAACATTATGTCAATAGTACTGCTGCATTTACATTACTGTAACAAAGTAAATTTTATTGTAGACTAAATTAAAAGTAATTACTGTAGTTTAAATTTAACAAAATTGGTACAGTAAAAGCAAAATGAAGAGTTGGTGGGAAAGTTACTGTATGACTTATGAGATCTACGTACATCACGTCATCGTCTACAAAAGAAAATCAATTTCCCGGGAAATATACATTTTAAAGTAGTTTTTCAAATAATAGTTTATCAATTTTGTCTGTTTGTAAAGTTTCACAAGTTGATTTTCTTTAATTGGATAAACGATATCGGCACAATTAACCTGGGTTGCTCACTTACTGTATTTAATGTTGCACACCCGGTGCACGTTATGTCATAGAAATCCATTTTCAGCTCATCGGTTAATGTCACTTATTAGTCACACATCGTTTAACATATAAAATCCTTATTGGACTTCATCATTTCTGTCAAACATTTTCGTTTTTCTAGAATATTTAACAAGAACCCGATGCACATCACACAACGTGCAACAAACGTAATGTGATCACTAATCGGTTGATATTTTATTCGCCGCTCGATGGCAGCAGTTGAGCACCATATGTAAAAATAATAAAAATGCAAATACCGGTACTGTACATGTATCTGAAGGCCAAATTGATAATTTTAGTAAAAACTTAAAAAAGCTGTGCTTTACAAGGCGAATTTAAAATGTATAGCTTTATTATCGTATTAATTGAAATACACAGAAATGCAAAACAACTTCCGAAGATTTATTCATCGTTTGAATTTCTACTTCATAAACTCATAATAGTGATTGATGATCATTCATCATGCTTGACTTCAATAATAATGTCTAAAAATAAAAATTAAACATTAGCATCAACAATAACTAAATTCGAAATCCTTGAGTTGTGTTTCAAAATCAAACATCGTAAATTTAATTTATATTTTAAAAGTAAATGAGAAATCAACAATGATTACAAATACAGTACTTACAAATAACTAAGGATTTTCCTTTACTTTTACTTTAACAACCAAATCATTCCAATTAAAGTTAGGCAAACCGTGTTTAATCTAAAATAAAATAAAAACATTGAAAAACAACATTTGAAACATTTTGCTGCATAACTTACTTTATAATGCCGGCGAAAATCAGTAACGTTGGTAAATCTATAGTCACACGGTTCACACTTGTAGACTTGAATTTTTCCATCCTTTGAGTCTTCGTTTACCTGTTCTTCGTTACTTATTATAGCCGAAAACTCCACGCCTTTGTGCTTCTTCTTATAATGACCTTTTAACGAACTTGGCGTGTTCGACGAATAATCGCACATCGGACAGCGATACTTTCTAACCACAAGATGGTTTCTCTCGTGTAGTTTTAAGTGACCCTTTTGAGCAGTAGTATAGTTGCATCTAGAACAGGCGAACATTTCTTTCTGTCCATCGCTATGGAATCGTTGAATATGATACTGCAATGATCCTTTTGACTTAAAATCTTTGCGGCATTCAGGGCACCGATGTGCCTTAACACTCGAGTGCTTCCTCATGTGAACTTCAAGATGATTCTTTGTACGACACCGGTACGAACATTTGGGACACTTGACCGGCTTTATGTCTTCGTGAATCCACATATGACGTTTAAATTCTATTATAAAAAACATAGTTATAAATTTTAGCTTTCCGAAGCATTTCAAGCCATTATGCCTCGATAAAATTCAAATTCTGTAATTAAAAACCAGATGCTACATCTAAAACCTATATTTAGTAATCGACAACCAAAACGTATGCTCAAGTAATAGTCATGATACCAATGTAGCCACTAAACTTGAGTAAAACCAGAAGTTAGATATAAATTTACCTTGAATTGAGCGATGAAATACTCGTGGACAATGAGGGCATTTGAAGGAGCTATTAGCAACACTTTTCTTGACTACGCGACCACTGGCTTCATCAACAATTTTTATGTTATTATCCAGATGACTTTCGATCATGTGCTGTCTTAACTGCTTCAATTTTTCAAACTTTTTATGACATTCAGTACATCCTAAAAATCAAGATTAGTATGTATGATTAAAGGGCAAATTAAACAATATTTAATCATCGTACTTAATTTATCCTGATGAGTCTTTTTGTGTTTCCATAAAGTTGTTTGACATAAAGTGGTAAACTCACAAGTAGGACACTTCAGCATTATTTTTTCGTGTATTTTTGCGATATGACGACTAAGATTGTCTTTTGTAGCAGCAGAATAATCGCATCTATGAAAATATAAAAATATCATTTTTAAAATGGTTAAGTTCACGATGGATTTAACAAGCGAAAAAAAATAAATACCTGTCGCATTTGAACTGCTTTTCGACAGCATGAATTCCGTCATGTCGTTTCAACTCCGCCTGAGAAAAAAACAATCGGCCACATACATAACATTCGACTTTTCCCAGAGTCTGTTTTATATGCTCGTAAACTTGGGGAGTTAGACGTTGATATTTAAGAATGCCAATAATTTTCATCAAGTTAGCATCATCACTAGCTCTCATTTTCTGACATGCTTTAGTAATAATAGCGTTGAGTTTTTTAGAAATATCTTCGGGAAGATACCAACTTTCATTTAAGGAAAGTTGTGTCAGTTCCTGCACATTCGGATCTTGAAAATCACCATCGCATTCAACGTGTTGATCGGCGATGTGTTGGGTAAGCTTCATGTAACTTAGAAAGTTTTCCGGACAGTCGCGACAGCTGAATATTAATTTGTGCTTTGTTATGTGCTTTAGAAATGGTTTAGCATAATTGGTAGTGTGCTGGCACATTGGACAACTCCAGGTTTTAACGGATGGGTCCATCGGCGCAACGGTAATTATTTCTTGATTTTTTAAGTGACGGGATAGGACGTGCTCCTGACAGTTTTCATTGCTTTCAAAATTGTCAAAGCAAAAGAAACAACGAAATAGATCGTCGTCATCCTTTTTTATATTCTCACAAGCCAAACCTAATAGCAAATCTTGACACATTTCATTAGTCCGATGACTTCTTTGAAAATGGATAGTAAAGAGCATTAAATTTTTAAAATGCTCATTACAAATCAGACAATTGTAAACCGATTCTTCATCTTGATCAGTTTTTTCCTGTGGCGTTACCGTGTGTTTGCTCAAATGCTTCACCAGAAGAGATTTTTGTTTAGTAGTATACCTGCAGGGAGAACATCTGTATTGTTTCAATGTTGTATGCGTCAAGCAGTGAGTTCGGATTTCCGTAAGTGTAGGCATCACTTTTCGACAAACGGTACATCTATAAGGAACGTCTTCCAACGGTTTATCGGCATCATTATTTCCATCGTTCATTAAATCCACGTATAAATGATCAACACAAGAAAATACGATTTCTTTTTCTAGTTCAATTCTTTCCCACTCCAATTTTTGTGATTCATCCAAATCATCGTCGGTTTTTTCTACCTCACTTTTACTTTTTAAATTCTTAGTTTTTTTCATGTTCTTCGACTTTCTAGAATTAATATACAATTTTAACTATATTATTAATAAACCTAATAACAGTACTTAAATTTAAAACTATGTGTTAAAGTATAGAAATATTGTTTACCGTTTTGATTTAGAACTTTTATTAATTTGTTGGTCACTATCGCTATCCTCTTCATCCTTATCCTAGATAATGATAAATAAGTTACATTAAATCGATAACCCAGAATAGTACAGTATAATACATACATCTTCGTCCGCACTACTGTTACTTTCGCTGTCGACCATACAGTAGTCACAAGTATGATTTTTCAGCGCCCGAAAATGAGGGAAATCTTTTCGGCAGTTTTGACAAAAATGCTGCCCTCTAGAAAAACCAGAAGTACCAAAATTACTAATTATTAGATAGCAAATATATTCGCTTTACAGGAACAACCAAACTTACCCTTTCGATTTCAAAATTCGATTTGGTTCTTCACTTTCTTCAACTATTTCAATCGAATCTTCTTCCATTTCTTAAAAATATCATTAAATATATTGAAAATTTAGTACAAATGTATATTTATTTAAATTGACAATTATAGTTACCAGAATAAGGCAAGATATGAAACTCTTGCACATAGTTAGATAGCTCAGCAGATCCACATTCAAAATCTTTTTGATGAGCTTGAACGAGATGAGCCATAATGCCTCGTTTTTGGGGCAGAAAACGGTTACAAAGTGTACAAACAAAAACAATTTTTTCTGAATCTTTAACCGTCTTATTATTATGAAATTCATCTATACAGTAAAAATCCATTTCAGTAAAAATTAGACACTACTACAAAATGAAAAATATCTCTCACCATCTTTTTCCATATTTGAGTCGGTTTCGTGTATATCAACGGATGAGGAGGGCATATATAAAACTTGTAGGGAATCATTTTCAGATAATTTATTTTCACTACCATCTTTAACAATTACTATATTCCTGGCTCCTGAACCATCACCACCTATAAAATATTTCTTTAAATTTAAAACCACTTTCAATATCTACATCGACGTAATACCAGTGGCGTCAAATATTTGCTGCAACAAGCCTCCATCCAACACAAAGCCGCTGTTAGTATCATCCGTTAAAAGTACATTAACCTGGGTTTGGTCTGATTCTTCAGTTGTTTCTTCATGAATAACTTTAACGTCTTCATGATAACTCACTTCATGAGATGAAAGTTCATCTTTCTGATGAAATTTCGCATCGCATACTTTACATTTGTAAATCTCACTGAACTTCTGTTTATGATCCAAATAATCTTCTATCTTATTAGTTTCCAATTTGCAGATTCCGCAAGTAAAGATATCCATTATGGTATTTAAGAAAATTATATTTCCTAAAACTCAAAATATTATAATTCAAGAATACAATTTTTTACAACAAAACCAACAATGCATGTTTAGGCATACGGTAAAGCGTTAAATGCTACGGAAGACGGTACGCTGGGACAAAGAAGAACGAGCGCTACTGGCATTCACGCAGACGGATAGAAATTAAAATACTAAACAAATACATAATCTCGTTTCAAATATTATTGTTTTGACCTAATATTACATTGTTTTGTTCATTTTAATTGGTTTGTTAATATTACCGTAGACATTTCGCGAATTGATTTTACTTGAAAATGTTTAGGTATTCATATTCTCTCAGAGCTGCCGTAATCTGGGCGATTAGGCATTCAATTTAATGGTGTCCGGACTTAATGACGTAAAAAATAGCGACACGATATATCGATGCCAACATTATATCATTAGAAAAATATTACGATATGTGGGGCGACTTTACGTTAAAAGCAATCACCATAAAGACGTTTTAACATTGAGTCTAGATACAATTAAAGATGTTTAAGCCGTCTCTATATGTTCTAAGATGTATTGTGGTCACCTGTGGCATTGCATTTCTTTAATTTTCAACAATTTAACCGGGATTTTCAACAGTTTTTTGGGATTTTTACATTTTGTAATTTATTATGGTTTATAATGCATGAAAGCATAGTAGTTGTAATAATAAATTTAATATAGTAAAATAATAATCGTTATTTTAAAAAATTATCATGAAAAGACTTTCAGTATGTTTTGTCAACTTTTAAATTAACAGTTAGTACAACAATTATTATTGGTACAACTACATTTTTCAACTTTACAAGCTAATCACAAAAAATGTATAATGAATTTAAAATTAAAGAGATGCTGCAAACAATAATTTTATTCATCATCAATAAAGCTGCTTCTCAAAATTCAAGTGATTTCAATAAAAAAAATTAATGTTTAGTCTCAGCCATTACCTTAACGAACAACCGCTTTTGTTCAACTAACAAAATTATAAAGGAAGGTTGCTCTCAATTAGAATTCAAAGACATTTGTTGTCCTTTTTTGAGAGTCGACTCAACAAAATGGAGTCGACTCTCTATGTGACGTCATTTGTAAGTCATGTGATTTATTTTATGTGACGTCATTGAAAGAGTCGAGTCGTCAACTGGAGCTGGTCACCACGTGTTTATTTGATCTAGAATATTTCGTGTTTATTCCTGTTGTTTTTTAGAGTTATTCACGGTACAGTAGTTAAAAACGGTATTTTAAGAAAATGTTGAGGATTTGTCCACCGAAAGTTTGTTCAAGTTTAAGTGAAGAAATAGAATTAAAAAGTAAACTATTAAAAGGAGAACAGTTATTTAATGAACCAGCAATATTTACAGCTATTCAATATGGATTTATCGACGTGATCCAACATTTATTGGATAAAGGTAACTATACCCCATTATTAAATAATAGACTAAGGTTATGGAGCTTTTAGGTATGCCACTCATACCCCCTTCCCTTATTTAAGCCATACTTCTTTATTTAAAATTTAATATAATGTAAATATATGCACACTCGATGAATATGGGGAGGGACGGTTAAAAAACCCGCCATCCATCCCACGTGTTGGCAATGGTTGGGATTATTAACTCTTTCAATATCCTGACTGAGCTAATGCAATTGCCATCGATAGCCAATATGATGTTTAATTAATACTCCGAAGAGCTAAAAAACTATTAAATTAATATTGTTACATTTTCTTAATGTAACAATATTAATTTAAAGGGTATTAAAAGGGGGTATCACGAGGGTATTCTCAATTAAAATAAATTTGATATTTTGGTAGAAAAAAATCCTCAGCAATTTCTAACATCCCTAACCTTCACAACTAAAATAGACATTAAGGGGATCAATTAAATTTGAACTAAAATCAATACAGTTGTTTTTATTTTATGGGCGAACCGTTTGTTGAATTTAGGCGATTTTGTACTCAAAATTTAACATTATTTGTTTCGCATAAGATTACAATTGATCAAGTTGCGTATCTCTTAATTAAAATAGGCCGAAAAAGGCTTAAATAACAAGTTCACAAACACAATGATCATCATTAGATAAAAACCCATATACTTCCTATTTAGTCCTATTAGCCGTTTTTTCGTATTTTTAAAAATTATGGGGAGGGGGACAGACTTTTTGTTCACGCTGTATACAGTATAATTATCAAAAATAAATTATCTAAGATTAAAATTTATTTCTTTCTCAATGTTTCAGATGAAAATCTATTAAAAAATTTAGAATTGGAAGCACATAAGCAAATGACAGAGCAAAGTGCCACAACTGTTGCTGCCAAATATTGTCAGTACTCTGTGCTTGAGTATTTAGTTTCTAAAGGAGCAAATGCTTTTGCTGGACGTCGTACAGCATTCGATTATGCAATCCATAATCCGGATAATAAATTTTTAGAACTTTTGATTAAAACAAGAATAATTAGTCCCACATATGATGAATTTAATCTTGCGGAACTGATTAGCTCCCTTATAGAAGAAAACGTCCATGGAATTTATGAAAAACTGGATATCTTTTTTGAAAATGGAGCAGATGTAATGGGCAGAGGTTTCAGGGGTTTTACAGCTTTTCATCATGCGATAAGTTATGACAAAGTTGGCGTCTTAAACGCATTACTGCAAAGAATTACAGATGAAGGTAAAACGATAATTTATTTAACCTTTACCAAATGTAATCGTTTCAATTTCTGTCATTAGAGAAGCAAAAATTGAGATGTTTCTCGTATTGTTCACAACCTCCTTACGAGTTTCCTCCAGAAGAACTTTTACCAAATGCAGGAAAAAGTTGGAGAGAAATATTTGAAAACATTTTTTCATTTGCAGCCTGGAGCAATGCAACAAAGTAATTATAAATTAGTTCATAAAATAATTTATCCATTAAAAAAACTAATGACCTGATTTAATTATGATCTTAGATGTTTTCATTTAATGATGCCACTATATGCAGATGTAGAAAGGTCCAGGATATGTGCTCCTTCAACTGCAATGTGCACATTACACTCAGCTGTATTATGCAGGTAAACAAATTAATGTTCTTAGAAAAAGCTAACCAATTGATGAAAATTTATCATAATGCAGATTGAATATGTGGAACGGCAAAGTTGAGATAGTAAAAACTTTACTAAAAAATAAATTTGACGTCAATCGCTGTAACCATCATCTGTTTGACTTGGAACAACCTCGGACTAATAACGCCTGCCCTGGCAAATTAATTAATTCAGAATTTGTCACTAATAAATGGTATTTTGAACAGAAAAGATATTCTGTTCTTGCAACTGCCATTTATATACCATCATTAGATGTTGTGTCTCTGCTTCTTGAATATGGAGCAGAAGTGAATCCATCTTCTGATGATATTGTCCATCCACTGGCAGTTGCACTTGCCATTCAACGGCAAGATATCTGTAAGTTGCTGTTAACCCATGGAGCTAATCCAAATTATTTGATAAAAGTAGATGGCAGTCTTTCATTGGAGCCGCTGATATTGACGACTTCTTGTCTATTTCCAAGTGGTTTTATGTTTTACATGTTAAAAGCTGGAGCAAATTTACGGCTGATTCCAGAGTATTTTTGGGATTTATTGTTAAAACAATCCAATCCATCTCACTACAATTGGCTTCAATTAATAAGAGGAACTTTCAGTGGGCAAACACTTAATATTCCGTTTGATTTGACAACTACACCGGATTTGACAGATATAAATCTTGTTAATGGCCGATTTTTTTCAATGAAAGAGAGAACTACGCCAAAATTGACTCAAATGGCAATTGACAACCACCAATTTAGTATTTTAAGAAGTAAAGATGTTCATAGTAAGTTAATTGTCAAGTATTCGTTTATAAAATAATAGTTGTGATCTAAATCTGTTCATTTATTACTGAATTTAGGCTCTGGAATGGGATTTACAACCTTGTTACATCTTTGCCGTATCACAATTATTAACCAGCTTTTAATAGCAAACAATTACCAACTTTACAAGCCATTAGTAGATCAATTGATTTCACCAAACCCAGTCAAGTTGTATCTTAAGTTGGAGGATATGGAAATTTCTGAATAAAATTTCTTGTTTTAAAAAAAAACCTACTGTATTTACTCAATTTGACCAGTGGAAGCCCAAATTTGTTCAATTAACAATTTCAACTCTATATTTGAATTATGTTTATGAAAATTATTTTTAAAGCTTTCCCAGAAATGTGGCTTAATTTAGACTTTTCCTACGATTGTGACAAGACATAAATATTTTCATTATAATTTTTTAAAACAACTACAGTATTATCTTGCTATACTACATTTATTATTATGACTAGTATACGTTAATGCTTATAAACCATAACAAATTACAAAATGTAAACATAAAAAATGACTAAAATCTGCTAAATTGTTGAAAAATGAAAGAAATGAAATGCAACAGGTAGCCATAATACAGTCATCTTAGAACATATAAAACACTTTAAACATCTTTTAATTGTTTTTAGATTCCATATAAAAACGTCTTAATGGTGATTGCTCTGAACATAAAAGAAGGCTCTCACATATCGGGATGTTTTTCTAGTGATACAATACTATCATCGATAGATTTTCGGCAAAACGTCCGGACACCCACCACTAAAGACATTTTCATAATTTTTTTGTGTTTTAATTAGGTTAAATTGCGTCAGGTTAAGTTAGACATTTTTCTAGATTAGGTTAGTTAAAAGTAGGTAAAGTTGTTTACCTGTTAAAATTTTTAAAGTTTTTTTGACCGTTACTGACGTATCGCGATATTTTGTTAGCGATACAATACGATAGGCGATACATCGACGAGATTTTTTTTGACGAGATTCAATCCGTGATCCGATTTTTCTAAACGTAAAAGATGTATCGCGATACTTTTTTAGTAATTCAAGTAGTGTGCAGAAGTTGGGTTTAAGTTGTAGCTCAACCAAGAGCGATCATTAAGCGTGTCACCCATAGACCCATGTTGATTCGGAAAGTTTCTTGCTTCTGTATTATCGTAGTGTACCTGTATTTGAGTAGAAGACGTTGGTAGACGTCTGTATTTGGTTTTACTATACATGTACTGTATTTGTCAACTGGAGCTGGTCACCACGTGTTTATTTAATCTAGGATATTTCGTGTTTATTCCTGTTGTTTTTTTAGAGTTTTTCACGGTACAGTAGTTAAAAACGGTATTTTAAGAAAATGTTGAGGATTTGTCCACCGAAAGTTTGTTCAAGTTTAAGTGAAGAAATAGAATTAAAAAGTAAACTATTAAAAGGAGAACAGTTATTTAATGAACCAGCAATATTTACAGCTGTTCAATATGGATTTATCGACGTGATCCAACATTTATTGGATAAAGGTAACTATACCCCATTATTAAATAATAGACTAAGGTTATGGAGCTTTTAGGTATGCCACTCATACCCCCTTCCCTTATTTCAGCCATACTTTTTTATTTAAAATTTAATATAATGTAAATATACGCACACTCGATGAATATGGGGAGGGACGGTTAAAAAACCCGCCATCCATCCCACGTGTTGGCAGTGGTCGGGATTATTAACTCTTTCAATATCCTGACTGAGCTAATGCAATTGCCATCGATAGCCAATATGATGTTTAATTAATACTCCGAAGAGCTTAAAAACTATTAAATTAATATTGTTACATTTTCTTAATGTAACAATATTAATTTAAAGGGTATTAAAAGGGGGTATCACGAGGGTATTCTCAATTAAAATAAATTTTGGTAGAAAAAAATCCTCAGCAATTTCTAACATCCCTAACCTTCACAACTAAAATAGACATTAAGGGGATCAATTAAATTTGAACTAAAATCAATACAGTTGTTTTTAATTTATGGGCGAACCGTTTGTTGAATTTAGGCGATTTTGTACTCAAAATTTAACATTATTTGTTTTGCATAAGATTACAATTGATCAAGTTGCGTATCTCTTAATTAAAATAGCCGAAAAAGGCTTAAATAACAAGTTCACAAACACAATGATCATTAGATGAAGACCCATATACTTCCTATTTGGTCCTATTAGCCGTTTTTTCGTATTTCGCATATTTTTAAAAATTAAGGGGGGGGGGGGCTTTTTGTTCACGCTGTATACAGTATAGTTATCAAAAATAATTTATCTGAGATTAAAATTTATTTCTTTCTCAATGTTTCAGATGAAAATCTATTAAAAAATTTAGAATTGGAAGCACATAAGCAAATGACAGAGCAAAGTGCCACAACTGTTGCTGCCAAATATTGTCAGTACTCTGTGCTTGAGTATTTAGTTTCTAAAGGAGCAAATGCTTTCGCTGGAAGTCATACAGCATTCCATTATGCAATCCATAATCCGGATAATAAATTTTTAGAACTTTTGATTAAAACAAGAATAATTAGTCCCACATATGATGAATTTAATCTTGCGGAACTGATTAGCTCCCTTATAGAAGAAAACGTCCATGGAATTTATGAAAAACTGGATATCTTTTTTGAAAATGGAGCAGATGTAATGGGCAGAGGTTTCAGGGGTTTTACAGCTTTTCATCATGCGATAAGTTATGACAAAGTTGGCGTCTTAAACGCATTACTGCAAAGAATTACAGATGAAGGTAAAACGATAATTTATTTAAACTTTGCCAAATGTAATCGTTTCAATTTCTGTCATTAGAGAAGCAAAAACTGAGATGTTTCTCGTATTGTTCACAACCTCCTTACGAGTTTCCTCCAGAAGAACTTTTACCAAATGCAGGAAAAGGTTGGAGAGAAATATTTGAAAACATTTTTTCATATGCAGCCTGGCGCAGCGCAACAAAGTAATTATAAATTAGTTCATAAAATAATTTATCCATTAAAAAAACTAATGACCTGATTTGATTATGATCTTAGATGTTTTCATTTAATGATGCCACTATATGCAGATGTAGAAAGGTCTAGGTTATGTGCTCCTTCAACTGCAATGTGTACATTACACTCAGCAGTATTATGCAGGTAAACAACTTAATGTTCTTTGAAAAAAGCTAACCAACTGATGAAATCTTTATCATAATGCAGTTCGGTTATATATGATCGGAGAAAAGTTCAGATAGTAAAAACTTTACTAGCTAATAAATTTGACGTCAATCGGTGTAACCATCATCTGTTTGACTTGAAAGAACGTCAGATGGATGACGCCTGCCCTGACAGATTAATTAATTCAGAATTTGTCACTAATAAATGGTATTTTGAACAGAAAAGATATTCTGTTCTTGCAACTGCCATTTATATACCATCGTTAGATGTCGTGTCTCTGCTTCTTGAATATGGAGCAGAAGTGAATCCATCTTCTGATGACATTGTCCATCCACTGGCAGTTGCACTTGCCATACAAAGACAAGATATCTGTAAGTTGCTGTTAACCCATGGAGCGAATCCGAATTATTTGACAAAAGTAGAGGGCAGTCTTTCGTTGGAGCCGATGATATTGACGACTTCTTGTATATTTCCCAGTGGTTTTCTGTTTTACATGCTAAAAGCTGGAGCAAATTTTAGGCTAATTCCAGAGTATTTTTGGGATTTATTGTTAAAACAATCCAATCCATCTCACTACAATTGGCTCCAACTAATAAGAGGAACGTTCAGTGGGCAAACACTTAATATTCCGCTTGATGCAACATCTACGCTGGATTTGACTGATACATATCTTGACGACGACCGATATCTTTCAATAGAAGAGAGAACTACGCCAAAATTGACTCAAATGGCAATTGACAACCACCAATTTAGTATTTTAAGAAGTAAAGATGTTCATAGTAAGTTAATTGTCAAGTATTTGTTTATAAAATAAAAGTTGTGATCTAAATATGTTCATTTATTACTGAATTTAGGCTCTGGAATGGGATTTACTACCTTGTTACATCTTTGTCGCCTCACAATTATTAACCAGCTTTTAATAGCAAACAATTACCAACTATACAAGCCATTAGTAGATCAATTGAAGTCCCCAAACCCAGTCAAATTGTATCTTAAGTTGGAGGATATGGAAATTTCTGAATAAAATTTCTTGTTTTAAAAAAAAACTACTGTATTTACTCAATTTGACCAGTGGAAGCCCAAATTTGCTCAATTAATAATTTCAACTTTATATTTGAATTATGTTTGTGAAAATTATTTTTAAAATTTTGCCAAAAATGTGGCTTAAGTTAGACTTTTCCCCACGATTATGTGACAAGACATAAATCTTTTAATTATAAGTTTTTAAAATAACTATTATCTTACGGTACTATACTATATTTATTATATTTAGATTCTACTGTATGTCAAAACGTCTTTGTAGTGATTGCATTTAACGTAAAAGGCGCTCCACATATCGCGATATTTTTCTAATGATACAATGTTGGCATCGATATATCGACGTCGTTATTTTTACGTCATTTCGTCCGGACACCTACTGTACATTAATTTTTCCTGTATACTGAAAACGCCTTTCACATGCGCAATAGCTTAATTCTTCATAAAAAAAATTATAAGCGCAACTTCCGGTAGAACCAAGTTTGTGCTTTTGGGTGTGTGTGAATTGTTATTCAATTTTTAGCTAAAAGTTATTACGGCTTCCTTTGAATTATTGTAGTGCCTTTGTTGTGTTACTAATCCTTCAAATAGTTTTATTTTCTACTGTATGAATAATGATGGACAACAAAATTTACAATGTGTGAATGGTTACCTGTCGTCGGACAGGTAAGCGGAAATTCAGTAACCTGTAAATGGACAGGTGTCTTCAATGGTAAAGAGATAAGAAGATTTTTTTTTATTCTAAACGAAGACAATGTAACTATTGTTATTTTATTTGACATTTGTTTTTGCACGCGTATATTTCTACTGTGCTACAATGATATGTGTTTAATTATTACAGGTAATTAAAACAGTTGATCTTCAGCTATCTACTTAAAGAGGTGAAGGTCGTTTATAATTAGCGTTGCCTCTTCATTAAAAAATGTCGACTCGGATTCATACATTAGTTGATTACTTAATCGCCGTTCTGCTTTTATCATGGATAGTAGAAATAGGCAGGGCTCACCCGGTGACATCCGAATTATCAGGTAACCTGAGATTTGTTTTCCGAATTTTTGTCATTTGTTTGTTTTGTTTTGACATGACGGCATTTATACTTATCAGCTGATAAACGGTTATTTGTTGATTCTAATTGACATAAAATGATTTCGGTTAGCTGGAGGTATGGTTGCCGGGTCAATGTTTAAACAGAATAATCACAGTATTGTTGTTAGGTTTTTGTCAGTTATAATGAAATAACTTATTAATTATTATTAAAATTTTATTAGAAGCCGAGACTTCAGTCATGAGCTCAGTTTCTTCAGTTTCTGGCATTTTAATTGCAATTGCATCGGCTGTTTGTTTGGTTATTATTGTTGTTTTGTGCTTGTGCAGTTGCTTTAAAAAACCAACGGTCAGTATTTAATTAAGTTGTATGATTTTATATTTAATTTGTTCTATTTACCGGATACAGAATCCTTCCGAAGTTGTAAGAAATGGATTTCCAATGAGCCCCACTGTTGATCGCTCGTTAGACTCTACTAATTCGGGAGAATTTACGATGTTTCCACCAGCTGGAACAAGTCAGTATTTAAGTGGACCTGACGACGTATATTTTGAACCGTTGCCGGATTTAAATACCTTAAATGCTCCAATGCTTAAAAAGATGAAAGGAGATAAGCCCCGGCCCGTTATGTTTAATCATGTTGTTGGAAGAAACTTATCATTTCAAGATTGGTTTGGTGTGTTATGTTTTAAACTTTAAAAAAATGTATGCATGATACTTATAAGTATAAATTTTGTAGAGGATCCATACGCAAATTTTCCTCGGATGAGGTTGCGCTATTTTCGAGAACTTGGTGCTGGTTGGTTTGGTCAGGTAATTAAATTATTATTTTTGTGCATAATTTGCTCACTGAAATCCATTTACTAAAATGCATTACAGGTTGTTGAAGGTGAAGCTGTAAATATCGTCCCAAACGAAAGAAAAACAAAAGTTGTTGTGAAGATTTTAGCAACTGGCGCCAACACTACCGACCAAATGTATTTTCTTCATGAAGTCAAACATTTCAGGTGCCCTAAGAAAATTTATTTATTTAGTAGGTTGCTAAACCTTGGCTTATAAAATTTTAGAGATAGTTCACATCCAAATGTTTTGAAGTTGTTGGGAAAATGTTTAGAGAGTGATCCTTTTCTTATTATATTAGAGCACTGTGTGTTCGTAAGTATTTGTTATAATGTAAAAAATAATTAGTTTGATTTTTTAATGGAAACAATTGAATGTATTCAATAGGATGATTTGAAGAACTATTTAGTAAAGCATCGGTCTGAATCAAAATCTTTATTACGAAGAAATTTACTTATTAGGATGGCTTGGAATGTTGCAGCTGGTCTGCAGTATGTGCATAGTCGAGGATTTGTAATTACGTAAGTTTATTAAAGCATTTTTCTTTTATTTAAAATATATGTTAAATGCAATTACCGGTACTTATTTTTTCAATTATGTTTCTTTAATTCATTTTTTCTAACTATTGCAGAGACTTAGCTGCTCGAAATTGCTTGATGACATCCGATCTAGTAGTAAAAATTGGTGATTATGGTAACAGCATTGAAAAATACAAGGTACACATATCAACATTTAAATTAACACAAGTTTTTCACGTACTTATGTTTATTATAGGATGATTACTATTGTGCTGGAGGTATTGCAGTACCAGTACGGTGGTGTGCTCCGGAAACACTTAGGTGTACGGAAACCATTATGGAAACAAAAGAAGTTACAGTTGAGGCCAACGTTTGGTAATTTTAAACTAAAGTACTTGAATTAGTTTTGTTTGTTAAACAGTTAATTATTTTGCAGGTCTTTTGGTGTAGTAGTGTGGGAAATATTTGAGTTTGGGAAACTCCCATATTTCGAGCTGAATGATGATGAATTTATCCAGAAAGTTATCATTGAAAGAGTAGAATCGCTGAAAAGACCTTTAACACCATGCCGTCATCTGGATCACATGTTAGTAGCTGTTTGTTATATTGTGTTTCAAGTGGTTTGTATTTTATTTCTTGTTTATATGAATTGTAGCTATAATCTGATTCGAATGTGTCATCTTGAAACGGGAAAAAGACCAACAGTGGCTGCAATAAGTGATTTGTTGGGAAGTCTTTATAGCTCTGATGAAAGTGGTGATGCTGACAATGATTTTGAGAGCCGATGGAATCAAATTCATTCTCAGACCTACCATGAAATTTCAAATCCTTCGTCTTCCAATCCCTCTCTTCTACAACTTGAAGACATACCTCTTTCGGATTCTTCGCTAATATTTGTAGATATTACTCATTCAGATGCAAACGATGAATACAGAGCCGAATCTAATGACTTCGATGTGGACGATGCATCTTGGAAGCGTATTTTAGAGACTAGTAAAAAAGAATCGGGAGAAATTATTAAAATGATTCAAGAAAAGTCGCAAAGTGTACAAGATTTGATGAAATTAACTGTGATAGATATTGAAAGTGGTAGTGACTCCGATGCTCCTTGTATAAACTGTGAAGAAAGTTTGGGAAGTTCGTTAGCATCGAAAGATGGTAACGTTGAAGATATTAAAAGTATTGAAATGGCGCGTTCATCGGTACCCGGTATTATAATTGAATCAGCAAGCACTCCAGCTACTTCAGAGCCGTCGGTAAATAAACATTTTACAGATGTCCAGCTAAATAATACTGAACCGTTTTATAGATTTGTAATGAAATCAGACACGTTAAATGGCGAACCTACAGTGTCAAGTGAGGCGCATTCAGTTGTGAATTGTGACTTTATATCTCCTCCATCTTTTTCAAATCAGCGACGAACTAGCACTCCCCACAAATCGAATAGTAGCTCATTTGTTTTGCTGGAAAAGGAACAAGTTGGTGATGACGCGTTTGAAGACTTTTTTGGAGACCCACAAATGCAAACATTATCAATTATAAACATGACAGACTCCTCGAAAGGTACTGATGTAAAACCATCTTGTGATTTGACTTTTGATGTGTTACCCGGTGATGAGAACTTAGATGAAGGTTTCGAAATGTCAGAAGAAGAAGGCAGCTCTTATTCTGTGCTTACTATCGATACAAATAGATCTGCTGAACCAGAAGAGGAAGACTGCATTTTAATGGTTGATCTCGAAACTAATCGAGCGGTTTTGGTTGACGTTCCTTCAGTAAGTCGAGAAGATATGAAACTGAACTCTAATTCATATCTCGGAGAGCACGAGATCAGTGAAGAAATCTGTCAGAGCAATGGACATCGATTTACTGTAGAAAAAGTTATAGATCAATCGGAAGTTGAAGAAGAAGACGTAAATTTAGAAGATGACGATCATGAAGTGATAGGAGATGACGAATTAAGCGATCAACTAGTCATTTCGAATTCATCTCCTGTTTTAATGGAAGTGAAACCGGACGTGGAAGTAGTCAGAAATGAATCTCCCGAATGGGAAGCATCTACTGAGTCCATTTCATCTATTTGCACATCACCTTCAGCAACATCATCATCGTCGTCGAGTTCTGGGGAATTTGACTGCTCTACGGTGAGTTCTAATTAGTTTACTTCAATTAAGTAATCGTTGTGCAATTGAACTAGAATATACCGAATCGAAGTTGGGTCCAAATGATTAATCTGTTATGATTGATGATTTTTGATAAATGATCAGAGGTTTCATGCGAGTTTATGTAATATTTTAATTTTGTTGGGAATATTTATTGATTTACGTTTGAGCTATGATATTTTAATTCAAGTTGAAGATTTTAATTCATGTTCATATAAGAAATTTAATTTAAAAGATGTTGCTTAGTTATGCGATTGTAGTTTTACTGAGCTTCCTAGTATTTATGACATTTAAATACTATATGTACAAAAATCTCAAAATGTCATACTGAAAACTCTACAATTGATCTTGTAATTTTGTCAGTTGTACCTTGTTAGCATAATAATATTTGTTGAGCTAATGATTAAGAAAAATATTGTGGATATTACAGTTTTAAAAACACTTTCGCCATAAATTATTTGAATACATTGTTAGATCTAATAAAAGTATTTAATATTAGATGTCTTGTTGTTATGTCTTTTTGCGTTTAAGTATGCTTTCGTGTACGCTTATTAATTATTATTATGCATTTTACTTGTTTGCGGAGAGGTTTAGAATAATAGCTCTTCAGTTTTGAGTCAATTTATCGTTATTTTTGTTCATTAAAATTAGTAGTGAGTTTTCGTAAGCATTTATTCCAGAAAGCCACTGGAATATCAAAAGGATTATTTTGGAAATTCCAGTTTGAAATCAAAGAAGAAATTACTATAAAAGGTACATACTGGGTTTTTTACTTGTATATGAAATCACATTTGGACCCTTCTTCTTAAATTCATGAAACTTATCAAATTTTGTTTGTTTTCGTCTTTTGTTATGGATTTCTACCATTTGCGTAGAAAATTTGCAACGATGATCTAGGCCATTTAGAACAAACGATTACAATAAAAGAAGCCTCCGAAGCATCTGGTAGTGAATCTGGAGAGCAACAAATATTTCAATTGTCCACCTGGGATAAAGATGCCGTCCCTTTGAAAAGTGTTTTACGTTCTTATAATAGGCTCTACCTCAATGTAAGTTGAGATTAAACATAGGTGAATAAAATTAGCTATCATTAATTGAATAATGTTTTAGGAAGGGAAGAAAAATGTATCTTTTCATTTTCCGTCTAAATCTCTTGTGTACGAGTATCCAAAAGAAGATGATTCGTTTGATGATTTAGATGATGAAAAGGACAATTTTAATGAGTATTTTAATGGTAACTATGAAAATCATAGTTTCTATACAAATAACAATCGACCTTCATGGAGTTATGTATATGACGATCAGTCTCCTGACTATTCCACGATTGCAGGTATCTTATCAGGCGATAAAATTTACTTTATAGTTATTTAAATTTCACCATCGTTACAGATTGGGATTTGGGCGCTGAGGAGATGCCAGAATTAGAAGATTTTGAAGAAGACGAAGATGGAATAATAGATGATGGAATTGAAAGACAAGCAATGGCTAAACAACCAAGATCGTCTTGGGGGGCAATTTATAAACTTAGTGATATGGCGTATGAAGACTATGAAGATGAAGATGGTGAGGAAGAGGAGAATGAAGAAGACTTTGTTCAAGACAGCTTACCTTTTAATGATGCGCAGAATTTTGATATTTTAACGTATTTTTCCAATTATAATCCTAATGGATATTTTATGGATGAAGATGGCGCTATTATTAATAGTGTTGAAGACACTCCGTCGGAAGAACAAGATGAAAGTTATTGGTTAGAAAGGTTAATAAGTACTCAAGATCTCATTGAAAACACCGAATGTCCGTTTGATCAAGAACTAATGGGAGAAGATGAAGAAGAAGATGATGTTGGTGATGAAGATGATTATGAGGAAGATGATGGGGATGACAATGAAGATGATGATGACAATGGAGATGATGCAAATGGTTGTGGTGGTGGTGATGATGTTGATGTGTCGCTTAAAGTCGACGATCTTATCATGTTAAATTCCAATGATAAACTGGGTCCATTATTTGAAGACGCAAAGCAAAATGGCGTCATTGAGGTTAGTACCAATCAAGAAACACAAATTACGAATTCAGGTTAATGTTGATTTTTTAAAATAATTTATATTCAAGATTTTAGTGAAGTAAATCGAGAGATAAGCTTCACGCCCATAATTTTGAATGGGAATTTGTTGTGTTTATAAATGTAAATACAATAGACTGTGCCTTTTGAAATACTTTATGAAAGTTGAAGGTACTAAGACTTGATTACGAGTTAGAATAACTTATTGATAGCATTGATATTGAAATATGTACATTCAAATTGTTTCATAAAATGACAATCGATTTTTAGGGGTCATTTAATTTTTTTCTTTACTCTTCCATGCAATTATGTAATAAAATAGGTATTTCTCCATAAAGTAAAATCGTGGTTATAAAGTTGTTTTAACATCGCAGCATTTATCGTAAATTTTGAATTACGAAATGCTTTTTTTATTAACTTTTCTTGTAAATTATTAAACTTTTTCAGTTACTTTAAATATGATTACCATCTTTTACATTGAATTTTATTGACAGTTATTAGTAAATAAAAGTAAAACTTAAGATTGCTTATTTTTAAATAAACATCCATGTTTTATTAACATAATCGTTAACACCATGAATCATTTATTAAAGAATTAATTTATAATTCTAATTTTTATCTTGAATAAATAAGCTAAATTATTATTTTAATACAGTATTAATAACATAAGATTAATTTACTGCATATGAAAATTCTGCTTAGCAATTTATCAAACGAAAATGGCACAAGATTAAGTTATCAAATTTGCTTATTTTGCATAATTTGTTCATAAATATGGCTGACAATTTCTCTAACTACACAAAGGTCTTATTTTGAAAAGACATTATTTAATTGACGAGTGACCCTTATAAAAGTTGTTCGCTTTGGCAATTCCTTCAATTTAGAAGCTCCAGTATATGTGCACGCCGATCTAACTCCTCCAAGAATGTCTAGAATAGTGTTTTCGACATCTCCTCTGTATTGTATTTCCACAGTTTTACCTTCAGAAGCTCTAAAAAACCGCAGTCCCGAATCATTTAATAGAAAGACTTTAGCTTATTCATTTTTAAATTACCTGTATTCAGCTACTCCTCCAGCATGTTTATCCATAGCGGTACTAGAACTCATTCCTAAAGTAAATATGTATGTAATGTTAGCAACGACAAGTATTTCGATTAATACTTAATAACACTAAGTATATTCATACCATAAAATATTTGCATCTTTTTCCCATTTCTTTCAACTAATTCCCCACCACACTGTTCATGACCAGCTAGCATTCCTCCAAGCATTACAAAGTCAGCGCCAGCGCCAAAAGCTTTTGCGACATCACCTGGACAGACACAACCTCCATCCTATAGATTTAAAAATTATACATTTAAGTTTTTTCATTTAACTTAAAATAAGTTATTATTTACCGAAATTATGTGCCCGCCTAAACCATGTGCGGCGTCAGCACACTCGATTACGGCACTCAGTTGAGGATAACCTACTCCTGTTTTCAATCGAGTGGTACATACAGAACCTGGTCCTATGCCAACTTTGATAATGTCAGCTCCAGCTAAAATAAGCTCTTCAACCATTTCTCCGGTTACTACGTTTCCGGCCTATAAATAAGCAAACCCAATCGGAAAATTACATTATCTGTGAATCTAATATACACTGTGACAATATTGATTATTGATTACCATAATGGTATGTTTTGGGAAGGCAGTTCTCACTTCTTTAACAAACTGAACAAAATGTTCCGAATAGCCATTGGCTACATCCAAGCAAATAAATTGTACTTTAGGAACAGCTGCAATTATTGATGCCAAACGGTCAAAATCAGCTTTATTCATCCCACTGGATACAGCTACATTCTAAAAAATCAATGAATTAAAAACGAAAAAAATAGTTTGTCATATCAAAGATTTAATTTTTCCAGAACAGTATAATTAAGTTATAACCCAATTATTTTCAATAAATTATTCTTTGACTTAATACTAAATTTTTATAACTATAATGTCATTGACACATTTTAATAATTTGGTTTAAAAATTATAGTTAAATTTTCTATTTAATTTAAGTAAATAAACAAGTCCTAAAATATGACAATTGTTTGCAATTTTACCTGTAAAATTTCAGGAGATTCTTCTGCAATGTTTTTCCATTCTTCAACCGTTGTAAATTTGTGTACGGCTGTAAAAACTCCAAACTATAAAAATTAATATTGACTATAATTTTTAAATAACTCTATCGTATAACAGTTGACCTAATTTAATTTTTGATTAAGTTTAACCTTAGATAAGGCTTTAGCCATTTTAAATGTGCCCACACAATCCATATTGGATGCAATTATAGGAACACCATTATAAGTATAGCCGGAATTTCGGAAAGTAATCGTACGATTGAGCTCAACCTTAAATAAAATGTTAAATTAAATTAAAGCAAAAGTATTAGAATATCACAATAACATCTAATTTGCTTACATCTGCTCGACTTCGCAAAGTACTTCTTTTTGGTCTGAGTAAAACATCATCAAAGTCAAGTTTAACGTCGTTGTCTATACGCGGCATGTTGATCAATATTCTTAAAAGATGAAATTGTCTAGATTGCCGGGTCACCTCTGATAACAAATGCAGACTTTTATACAATGGTTTATTTTTATACTTTCGCTGCAGTAAATCGGATTAGCGATACATTTAAATAGCGGGGCGATACCAGCTGATTCTCACAGAGGACGCTTGCAGTTCTCTCTCTGCATCACTCTTTTCTCATTATCATCAAGGCCAGATTTGTTTAAGATTTTAGTTTATGTCCTAAATAGTCGGCTATTTAGTGTTGGCTTCTACTGTACTGAGATCAACCAACGGCAGTGATATAGTTTTATTGTATTAAATTAAAAATATGAAATGAAAAAAATCAATGGAAAAATTACCGGAAAAGCGCGAAATTTAAAATGAAAGATTTACGTTGATTTACGTAATGCTAATAAGAGTTATGGAATCTTTTATTAGAACATAAATCGTTGAGATTTGCGTTGCTCTACTTAAACCACTTTATAGGCTGCAGACCATAAGTGTTGCGCAATTGGATGCTGATAGAAGTGTGAGAAAGTGTTTGTTTTACAATCAGGCATTGATAAAAATATTGGATTCATTGCAATCAGATGTTACAATGCCTTAGCCATAGAAACCGCTGACAGTCGTCAGATGTTTGTGTAGCAACCTGATTTGTGCAGGATGGTGATTCCAACCAGGAGATCTTAAAGACATTTCGCAACTGGGAAATTTTCTTCTGACGTCAATTTCTTATGAATTGGTAAGAATGTTGGGGTTGAATGTCATGACGTATAACGTAATCCTGTTAAAATAACGAGTTGTGCTTATGATTAACCTTGAGCTTAATAAAACCCAACATTTTTGGGTATTTCTAATTTTCTATTGTTGCCACCACTTTCAATTAACCGTTCGGTTACAGTGCTTATACTAATTGCAAGCTGTCCTTCACTTATCGTCGCACCTCGGAAATTTTGTCCATAAAGTCTGACATTTGGAGGTCGCCAAGATTTTATTGAAAATTTTTACAACTTTTGTTTATTATTTCTTTCAACTCATTTAAATTGTTATCAGCGCGGAAAAGCACTTCAATGTAAATTGGAAAGAAGTGCAACTTTTCAGGCTGTGAGTTTGACGTTTGGATTTTGTCTTGTTTATTATGAGAGATTATAAAAATTGCTTTTTAAATTCTTAAACTACTTTATAGTTTATATGCTATGTGATCGTTAATACGATCTTCGTTTTAAGTGGTTTTAATAAGTGAAATTGTAATTAACGTTATTGTTGATAACCTGATTAGTGACCTTGGCCTATCTGTATTTAATGTAGTTTTTATACCAGTTAAATTATTTTTTGCCATGGCATCGATTCGTAGTTTAATCACGGCCGTAGCCAATGGCAAGGCGTTGTACTAAGTATTTTTTTAATCGGTATGCCGACCGAATACTAATTACTAGGTTCTCTTGTCAGATAGTTGGGATTACTGGATGCGTTTTAATGAGCGCAGTGCCGTCGACAAGAAAAATAAATAAGAAAGGCAGGCCACTAACCATGTAAAAATGACTACTTCTAATATGGTAACCTATCAATCCCTGTCCTCGTATATACAAGAGGGAAACTTACGAGGATTATCACTTTGCCTGACTTCGCACCAATCCCAAGTAGATGTAAGAGATGAAGTAAGTAAAGAATTTAAACTGATTTATATTATGTTTATAGATTTAATTAATTGAATGTTGTAAATAACTATTGCTAGAATGGCCAGAGTGTACTTATGCTGGCATGTCAGTTGGGTGACATAATGTTTGTTAGGGAACTTTTGAGGCATGGGGCAGATGTCAACGCTATGGATAACGTAGGCTATTGATTCGCAAATTTAATTTTTTAGCTAAATGTTTTATGTAAAATTTCGGATATTGTAGGATAATTGGACACCGTTATTAAATGCTTCTAAGGAGGGGCATGATGAAGTGGTTGCTGAACTACTTGACTGTGGCGCTAACGTAGAACACAAGGACATGGTAAGTAGATCGATTGCTTAATATTGCTTCAAGGTGTAATTTATATTGAGATATAATGAGGGGTTATTTGTAATTAGGGTGGGTGGACATCTCTTGCATGGGCTTGCTATAAAGGTAAAACTAATGCAGCAAAGTTGTTGTTGGAAAAAGGCGCAGATCCAAACGTTACTAGTCAGGTAAATCTTTTTTTTTCATTATTGGTAAAAGATTGTAATTTGATTGAAAGTTTTATTTTTTTATTTTTTTAGTATCACGTGTCTTGTTTAGCTTGGGCTGCAGGTCGTGGACATCGAGCTATTGTAAGACATCTTTTAAGTCATGGTGCCAAAGTCAATGTTGGAGACAAAGTAATTGGTTTACTTTAATTTAATTATTTTATTAACATTAAAAATAATTGCATTAAAATTGATAGTATGGCACAACTGCATTGGTGTGGGCTTCCAGGAAAGGATATGTTGAAATTGTTGATGAAATACTTAAAGCTGGGGCAAACGTTGACACTGCTGGAATGGTAAGTTAAAAACTCTTCGACTATATCGTAATTATAGTTAATTGCTAATATTTGTGCTAGTATTCATGGACTGCGTTGCTGGTTGCTACTAGAGGAAATTACTTTGAAGTTGTGCAATTACTATTGGATTATAGTCCAAATGTCAACGCACTAGATAGCGATGGGAGTACAGCATTGACTATTGCTTGTAAAGAAGGATTTACAGAAATTGCCGTCGCTTTGTTAAACGCTGGAGCTTATGTTAATTTACACGACAAAGTAATACCAATTTTTTTTTAAATATCTAGTAAATGCAGTATTATTTGAATAATATTTATTTACATGTAGAATGGTGACACTAATTTGATTCATGCAGCCAAAGCTGGTCATTTTGATGTAGTTGAAGCTTTATTAAAGAAGTACGCCGACATCGACGTTCAAGGAACGGTAAATAATATTGATATTTTAACATAAAATGGTATGACGCTTATCACTGTTGTGATCATTTTTAGGATAAAAAGACTGCTTTATATTGGGCTGTTGAAAAAGGGCATGTTGATATTACCAGAGTTATTTTAAATGCTAATCCCGATCTTGAAATCGCAACGAAGGTGCGAAAAACTTGCTCTTATTATTTGATGAACTTAATTTTTAACATGTTTTTATGTAGGATGGCGATACTCCACTTATGAGAGCTACTCGTAATCGAAATAAGGAAATTGTGCAGATGCTACTCGATCGAAAAGCTAAAGTTTCGATGGCTGATAAAGTAATTTTATATGAATAGAATGACGAAACGCTTCTCGTTTATCCTTAATATTTTCTAATCATTATGGAGTTCATGTGCTTGATGTTAAATATTGTTTTGTTTACAGAAAGGAGATACTGCGTTACACATTGCTATGAGAGCACACAGTAAAGCTATAGTAGAGTTATTATTGAGGAATCCAAAAAATAGTCAGCTGTTATATCGACCAAACAGAAATGGTGAAACGCCTTACAATATGGATTCAAGGCATCAAAGAAGTATTTTATCGCAAATATTTGGTGCTCGACGTCTTAACACTAACGAGGACAATGAAAACATGCTTGGATACGATTTGTACAGTAGTGCTCTCGCAGATATTTTAAGCGAGCCTTCATTGTCAATGCCTATTTGCCTTGGCTTGTATGCAAAGTGGGGAAGTGGAAAGTCTTTTCTGATTGGAAAACTTCAAGGTTGAATTAGTGATTTGTATGTTTAACATGTCATTGTTTAACAAATTCAATTAATTTGTAGACGAAATGAGAAATTTTGCAAGACAATGGATTGAACCGACGTTTGAATTTACTTGGGTTGCTTTTATGGTGGTTCTTTTTGTTGCAACAATTTTAGGAATTATCAGTGGTATTGTGTCTAAAATATGGTTTGTTGGTTTTGTTGTTTTTGGAGGAGTATTCTTATTGAGCTACATTTTATTGGGTAAGTTTTTAACAGTAGACATTCTTTTTTAAATTTTTGTTATAAATTAGTAAATATTTCATATAGCTGTTGTTCGTTTTGGAAGTGAACGTTACGATTGGCAGTATTGTTACGAAATCAGTGTTTACCTAGCCAGAAAAACTGCTTCTTTATGGCTATTTCTACAAGTAATATTTTGCAGCCCTCCACAAAAATTGCCAATTGGAGATGCAGCTAGGCCACAAAATATAAAGTATTTAATTAATATATATTTTTTTAGGAAAATATATTATAATTTTAATTTGGCAGGTTTTTGTTTTCGGATCAATCGAAAACGAGTGGAGCTGGAGGTGGCGCCAATGTGGTGCAAATGGTTTCTTCATTATTTAGTGCGCTTGAGCATGAGTATGGTACACTAACTACTCGTTTGTACACTGTTTTTAGACCAAAGCCAAGTAAGCACATTTTGTTATCAAGTCGAGAATGGCTTACTAATATTGTTTTTATAGTTTCGACGACATCATGGAAATGGCGTCGAATGTGTTGCATTCCTTATTTTTTTCTATTTTTGGGCGTGATATTTTGTTTGATTGGAGTAGCGGTTTTGCTTGGTGTATTTTTTACGGTACCAGAACTAAATCCTGTATTTCATGGTCAAGTAAGCAGTAACGAGAAAGGAAGTGAAGGAGATAATAACGGCAGTAAAGAAGGTCCTGACGAAGATGATGACCAGGACGACGATGACGATGAATCTCATGCTTTCAAATTCTTTACGGAACAGTGGTATCTGGTGAAGGCATGTTTAATTACGGTTGGGTGCATCATATTAGCTGCTTTAGTCGCCAATGTGTATACGATTATTCGAATTCTTTCGGCTGTTTGTTATCCAAGAAAACGCCGTGTTTATAAATTGTCAGCTGTTGGTGGTATGGGAAGTCATGTTAGTACACATGAAGGGATTAAAATGGACGTCCAATTGCAAACACTTCGTGCTAATGTGCAAATGATGGCAGAAATGGTAAATTAGATTTTAATATTTGAAAAAGTTTTTCCAATTACTGGTATTTTTATATTTAGGCCAAATGTTTAGATGTTTTTACTGGAAATCAAACTCGTCTAGTGGTGGTAGTTGATGGATTAGATAGCTGCGAACAAGAAAAAGTTCTTAACAACTTGGATGCCGTTCATTTATTATTTTCTGATCTTGGTGCACCATTTATTATTTTGTTAGCGATTGATCCTCATGTAATTGTAAAGGTAAATACTGATTATATAATGTAATTGGTAACTTTAGTTTTTAAGTGTTTTGTATTTTATAGGCTATTGAAGTCAATATCCAGAGAGTATTTCACGACTCTAGTATTAGCGGACATAATTATCTACGAAATATTGTTCATTTACCGTTTTATCTTCAAAATACTGGATTGCGTAAAGTTCGTGTGGCACAAAAGACGGCTTTATCTCAAAAAAAAGTGATTCAACATCCCGGTTGGAGCGATGATGTCAATGCTGCGTTATCTAATCGAAGGTTTTCAACTGAGTCGAGCATGTCAATTCCCGATCGAGTAAAGCAATTGAGATCTAACAGTAGTAAAGGAAGCAAGAAGTTAAGACCTAGCGACAGCGTGGCCAGTAGTGTTGGAAATCTTGGCCGACCTAGTGGAGCTCACGATCTCACTCGAGTTCTCTTAACAGATGACTATTTTAGTGATGTTAATCCAAGAAGTATGCGAAGATTAATGAATGTCATGTATATAACTGGTGAATTACTGTAGCTAGAGATAATGTTTTATTATGATTTTAATTTTTTACGTTTTTGTTAATGTAGGACGTCTTTTGAAAGCCTTTAATATAGATTTTAATTGGTATCATTTGGCATCATGGGTAAACATTACTGAGCAATGGCCTTATCGAACCTCATGGATAATTTTTTATTATGAGAAAAATGAAGAAACAATTGACGATAGTTTATCTTTGAAATCTATTTATGACAAGTAATTTTTTATTACATTTAAATATAAATACATTCTCTTAATGCAATTACCGCTTAGAATTCGAGATCAAATCCCAGTATCAAAAGATGTCGAACCTTTGTTGGAAATTGATCGTGATGAGAGGAAATTTGAAGTATTTTTAACTTTTCATAAAGCATCTTTGCATGTTAGTGACTTGAAAGTTTTTCTACCTTTTACCATTAATCTCGATCCTTACATTCGTAAGACAATAAGAGGTACGTCGAACGGTTGTTACCAGTTTGCTTTAATTGGCTTAGTAACTTTATTAATGTAAACAGAGGAGCAACAGAGTCTAGAAGAAATGTCACGTTACGATGTAATGGGACCGCATCATTCTTGGTTACCCCAACCACCTGGTCCTCCTCCAGCTGGTCCATCTTCTACGGACAGTAGAACAGGAATTCTTAGAAGACCGATGAGTAATATTGCAAATAAAGCAATGAATAATGCCTCGACTAGTTGGATGTTTCCATATCCTGCTCCGACTATGATGGTTACACCCCCTATGCCTTCCGCCCCTCCATCTATGTGGGGTCCTGGCAATACAGTATTGAATCATAGACCTGGTTCGCCTCTGCAGTTTGGAAGTTTAGAAAGACAGGGTCCAACTAAGCAAGCCGCTCCAGTCATGGTTTGTTTCTAAAGAGTCTAATATTAGCTTTAACTTTCAAGTTATAGTTTCGATTGGTTTGTTTATATAGCTCCCTGATGGTCATAGTCTGACTTCATTAAGCGTATATGGTGTATGTGATCTTCTATCTGCTCTAGAAGGAATTCCACCAAGTGCTCTCAAAAAATATAAGGAATTAATTATGGAAAACAATATTAACGGACGTGTTTTAATGTTCTGTGATGTGGATGAGCTGAAAAAAGTCAAGTTATTTCGCATTATTTTGGTAGAAATTAATTTTAAAAGTAGCATTTTATTAGGTGATGAAAATGTCTTTTGGAGATTGGGAACTATTTCGTGTCACTCTTTTATCGTTAAGAGAAAGCAATGTTCCATTTTCTTCCATCCCATTTGAGCTGCATGATAACAGTTTAACTGTTCATGATTCAGAAAATAAGCTAGAAGAAAAACAAATTCATGCGGTTTCTACTCCAGTAGATCGTAGAGGCAAGTATTCTTTACTTTTAAAGTTTGTTTATTATTTCAATTAAAAACAACATTTCATTTGAAGGTTCAATTGATGAAAATATCACAAACTCAAATCGTCAGTTAACCAGAGAAAGAAGTGCCTCAGTGAAACGTCATGCTACTCCTTCGCCTTCATCAATCAAAAAACAGGTAAGAAGAGTTGGTCATAGAGGTGTAATGGAGAGCGTAATAGAAAGTCCACCAACATCACCAAACGATGGTGCTGGTGGATCCACGTCTTCCAAGTATGTTTGGTGTTCGTTCACTACTGACCTTTAAGAGCAAAATAATATATGCTTCTGTGCAAATGATTTGAGCTTTTAAAAGTTGATACCATAACTTTTTACTGCACTATATCATTTTTTTTTCTTTTATTTTCTTTATTACGCTTATCTGTTGGATTTAATCAATACTTTTTATTAATGGTAAGCCCGTATGATTCTTTCACAAGTACTGTCATTTTACACATTCATTTATATATTATTAATGAAAATAGTATTTGAGCACAACGCATCTTTACATTCTAACATACCGGGTAATGATTTATGAATACTCAAATTCAAATACTCGTAATAATTTCTAACGTGCTTTATTTTCTTGCATGAAATGTATTTTTTTTTATATTTGAGTGCATGATTTTTTTTTTTTAAAAATGGTTTTAAAAATTTTCCGAAGTCTTGTACATTAATCATAGCATTGAATTTTAAGTTTGCAATGATAGAGAATTATAAAATCAAAACGATGTGTTAAGTAACTGATAATAGTTACCCAGTCAGTGGTGTTACAAAATTCTAAAATTTATTTTTAAAGTTACTATCAAAGATCATGTATAATATATTTTATTTTTATAATATTGCATGGTGTTTTATACCAAAGTTGTAGCAAAAGTTTGAGTTATGTTTACACTCCTGTAATTCTTTTGTCATGAATTGTAGCACTATATTTCATTGTTTTAATTGATTTTATTTATTTAGTTAAATATTACGATAGATTACTATAGCGGTATTTTATTTTGTCGTTATTAGTTTATATTTTAAACAAATTGTTTGGTGTTTTATAGAACAAATTTATGAAATACAGTATTTTCATTATTTGTTTTAATATTATCTATTGTGCAAGTTTGATAATGTATAACGTAACCTTGTGTGCCTTGAATGTTAACATTTTGCATTCGTATAACATTTGCATGAGCTTCACAATTAATTGCATGCTGATGCATGTATGCGATTATTAAACACATTGTCAAAACAAATATTATTTATGATATACGAAATAAATAATTGCTGATTACAACACGATGTCAGCAACATTTAGCATCATTTGTTAACAGTGATTTGTTATAAGAGATTCGATTAGCCTTAAAATTGTAATAAGAGATTATACACTTAGGAACATTAAACTTAAATAAAAATTAATTGCTTTGTAAATGGGTGTTTGTCCTTTACCTTATTAATAAGAAGGCTTTATATGTTGTGCTTCATTGGCTGGGAACAATTACTGTTACGTAAACACAAGGACTTTGTCAGAGCAAAATCGTAAAATTTTTATCTTTCATTCACTCATATACAGTAGTTATTTTATTGATTTTTTTTTAACTTTATATCTTTTAATTTTCTACATGTTCACATTGTTGAATTGATTTTTCATTTTATTAACTTTACTCACTATGATTTTCTTTGAAAAACTTTTCACTTTTTCTTTGCGAGTTAGTGTCAGTACAGATTATTTTATTTAATTTCGTTTGTTATATGGCAATGGATTTGCGGAGCGTCTGGCTTGATTGTGGTCTTATCGATCTTTTGATTAGGTAACTTTGGAAGACCAGATGATTGTTGGAGCACTACAGAGTCTAAATGCAGAAGCTGAAGAAGATGCATTTTTAAATCGACGAGCGGGATCAGAGCAACGTGAAGTTTCTTCTTTACCTCTCAGCCCAATATTATCGAATCCAGAAGATGAGGAAGATAGCAGCAGTGGAGGCTTGGTTCTATTGCCAAGTTCTCCTAAACAAGATGACGAAAATGATACAGACTATGAACAAGACTCTGAGAATTTGGGTGGAGTAGAGGAAACCGATGTTTTATATCTTCGAACCCATACATCCCCAGTAGAAAATGATGTCAGACAATTATCTCGACCGACGGTGGATCGATCTGGGTCTACTACTGTTGTTAATGGTTCCGTTACTGATGATCATCAGTATCCTCAAGCGCATTCGAACATTATAGAGCTAGAGACAGTTAATGGAGAATGGCCAGACAAATCTGCGAAGTCTGAGATGGTTACATCGTCTAGTGATAATCACCTTAATCGTTTGAAGAAGCTTTTGGTTTCTGTATCCAGCTCTAACTCTTCTGTTAATTCGGGAATCGTAAGGCGATCAAGTTCGAAAAGTTCACGTCCAATTCAAGAATCTCCAGTTTATGATAGCGATAATGAGCATTCAGAAAGCGCACCTTTAGTTAATGAAAGATTTCCTCCGCCAACCATTCCAGCGAGCAGTTGGGCCAACACTAACCGAGGAGCAAACGAGGAAGAAGATCTAATGTTTCATACGAAAATTCCTTCTCCTATGCCAATTGATGACGGTCAATTTCGACCATTTCGATCCATCACTTCTTGGCCAGATGTTGGAGCTCTGCTACCAAGTTCAACGCCAGGTGCGACGTCGATTTATATTTCAGGCAATTCTACTCGTTCGGTTCAAGCATCTCCAGTTAAAATTATTGGAGGAAAAACACATTGGAGAACAAGTGATCAACCACAAGTTCATCAGAAAACATCAACTGAAGCACCAAATCAGGAACTTATTGAAATGCTAGGTGGAAGTGAAACAGTTCTTTAACTTCATTTAAGTTTTAATTTTGGTATTTATAAACGTATTTTTAGGTATACGGAAATCATTTAATGCTTTTTATCACTGCATTATGTTTTTGGTATTTACAGTATGTTATGTCCGAGAATTTGTTTTCCTATGTATAAATTTACCGGTGAGAAAAAAATCTGATTTAATGTCAGTGTCAAACTTGTATATCCGATTTTGTGGTTGATAAGTTTGATAACAGTTTCAGTTTTAATTTTTTTAAAACTGATACAGTAATTACTTTTCAAGGAGTGGAACTCTATTGATGACACTTTATTATACTCTTAGATACAGTCGTGCAAGGTCATCAATGTGCATTTAAGATGCTTTTTAATGTTTTTGACTTGTGTTTACGGTGCATTCTAGTATTAAGTTACCTTTTTTTATTATATTGTGCATGTTTGTCGATGTAAAATTATGTGTTGGGGGAAATGTCGAGTACAGTAGATTGTAAGCATTGGTGTATTAAGCTCAGGGTCACCAAATCAATTACATTTGAAGCTTAATATATCGTCAAAGATATTAGGTGAAAAATTATTTAATTTTGTATGCAACAAGTACTCTTTGAGGATAGATATTTTTGAATCTCGCTGCATAGCGATAAAAGTGAGAATATTGTCATTAAATTTTGATTCTTATTTCTTTTTATTTGGATCTTTTTATTGCTTAAGTTTAAGTAGACTGCTTAGTAGTTGGAGTATGTAAAAGCAGGCATTTTCTTAACGTTAATTCGTTCAAGCTGTTTCAAACTGAAAATAAAAATTCAAAATTTTGGTGCCTTTATTGTAATCGCAGCTAATTGATATTTTAAACGTCAACTTTATAATAAAAGTTGATATATCAGTTATAGTGTATTGTGATTAAATTGATATTCAAGAAGCATTTCTAATGTACATGTAATACTTTCTTTGATTAAGTTAGTTATATTATAAATTTAAACGTAAAATATGAATTTTATAATTTCAAATATTACCGCCAAATATACTGCTTGTTCAATCGGTAGATGACGCAGTAGCGTTACATTTTCTTGTAATCTCGCGAGGAACGGGAAATCGCGAGATTTTGCATTATTGCACCGGAGCAGGCGGGAGAACCATGCTGTTTTTTTCGTAAAACTCTTTTGTTTATATTAATAATTTTCATCTTTAAAATCACCTCTGAAGCTGTGGATTCTGTGTGCAGTAAAAGTATTGTTTGAAGATAAAGTTCCACACTATAAACGGTAAAGTACATATGTTTTATCACATAATTGTGCATGCAATGTGTCGAAGTTTCTGTTGTGATGAGAATGTATTCGAGTTATAAACTTGCAGTAATGTCCCTGTAGTGTTGTTTTAATCGGAGTTTATTCATGTCTTAACTCTGTCAGTCGATTAACAGCTGTCTAAAACGTGATGAAAAATAGCCAATTAATATATATGTGTAGGAATTTGTGTTAAATCGTAGTAGAAGCTGCCGAATTAATGTTGTGTTTACAGAGCATGCCGGCTGTTTTTGAAATTGTCCGCCACACATCAATGCCACTCACACGAAATGATGAATGATGATTGTACACATAAATCTCATGGTTTCATCGTTGGGTATAAAAATGAACAAGTAAATATGGGTAGTTAATGTGTGTAATTATTGGTATACTGTATATAACTTAATCAGCATATGAAATTAATACTGCAGAAGCAAAATTGCTGAACCATTTGCAGTACTGTATACCTTGAAAGAATAACTTCAGAGTTCCTAAGTAACGTTGCTTACTTGTAAAGTAAGTTACACCCTCTAAAAGCATATCTTGGGTTGTTGTAAGTTATTATAGTAGAAAACTTTCATCGTCAAATATTATTATCTATTAATTTTGAATAGTATTATGAATTTGATTGTCAGCTGTTACAAGAAGATTTAAGTGATTTATTACATTATGATGAAATTAAAGGAAAGGGTTCGTGAAGATTTTGGATGTCTTTTATCGATCAGCACATGACATTTAAGACTTAATTTTCTAGTCTATAAAATATATTTTTAGCTTGTTAAAAAAGCGAAATATATTATTAAATTTACATGTAAAATGAACATTTTCAAAAGATTGATCGAGTGTAAAATGTTTTTGAAAATTTAAATATTTTGAATGTCTGCAGAGCGTAACATAGTTTTTAAAACTGATGGCAATTGATTTAACTTAATTTTTAAATACTGTACTTTAGTTACGCTTGAACTACAGTCAGCTGATTTTTAAAACAAACATTAATATTAAAATGATTAATGGAAAAAGTTAGCTTTTTTATTTTATCTGGTTGTTAAAAAGACTAGTATTTAAGTAAAGCGATATAAAAGTTGATCATTCGGATTTTAGATTTTTTTCCCCTGTTTATTGTTCATTAATTTATATTAATAACATTTTTAAAATTAAACTTTGCAATCATTTTAATATTATTTTATAGCTCACTTGAATCTCCAACACGTTTTCTTTTATGTATATAAAAGCTGTGATCAAATAATAAAAGCCTTCCCTAAAAACATTTTGTTTTGCCTCCCCTTATTTTACTCCACCGATCCCTCCCCTTTCTATTCATTTGTTATTTCCTTTAATTTTGACTGCTTTTTCATCTGTCAAATTGAAAATTCTCTGTTGAATGATAATCGGTCGTTGCCATGGTGTTGCCATGGCAAAGACAAGAAGGGAGAAAATAAGGAAAATGTTGGGGAAAAAGATGGGAGGTATCGGGTGGGGCAGAGAGTTTTGGAAGAAAAATAGTTTTATTCTACCTTGGTAAAATATATTAGAAAAATTTTTAAGAGGGAGCAAAAGGTGGTGTTTAATATTATACATGTCTTGCTCTCTACAAATAAGTGATGAGAAAAATAAATGGCTGTTACTGTACGATGGAGGATATATCACTCTAATTTTTCATCCGTCAAACTTTTGCAGCCCACTACCACAATCCACCCCCCGAAAGCTAACTACAACCTTATACATAATATATTCCCCTGGTGATAATTAAAATTCAGTCAGAGCTGCTTGCTCAACGGAAAACAACAAAGAATGGATCAAACTGACTTTGAACAGCTGTTAAACGCATATTTTACAGCGATATTTGAACATTTTTCTTCTCTATTGATATGTTTGTTTTGAGCATCACAAGTTAGTTCTGTACTATATCTATTTGGTTTATGCGAAAGGGAAGAAAAAAACAATTCGATACATTTTTACGAGATCCATTTGATCAGAAAATATTATTGGAAAAGCCGGTTTTGCGAAATGAGAAATATTACAGGCCTTCGAGACTTTGACATTAAAAAAGTTTGTTGAATTGTCCGTAAAGTTAGGTTAATAAACTTGGGGATTTTTCATATAGCAACCAATACGCTTAATTAAACAAGATAATTATTTCAGAAAGCTTTTAATTAAAAGTGTATTGGTATAATCTTGGTGATTTGTTTGTTAGCAATTTGCTAAACTTGTTTTGTATTGTATTCAGCTTTGTAATAAGCTGATTTGGAATTTTAACATATAAGATATTTTGTATAAAAAGGAATAATTCTATTTTCATACTCAATGACGTTGATATTAGTTAATTTGAAGTTTGGGAAATTGTTCAGTTTTGGACAAAAGATATTATGTCAGGCAATACACATTTGTTTTGAAACAAAAGTTTTGATTTTAAATATCAGTTTCTGTGTTACATTATTATACTGAATTTGTGATGATTGCAGTATCATTATTAAGGTAGAAAGAAAACTTTTAAGTGCTATATGATGCTAATGAAATTTTAGTGGATATTTATGGTTTTATTACGAGCACATTGTATTGCAAAAGGAAATTTTGACAGCTTTATTTTATTTAATTTTTTTTATCAGACCTTGGAGAGATCCTTGGATTTGTGCATTTTTAATGAAACTTAATTCGATAAGCTTCCTCATCCCGTGTATATTTATATGTAATTAGGCTTTAATTATAATATTTTTATTATACTGTGGGTACTGTATGTTGAATGGATGACCCATTGTTAGACGTGAAGGTGTGCTGCAATCGTCAGGTTATCTGTATAGCAAATCGCTATATAAAATAACCTCATTTACTATTTAGAAAAAAAATTTCGAAAATGATAATTAAGCATTATTTTTGGTTGTGTCAGTTGCTTAATTGACGATTGATTAAATATCAAGTTAATTTAATTTTTTTTATGACAATATGAGGTTTTTTTGTTATGATTTACATGAAAATTCGCTTCTTGGTGTATCTTTTTTACTGCATTTGGCAAATTAAATAGTATAAAATTTATGTATAAGTCAATTTATTTCTTATGTAATTAATTTATGTGTAAGGATCTTGTGTTTTGTTTACCACGGTTTCTTTTTTTTGGTTTTGTTATTTAAATATTAATTGCTTTTCTTTTATTGTTTTCTGGATTCTGCTTTTGGATGGAAACCACTAAGGAAGTTGAAACAAAACGGAAGTGGTGTAGAGAAAAAATGTCTCAACCAAATTGTTATTTTAGTTGTTTGGGGGAAGGAAGAAGCGAATAAGTTGATTGTTTAGTTGTTTACTTGGAAAGTTATTTGTACCAGGCTGGTGCCACCTAGCGATAAACAAAGTAAAAAAATTGAATAGTAAATGAATAATTAATTTAAGCGAAATCAATAAAAATAAATGGCTTTTTAAATGTGGCCGCATTAAAAATTAAAATTTATACGTACGGTATAGTGAATGTATTGCACAAAACAAGCAAACTTAATAGCAAAATTTTAAATAATAAAAAGATACTGTTCTGCTTGTTATCGAAAAATAAATAACTGCAAATGTCGAACTCGTAACTTCCTTTTTATCAATTTTTAAATAAATCATTTTGCATTTCTTTGTTACATTTTGTGTTTATTATTATTGTTTGTATTTAAATAAAAGTAAAGACATTTATTTATTATTTTATGCCAATGTTAAACACGGTTGATTGCTTCGTTAAATTGCCAATGATTCAGCTGGGTTTTTTCTTCCTCGTTTATTTCATGATTTGGCTAAATTTTAAATGAACGATTTTAATTGCAAAATGGGGGAAAAAATGGCATGTAAATCAATCGTTCATTTGACGTCATGTTCTTAGATTAAAAGCATTGTGTGTCATTTTTCGTATATATAATTATTACAAGCTAATTAACTGTAGAAGGCAATATGCCAAATTGAATTTGCAAAGAAAGCGCTGCAGGGAATCGTTTTGTTGCTTAGCCACGTTGCACAGAGAAAACTAAGCTAAGTTAGGCTAGGGCCTCAAACCTTGTTTTAAAAATCGATGAAAATGTGCCATAGCAAAATACATAGACTTTTTAAAAACAATAACAATCTCATTTTTATGGGAGGGGGGAGTGACAAAGGGGGCGTATTTTTTTTCTACTTTGGTTTTGCCCAAACCTTTTCAACCTCTTTATTAAAGAACATAATAAAATGTCTTTTATATTTTTTATTTTGTTTTATTTATTTACTTATTCGTTTAAATGAAAATTTTATTGGACACACAAACATGGCAAATTTCTTATTTGTATAATAATCACGTGTTTAATAAAGGCTCCTCCTCTATTATAGCAAACTACTGTATGTCCCATTTTTATTTATTCACCATTTTGAGAAAATTGATTATTTTTTCGCACTCCACCCACTTTTGTAGATTTATTTACCACCGCGCCGGCACTGTATGCATATGTTTGTGTTTCTCAAGTGATTTACATTGTGATTTCAATTTTGAAGCAGACGAGAAAATTAATGAATTTTTGATATAAATGCGTTAATCAATTTTGAAACTTGAGAAGTATTTATTAACGTTGCTTTTTCTTATCGTTGTTATACTTGTTTCTTCTTTAAATAAAGTTGTTTGCACTATCGTCATTATCTCTGTGTAAACATTGAATTTTGTAGATAACGTACATTGGACATTGTTGTTTTATTTATTACTTTTCTGCTGTTTCCGTTTTTATTTGATTGAATTTTTTGTAGAGTATTTTCAGTAGTTTATTTTAGATTTAAGACATACCTTTGTAATGGATAAGTTTTTTAAATTTTTTTTTTGTTTCTTTAAAGTGTTATAACTATTAAACAAAAAATGTTTTTTACCATATTTTTTTTATTGGTGAACATTTTTTTTTTTGCTTCTAAAATAGAGAGAATTGCTAAAATAATAGTTGTTAACAAGTTTTGATTTTTATAGTTTGTGGTTTCCTGACAAAAATTAATTAGATTTTAAATATATGGGGTAGTTTTCTTTAATTGATCGTCACGATTGATTAAACTGATTTTTTTTATATTTTAATACGATTGGTAATTCAGTAGAGATTGATTAATTTGATTTGGTTTGACGCAGTCGCGCAATATGACAAGAGTTTGATTAGAATTTGATTAATTATTTTAATTAAATTTATTATGAATATATTAATTTTTATATGAGCTGATGTGTTAGTCTTGTCATGTGAAATGTTGGCACTTGGCAATAACTGAAAATGCTGTGTAGAGCGCTCCCTGGTGGTGTGTGATTTCTATCTTTCTGAAGGTCTATTAAAATTTTAGCTGTTACAAGTAATAGAGCTTGAAAACAAAATTATTAATTAATTTTTTTGTTTATTGTTTATTTATATTTTTTTATGTGTGTGTATAAATATAAAACTGTTATTGTTTGTTAGTAGGGGCATATTTTTTGTTGGTCATTGGTCAAATCGAGGTCGGGCAGCTGTTAACCTAAATACCAAAATAAAAAAAAATCCACTCTGGAAAAACCACTTTTTATGGCTGACCTCTTCAAACCACCTACTTTTCCTTTCAAAAAAATGAAAGATTTTTTAATTAGATTTTGAATAATAATGAAGCTAGATAAATTAAAATTTGTAATTTGGGAAATAAAATGAGTAAACCCGTGGATTTAATCTCATTTTTATTTGAGGTTTGTTTTCACGTGATATAGGAAAGATGCGTGTGACAATATGATTGAGGCAGAGCTTTAAAAAAAAAAGTTGAAATTTAGTGAAGTAAAATGTTTTTGACATTGCTGTGATGTAATTATCAATGGAACAACGGCTTTTTGTCGTTTATGTACACTTTTGTCGTGCTGAGTTATATTGATATTCCATTAACTCAATGGCTTGCTAACTTGATCTTAGCTAGCCACAGGTGGCGCTGTAATGGAATAATCGACAGTTCATATTTTCTGACCTCATTTAATAGATTTTTGTATTTGATAGCAAGGTAGAAAGTATTCACATAAAAATATAATAATATTGCAATAAAATGCCAAAATTTGTCAATCAATTTTGATGTACAATCAGCGTATACATGAAAGGGTGCGGCGTAAATTAAGTGCGTGTAATGGATTGTCAATCAGCAAATTTTTGTCACTGTCAGACATGACAAAATACAATAAAATGTTGACGTTTATGGTCCTAAATTCAGATTGTTAATAATCATAATTTGAAAATGTCAGACTAATTTTTTGGAGTATGTGTGAGTTGGGGGGAAACAAAGGACAAGTGAAAGATGTATGTGGGAGGGGCAACGACCACATTTTGTTTTGACGCCGGGTTAACGTACTTGTACACATTTAAATAGTGATGATTATTTTTCTCTCTCCCCCAAAGTTCCCCGCCTTTTTAGTTAAATACAAAAATGGAACCGTCTTTTGATTGTTTTCCTCTCACCCATCTTTTCTTCCCTATAATAATATGCAACTCTCTCCAATCTCCATCCCCCGCCCACTCCGAGGGATTAATCTTTTCAAGAGCCATATAGTCAAGTCGTTGAGAGAAGTTTTGTCTAAAAGCAGACTTTTTGTGTTTCGTTTGTCCACAATATCAAAATTAAAATATATGGCAATGCTGCTCTTATAATTCACATTCAAAACACGATTTGCTAGTAGATAATTAGCTTAATCAACTAAACTATATTGTTTTGCAATTCCCCAAATTGCAATACACGACTGAGTGATAGTTAAGATCTACTTTTTTTAAAATTTTATCTTTATAAATGTTAAAACTTTTTAAACAATGTTTTTTTTAAAATTAAAACAAGTTTTTTTTTTAAATTACAAAATTAGCAATTTTTAACTGAAAAGAACTTGTTTATTGTTATTAGCTTTTTCACATGTTATTGACTGATCTTTTATATTTTATTTGTTTTGTTAAAGATATAGTTAATGTTGTAGGTCTTTGTGTAAATATTTGGAAAATAACTGGAAAGCTAAGTACTTGTAATTGCTGATAACCATTTGACATACTGTAATATGAAGTTATAAAAAAAAAAATGACAAAAAAATCTACGAGATGTGTAATAATGCTATTGTTCCCCTAAAACTTGACAGTATTATCTCACAATTCAGTTATTGTTATTGCATAATTATTATTGAATAAGTCCGATAAGTACAGTATCTTATCGTTACAGTATATGATTAATAATGTATTGCTATCGTAAAAAAATGTTTTAACTTAATTATGACATTTAAACATAAAACTACATGTGCATTTTTTTTGGCAACCACATGCATCGTTTTAATTAAATTAGTGATGCTTTATTATGCTGTTGTTTTTAATTTAGATTTATTTTTTAAAGATTTTTTTCTAACTTGAATTTGTGTAATGTTGTGCTGTATTTTGTGAAAATATTGTCGTGTCAAACATCCATTTGTTAGCGCGGCATATTGTGCCACTTCCTGGTTTGTGCTTTTACTAATGGTCTGTCATGCGTTCCAATACTGTTTTCCACCTACAATCGACTATACACTGTTACTGACATTATGCCAAATGATTCCTGAATGTTATTGAATGTCAAAACTAATGTTATTTATCTGGCATTTTGGAATACTTAATTATTACAGTAAATACATTTTGTTCAGCAGCAATAGAAAGTCTTTCAAGTAGAAAATAATGATTTGAAGTACTGTAGATAATTAATTGTACATCATTTGAATTTTTGAGGATGATGTTAAGTGAGATGCATTTTTTAGTATGGGCCAATATAACACACAGCTCACACGCAATATTAACACCGAATAAAGGTTAGGGTTAAGTATGATAATGAAGATTCTTAAATTATTTATTTAAGCTACGATAGCCTAAAAGTGCAAACCATGTATTTATTAAAGTAAGCATGCTCTCGCTGTAAAGGAACAACTTAAATTTCATTATTACGACGAAGTAAATACTAAATTTTGTGCTGTTGAATGAAGATAAGCATCGTTGTAAAGGAAAGTCGAATATATTTTCAAGTAAATTTTAGTGGTGGATTTGTTTTGCTATTTTTATATTAGGAAATAAAAATGAATTAAGAAATGATAAGCATCTCATTTTTTATGATTTTAATTATTTATGAGATGCATAATGTTTTTTTTACATTCAGTGGGTATATACGGTAACCTACTGTATAAAATACTGTACAGTATCTTTTAGTATCTGCATTTTATTGGGTTGTCCCATTAGTTTATTCTGTTTTTTTTTAAGTTTGAGTTTAGATATCAGTAGAGGATAAAAACGAAGGAACTTATGATACAGTCTAAAATTATATTGCGAAATGTTAAGTAGAATTTCTTTCAATATCTGTATTGCATTAAGAAAATCAGAAGTTTATAACCTAGTACAGTGTACTGTACTAAGTGGTTTAATATTGTACTGTACAGGGAGAAACATTATATTAAATTTGATACGGTTTTCTTTTAGAAAAAGTCTGCTTTAAAAATGATTAAACAAATTCAGATTTATAGTCAGTTTAAGTTGATTTTATTGTGCATTAGATAAAATGAAAATAAGTTGTACTACACAACTGTGTATGTAAATGCTTTACGTTGTGCTTAGTCATAAATTGAGATTGAATAGTTATTGCGTTTTAATAATTTTCCAGACATATAAATCAAGAGCACGTGACTTGAGCTGCCAAATTTGTCATTAAAACTGCTAGGTGCTTATTATGTTACGTAAAAGTTGCCCTCTTTAATTGTCTGTTACCGTCCACATGAAAACTGGTGTAACTAGTTCAAAGTTCAGACGTTGGTCGACAGGTGGCAGTGAGACTTTTTGTTTGTAATTGAAGTTTCCATATTACGTGATGGATGCATATAAAAGAAACTAGAGAGAAAAGACTCAGGGTGGGGTGAAGGTTTTTAAGTATTTTTTTTTATCATTATTATTTTGGAGTCTTATGTTATATTGTTTGTTGTTTTGTCCACGTGTACTACGCGCGCCATCATGGGGAGGGGGGAGGTGACCTCTCTCTTTTTGAGCCTTAACAGATGGATGAAGAAACCGAACTTAATGCCACCCAACCCTGCCCACCTTCTTTCATCATCTTCATCGCAGTATATTGTCTCGTTTGCCAGCTGTTCATGATTATCTCAGCAGTATTATCACTCAAGCTCGTGTGAATCAGCCTTAAAAGCAACATCTTAACCTTTAAATTTTTAGATTTTACCGATCGATCAGTTTTTTTTTTTTTTCATTGCACCTCTCCCGTCCCCTTATTCCTAACTTCCACCCCACGTTTTCATCCCTCAATTCTGTTTATATAAAAATCGTTTTTTTATTTCTCTCATCTTATTTGAAATTTTGAATTGAGTAAATATTTGCATCCGGAATTGTGACGTCATTGTTGTTGAAGAAAAGTAAACATTCGCAATGATGACTAAAAGTCAGTTTTATTTTATTTATTTATTTTTTTTGCTTTCTTTATTGGAAACGGATTTTAATTGCTTGCTTGATCGAATTTGTTTGAATTGAAAAAAAAAAAGGAAGAAAAAAAAGTAGAGTCAGTCGAGCGAAACAATGCTTAGATAAAAATTCACGAGTGAAGTCGGTTATAATTTATTTGTATTGTAGAATTAGTTTTTTATATAAAGTTACAACTATTATTATTATTTTACTGCCATTCAAAAAAATTTGATTTATTTTATGTGTTGTTACAAGTGTTTATGCTTTTGGTTCCTCCCACCAAAACGCTATAAGCAAATGTCAATATTTTAGAGCATGAGTTTAAGTAAAAAAATAATAGTCTCTATGTTGCTATGGTTACAAATGCGTCTCTATGGTAACCATCTTTTACACGTATATAGCAGTTATATAGTCGTCCCCGTTTTTATCAAAAAAAGTTTTTTTTTTTATAAAATTTATAAGCGACAGAATAATAAAAATGGTTTTCGTCAGGGCTACTTGTATAAGAAAAATGAAAAATAAATGTTTTATTAAATAAAAAGAAGTGAAAGTACAGTACTGTTATGTAGTGCAGAGAAAGTAGAAAGGGTGGAAAAGAGAGGGCCTTGGACCCCCTGTACCATTCCCTTATGCATGCTGCATCAATTTATTATTCGACCATTAAATTTGTTTTCTATTGCAAAAAGAAACTAAAAATAACAGCTCTTCCATAATGAAATTGCTGACAAAGCTAAACGCTTGTACATTTGCCAGGATTCAGGGAAAATAGCTATAAGTAATGGGAAGCAGTGTTTCCTTTAGTTAATATTAAATCCAATTATTTTTAAATAACGGGAACTGTAAAAACGCAATTTTTTATTTACATTTAAGGAAATGATAATATCGCAAGTTGCAATGTCAACTATTATAATTTTTGGATCTTGATGAGTTTTCTTACAGTATATTTAAGAGAAAGTACTGTATCTTGGCGAATTTAAATTGCAAAGTTAATAGTTTAATGAGAAATAGTAAAAATGGTTTAAATTAGATTTTTATTGATGCTATAATTTAACCGAACCTATTAAAGTTTAGTTGTCCAATTATTGGGCATCGTCTTAGCATTAAACAACCCTGTAAGTATGTTGGAAATGTAATTACATTATTAAAATTTTCAACAAAAAAAAATAAACTGGTAGTAATTATGGAACTGGGATACTTTAACTACTGCATGTGACTTAGTGGGTTAAGCATGCTAATATGTAGTAACGTTTTTAAATGTCGGAGAAACTGCCGTAACACGTTGGAATTTTATTGCAATTAGGATATCGATTTTTTTACATTTCAAAACAAGTCCTTTATGCTGTAGAAAGCAATATAAGAGAAAGTATTTAAGTGCAGAGCGGTTTAATATCATCAAAACTTAATTTGAATTTGTTCTGCATTTTTACTTGCAATTTAACAGATGTGTAAATATTTGATTTTTTTTAAACATTTGAATAGCTTTTTATTACTAATATTTTCCAGATAAGTATTTTATTGTTAGTCTCGAATGAAAATAAACTCAACAAACATGAAATTAGAAAAACTAAAATGTATCAAACGCTTATACAGTAAATGTAGTGTACATAAATGATACTCTTCAGGAAGTGATTTATGCGTTTGTATTTCTATCAGATAAACATTATGTTTAAAGAGAATCTTGAGTACCGGTATAGACTTTTTTCCCCCCGTTTTTTATAAGCATATTATTATGATTGCTAAATAACTGCAGTATAGTATTGAGTTAATTCGGTAAATGTGAATCGAATTTCTGCTAATTGTTGTTTTCAAGGTTCACACCATTGAAATGCATCGAATAAATACAACCCTAATTTGGATGGAATTTTCTCTTATGTGTAAAGGGCAAATGGCAATTTACAATTTGGCATTTTTTGTTATACCTTTTGTAGTTACAGTTACGAATATTAAAGGTGTATTATGGTAGTATAGCTTTGCCGACATGTTGCTTTTATCTTACAAATTTTCTACCGTTTACACGTGTAAATAATAAGAAATGCCAAAAACAAATTTTTTTTCTTAGTTGTTTTTTTTTACTTTCAAGTTACACAGTATGTTTACGTCATAATATATCTTAATAATTTGCACCTGTATTTACAAATATTGTAAAAAAAAATACCGTGTCGAAAAATGAAGAATATTCTTTTAATAGTGACTTCCGGAATCAACAATAGTGGAACAGTAATTTTATATCTTTTATTTCCTTTTTTATTTTTTGACTTTTAAAAAAATAAATCACATGATTTCTTGCTTTACACTTATCATCATCTAATGCGAATATTCCATCCATAGCTGTGCATTATTCCAACTGCTTGAATGTTTATAAAATAATATACCGAATGCTGACTTGAGAATTTAAAGATGAGCGTATTAAAAGTAAGATTTAGGATTTTAAGGTTATAGAAAGTATACATTATTTTGACTAAAAGGTGGTTTTTATGGAGGGTGAACCATGTACTGTATATGGGTTCATAATTGGCGTGTAAATGTACTTATTGTTAGCAATCAATAAGTCTCATAATAAAGCACTTAATTTAGTAATGTGTTAGAAGTTCACAGTTAATGGAAAAGCAACTTTAAAAAAAGTATACAAATATTTCTTACAAGTAGCATAGCGTATTTAATTAAAATACTAAGTTTATTTAAAGTATTTATTAGTATCCATTTGTAATTAATTTAAACTGGTAAATTAATTAATTTTGCTGTTTTTTATTTCAACCAAACTTTAAATTAATTAGTTTTATTACTTTAGTTTATTTATTAGTCAATCATTTTTTATAAAATACAGGTTTAATGTAAGTAAAAAATGTTTCTTTGCGCTATTTATTTGGTAAATATACTGTATACTGAATTAAAACTTTCTCTTATTATGTTGCCGACAGGTATTTAATTAATTACTATAAACAAATATTCCTCATAGTATAAATTATTGTATATATATAAAACATACTCGTACATAACATTTAAACATAAACTTTAAAGCAATCTTAAATGTCAAACTTTTTCTTGTGTCGTTTATTGCTGGATTAATTAAAATAAATGATACTGTGCACGTATAATATATGCAAATGCCACAGAATTTAATTAAAATAAATATTAATAAGTATCACATTAATAATTCATTATCTTTTTAGTTTTTTAAATACACTAATAAATTGAAAAGCAAATTGGTATATTGGATTTGAATATTGTATTTTAAAAACGCAAATGACAATGCCCGTGAGTGCAATGTGTACTTGTTGCCGAGCTCGTCACTGCAATGGCCGTCAGCTATTACTTGCATTTTACGGTCAAATTTGTACTCAATGTAATGTCTCGACTTAACAGACTACAAATGACGATGGTCACTGTCAATTGATATAATGACTTTCAGGCAAAAAATATTATATAATTGTTGTACGATTTTCTCTCCTAATTACATTGCTTCCGTTTTGAATGACAGAAATGGCATTGTGCAAGTATTTGTATGCATACAGAATGCGTGGCGAATGCAACTCCCACAAAGAAAAAAAATGTTTGCATCCGAAAAAGTTTTAAAGGGAATATTCTGTATTCGACTTTTTTATAATCTATTTTTGTACGTATAATATAGGTTTTGTGATTGAAAATCGATTGAATGATCAAAACAACAAAAAATGTAAACAAATGCTAAATCAACGTTGCGTACTAATACCAGATTTTTTAACTTTTTTTGTTTTTTTGATGGAATAATAATTTTGAAACAGTTCAAGTTCGTCACACGCGAACTTTAACCTTTTTCATAGTTCTCTGTCGGTCACACCCCCTCCCGTTTCCCAGCCCCGTCTCCTACACACACAGAAAACACTGAGTACTTATTGTTTGTATTGATAACAAAAGGAAGCAAAAAAAAAACAAAATTCCAATAGTTACAAATAAAAGGGGGAGAGATAGATAGAGAGAGAAAAAAATGTAACGGAGCGTTACGGGTTGACCCAATAGATGTAAAGGTTTTTTTTTTTTTCTACATGTGTTTTTGGGTGTTTAAAAAAGGGGGAAGAGAATCAGTCGGCTGATGGAGATTGAATAAGGGGTTAAATAATCAGGAAGTACATGAATTGTACTGTAGTTGCATTATGCCAGGTAGTTTTCATTCGCCATACGGTTCCATGGGGCTTAAGAGAGGTGAAAAATCGACCAGGCTTGAAATGCTTGTTCTGAGAATTGTTCTGCTCTCTCATCTTCCTTACTAAACTATTTTAAACGTGAATTTAATTTGATGCTTTCAGTGAAGAAATTCGTTGGCATTCATATTATCTTTTTTATGCGGTAACTTAAATTAATTGAAATTGGCCACAATAATTGGTTAATGGTTACCTACCTCAAATCGGTGCACTTGAATATTATGTAATATTTATTGTAAACTGTTAAACAATTACACGCTTCAATGTACTTGCTCATTATTTTTCTGTGGCTTGTTATTAAATTTTGATGGACATAAACTGATTTAATGTAACTGTCAGATGAAATTATAAGTTGGACTCTTCATGCTTTATTTTGATGAGCTGTGATTAGGTTTAGTGTGGTGTTTTCTAACTTACTGTATTATTACTATTGAATTCAAAAGCATTTAAAAATATTTTGATATAAATATTACATTAGATGCTCCCTTATTGTGCCTCGACCATTCAAAATTCAATTTTCATCTTTCGTACTGTACTAGAAATTACCAGCAATTAAACATATTAGTATTTAATTATGCTGACAAAAATCCATCACATTTATTAAACTATAACTTTATATTGTAGTTCAATTACATAATTATTGGTTATGATAAACTTGTGATACAAAAAAATTTTCTTTATAAAGTTTTGGCTTTATTTCTTTAATGTACTACAGTATACTTACTGTATGTTATGCTGTTCTGTAATTGACTTTGAATTACAGTATAAATTATTTTAAAAAAAAACTTTACTTGTAAAAATATTTGTTTTTTAAGTAATTGAAACTACTCTACAACTGTTAACGTGTAATGATTACATGTAATAAGTACCTGTAAAAGAATGTTAGTATTAAATTTAAATTATTTGCAAGCTGATGTGAGATTAAATACAGTAGGTCTTTTTTGCTTTTTTCAAAATCAAAAATTTCTTGCGAACTTGGCATGTCAATATTGTGAACACATTTGTGTCATCTTTAATTAAATGTTGCTGGTTAAATGAATGAAGAAAACTGTAAAACGGTATTTGAGTTTTTCCTTTTCATCTTCCATCTTGATGCTTTTAAGAAAATTGTCAGCATCGCTAATTTTGATTTGTATTACTGTATGTTGAATTTTTTATTACGTTAAGCGTAAAAGTTAAAATAAGATTAAGTTAATAACTTACAACAGGTTCTTTATTAGTGAATATGGAATTTTGATGCCAACTTTTTCTTTTGATTTTATTAATGTCATTGACTTTAGTAGCTGATTGTCATACCCTGTGTAAATTGTTGGGAAACAACCTGTCGACTTTCTCTAGTGTGGAAAATTATTTAGTTTTTTTGTGAATGTTTATTGTAAAAGTTGTCTTGTAAATTTAAATATTAGTTTTGATGGAAGTCATGTTTTGATCAAGTCAATATGAAACGTCGCTTTGAGTCGGTCTACAATTTCTTATCAAGATGATTAACATTAAGATTTGGAAAAAATTTAACATCAAATAAGGTTAATGCTGAGGTTTGCCTAGATTAGGTCAACTATTGTGTTGTCAGAGTGCTCAAAATGATAAATGGATTTAATTATTAGCTCATTTTCACGCCTGCTTATAAACTTATTTATTGCTAATTATGTACGCATGCGCGATTTGGATATTCAGTAGAGCACAATACGATTTAGTTGATCATATTTTGAAAATGAAAAAAGATGAAGAAAATTCATATTTAATATTAAAATTTATGTGACAGCAAAACCACCCAGTGCGTGTTGCGCATGCGTACATTTTTGACGTATATAACAAGCTAAGTTATTTCGTACCGTTTGTGGTTGTCTATCAAAAACCATTTTCTTGAAAACTTTCAACCCGGAAACAAAAATTGTTGCAAACCGGTAGTGCATAGTGTTGCTTTTTTTTATTTGATTCCTTTCTCTCCCCCACTTCTAACTTAACCACCCTCTCCAACCTATTCTCATTGGCTCATAGAGGGCGCCCATTTAAAAACTTGTATTGCTTTTCAAAGTTCTTTTAATAAAATCGAATCGAGAACCACCCTTGCCACCCACTGGAAAAGTAAAGTCGATAGACATTAGACACAGTTTGAGGTCTCGACCTTGATTTCTTTTTTTTATAAGATTTTTTTTAGACTCCCCCACATTTTAACTATAAGTACTCCACCCTTTACTCAATAATAAATAATGGCCATAGGAACTAATAAAAGAAGGAGAATAGTAGTTCCAGTATTCATCGATGGGGTCGACATTGTTCAGAACGGGATTTCTTACGAGTCATCGTCACTTTTAGTTTTTCATCGATTGAAAAATTATAAGTATGGTTTAATGGGTGGTTTGGTTATGATAGAGGAAATGGCAAATTTAAAACGACAATAGCCAACAATAAAATGCTTTTTTTCTTTTATATTTAATTTTGTCTATTGTACTTTGACTTTTTTGAGTGACTTTTTTTTTCTTTAAGTCGTTTGATGTTAAAGCAGACATTAGAGGGCAAAAATGTTGATAAAAATAAATATCCTCGGACGAGTACAATATGATGTACTAAAATGGATTTCATAATTACAGTATTTCGAGTTTATACAGTATGTTTAATTGAAAATGTAGGTTTGTGTAATAATGTAATATAAATATAATTATAGCTTTTTGCGTGCATCTTGTATTTGCAATTATTTGATAATATTATTAAGCAATCGATGTTTTTTTTTTTTAATATTATACATAATGACAGATAATGAACATGTCATTTTAAATTTGGTGACTGTAATGAATAGTATTTAGTGACGAGTGATTACAAATTAGTTTTGTAAAAATAGGAATAATAAATTAACAAAATATTTCGAAATTATTTTTAGTTTTTCTTATTAAGTTTTACCATTACCTCTAAACGTTTAACGTCCAGGTTGATTTTCACTAATTCGATTAAAGAAACATGGCAAAAAATGTCAGGACTAATTTCTATTTTACCTTATTTTTTAAGTTTTTGTTTATTTTACTACTTTTTTAAAGCCATTTCGAGTAGTTTAACTTGTTGAGCTCGTTTACCTTGTATTGGGTGGAAGTAAAATTTTGTTTCTGGATTTTCGTCAACAAAACTTGTCTGGAATCGTGTCAAGGTGAAGTCACGTGTTTTATTTTTAAAATATTAAGTTATATTTATTATCCTTACTTTAATTGAGATAGTTTTGATGGCGTTTCTCTCCTTTTTTGAATTTCAAATTTATGTCGTTGCGTATGCACTGTACAAAACCAATAAAAAAAAATTAAAAAAAAAAAAAGGGTTTTTGAATTTTTTTTTAATATTCATTTTTATGACTTAGTTTGTTTTTATTTGGCATGACAAATTTTATGAACCACTTCCGTTATAAACAGCTGGCAGTCACATAAGAAATTTACTAGCAGCTGCGTTATCATAGTATGTTTTTGTCTACTTGTTTTAAAAGTGATGATTGAGTCTTGTAATGATAAGCAAAATGGATTTAATTTCAAAAAAATAAAAAATAAAACGATGCATAGTAAATTTGTATGCGTGGGTGGTTACAATTTATGTGGATAAAATATTGCATTTTTTATGGCTTAGTTCAAGTTAGTTGCACTGTAAATCAGTCAAATATTGCTTTATTTTTTCAAGATTTATTGTTTCAATTATGTAGGCGTGGTTTCTTAGAGAAATTTAATGTAATACCGTAACCATAACATTGTTAATGTTTCCGAAATTAATTTTAAAATTTTTAGAGAAAAATTTTTACTTTAATGGGCAAGTACAGTGTAACAAGGTAGTGTGGGAAGTTTTAAGATTGGTTTGTTAATTTACCAAGGTCCAACTTTAATTTGGTTACGTACTTACAGTAAACGTATTGAAGTAAAATGACATGTTATTTGCATATCGACATTGCTATCTAATTATCATAATGTTTCAGTGGCCTTGAATGCCGTTATACTTTTTTAAAAAGAAAAAATATTTCAATATCATACTTAATTGTTCTCAGTTTGTACTTGTACAGCACAGTCGGTTATTCAATTCTTTGCTGAATTGGTTGTCACTGCTGGCAAAATGCCTAGAAAAATAATACTGCACTTTATTTTGTGCCAGTTGTATCAGCAATAAAGTTATAGTAATAATCATGAAAGAGCATCCGATTTACCGTATAAAACCCGTATTTAATAATAATGATAAAAAAAAATTACAATAAATAATTTAAAGAGGATCTACTATAATTTTGCATTAATAATATTACGGTAAACGCACTATATTTGGTCGTTAAGGTACAAAATTTAATCTTCTGCCATTGAAATTGCATAATTGACTAAATGTTTCCTGTCTTTTCTTGAAATTTTTAAACATACAGTTACAGTACATCAGGGAATTTATTTTTAAAATCGATTTTAAATATACTGCTCAGATAATAAAATACAAAAATTGTACATACTCAAAAGTAAATTAAAATTAGGAAGAAATGTATCAAGGCTGGTTGTGAAGTTTGCCAAATTGGCATTTTTATAAATAGTTTTAAAAATGTAATTACACACTAGGATGGATTCTGTTATTTGGCTTGAGAGTCATTGTTATTACGCAGTAATATGGAAACTTGTGATTTTCATTCAAATGTTTGGTTTTTTTTTTTTAAATTTTTGGTTTAACGAGGGATTTTTGCCAGGTTTTTTCTTAATCAACGAATCCGACAAAATTTTTTGGAACTTTTATATTGTGACCTCGGTCGTTTTCTTTATAAACTTCACCACCCTTTGTTTACCTGAAGGTCACTTTGCCCATCTGCTGTTGCTGCTACTTTGGCTGTTCAAACTCCCAATATTTTAAAATGTACTTTTTCCATTATCTTTCCACTCATGGTCTCTCTGAATATGGCGCCCAAACGTCGGCGCGTTGAGTGCAAAATTGGCTTGCCAATACTATAGGGCTCTTCCCCCTTATTTTTTTCTATAGAGAGTTCATGGGCAATGTATAGAGCCTCCAGGGCTTACTGTATAAGGGGGAGAGTTGCGTTAGAATTGGTCGAGAAGCTTCTTATATCAAGGACTTAAAGCAGCATTGAAAGCACGTGGCAGCAGACGACAGGTGAGCAAATGTGGCGCGTGTGCCTATACACACTGTATGCAGAGGGATGCAAATAAAAACAACAGTTTCGCCGCCTTGTTAACGTGTTTTTAATGCATATCCGTACTACAGACTATGTGAAATGTCTTGGCGGCGTATTAATAGTGGGAGCGTTGTCCATCACCTGTCTCCACCCATTGCTATCGGCAGGTGGTCGAAGTGCTGGAGTGGAGGAGGGTTGCTTCTTAAGAGGGTTATTAGGATGCAAAATAAAAGAAAAAAAACCAAATTGAAATTTGAAGGTGGACGTGTTTTGGGGGTGGTCGTCGGTCAAAGGTGAAGTGTGAAAGGACCTAAAAAAAGATAAAAAGAAATATGAGGGTGATTTAGGTTTTGTTAAAAGGGAGTAGAATAATAGTTTTTTTTTTTAAATTATCTAAATTTATTTTGCATTCTTCTTGGCCTTTTATTGAGCAAACATGGCGTTTTCCTTCACCATCTGTCGTCGGCTTGATGAGCTCTTTCTTAACTTTTAAATGTTTTTTTTTTTATTGTTATTTTTGCTCTTGTGATTAGTGAAAGATTTTTAACCTACTGGAAGACTTCTTAGTTTGTTGTTTTTTATGATAAACGAAATTTGTATCATTTTAAGAAAACAAGTGATTAAATGAAGTAACAGAAGCTTTACACGAGGGAAAGATTTGCCTACTAAATTATTATGTATTAAAGTGTCCTAAAACTTTAAAAAATTTTAAATTACTCAGTCTAGTCTAAAGCCACAATAAGAATAAATGTTTCACTGGCTGATCCACAAAATTAATGCAGAAATCGAAATGAACATTTGAACACTATCTTTAGTGCGTAAATTTATTTTATTTAAAGCTGAAGTGATATTCCAACAGTCACTGTTTCTAACACACAGTATCTTATAAAGGGACTTGTACTACAGTAAATAATCATGGCTTATGTTTTGACTGTGGCATTAGAACTTAATACTGTAGTGCTGTTCTGGGCATTTTTCCCTTCTGATTTACCATAATTTTATTTTTTCTGTGTTATTATAAACGCACTGTTTAGCCTTCAATTAAGTTAGTATTTTTAGAAATAATTATTTATTAAATTTTTTTAGTGTAATTACATAAGAGTTTAATTTATATTTTGTTTTTTTTAGCAGCGAATTAAGTTTAAATTGTATTGGCCGTAGGGAATCCGTTATTACAAATGGTTGATCAGTTCGACGTTGCTTAGTCGAATACGCCGGCACAGCTAAACAATAATAGCTTGGCTGTTTTGAAAATCATTTCAATCGTGAAACAAATTGAAAAAGCCCACTTGTTTGAAAAGAGCCCTTACGGTATAGGTTATGGGCGATTTACAATTTTACAGGCGTTAGATTCAGCTGTACAACGAGATTTGACTGGCTAGTCATAACCATAACATTGTCGAAATGTAAACACAAGTCATCAATAATGCAAACGACTTAATTAGTTTTGTCAAATTATAAATGAATTTGTTGTGAGGGGTTTATTGAAGTTGTCAAGTGGTTCTTGTAAGTTGTTTGAAGTTGATGATTGATCGATCATTTAGCGCTTGAATTTCTTCCTTGTCAACGTAATGGACGTTGGGGTTAAGGTCACATTTATGTCAGAGTTCATAGGCTTTTTATTCTAATAATTTTACTGTTGGGTTGATGATGATGCTTCTGGTAGTGTTATCTACTGCCATTTCGTGTGTATCTTTACGCCTGACGCACTTACATTTAATTAGTCGTTAAAAAATTATTATTGATACAGAAATTTAAGGTGGGGAAAGAAAAAAAAAACAAAAAGATCTATTAATTGGTTTTTTGGTCGATTTGTCTCAAATACTGTCAGTTGTGTTCGTGTAAACATGGCTTTTTATTTTTGGTACACAAAAGGAAAATGTGATTGAAATAGTGGGTGTGAGGGGAAGGGAGGGTTGGTAGGGGGAGTGAGAGGGAGAAAAAAGGTCGTGTAGGTTAATTACCTCTGCTGTCTTTTAATTATCATTAGCTGTGCTTTGCTTTTGGAAATCCCTGTGGTGGAGAGTAGCTGATGGTGTATAACTGTAATATGTTATTGACGATATAAGTTCATTATGAGTACTGTTAGATGGCGCTTTATGCGTTTTAACATCAACGTAAATCGGCGCCTTCGATATCTGACCTCGTTTACAGAGTACTTAATATTAAAAAAAATTATTTTTTTAATCATCATTACCCTTCCACCACATTGGAGCCAATGATTATCTCGGTCTGTTTCAAGGTTGTATCACTTGTGTTAGTGGTGGAATCTCAAGTTGCCATCTTTGGCAATTAGTGGGAGGAGATTATTAATGGAGGACGAATTTAAGAATTTAATATGATGATTTGTTCCTTCCAAAAAAAGAAAAAACCGAATAAATGAAATTATTTACGAATTTCAATTTCTTTTATTAACTTTTTTATTATTTTGTACATGGAGAGGCATAAAATAAAAATAGATTTATTTGATTAAGTTTGAATGAGGGGCTGCTGCTTTTGTTCAATTTTTACTTAATGCACTTTTTAATGTTTATTGTAATATTAAATTGTTTTATCGATTTTTTATTAATGAAAATATCGATTTTTTTATTCGCAAATTGAATTTATCTTTCAGGACCAATAATAATGATTAAATTACGTCTATAAATGTCACATCCCTCATTTAGAAAATATTAAAAATGGAATCGTCCAATTTGGTTGCTGGGGTTGTAGAATGCTAGCAGATGTGAGGAGGAGGGGTTTAGTGCGCATGCTCAGTAACTATACTGGCCGCCAATCAGATAGGCAGGGCTGTTCTAGAACTCGAACGTCCTCCTACCAAGCAGCTACCACTCTGTACTATAGCAAAAGTATTTTAGATAGAACTTGATTGCTCATATTGTCTCGTGTGCAAATAAGTTAAGCTAACGTGTTTTTGTATGGCTGGCAATGGAGAATAGTTGTGTATAGTGTTGAAGCAATTTATGTGTAGAGCAGTGTTTTTGCGATGGGCTAGCTGAGTATTCGTTATTCATTGTTAAACTCTGCGACTTTCTTTTAGTCCAGCTGTTAATTTTTTTTTCGGTGTATGACAGTCGGTTACTTACACGGATTATATTGAAAAAATACTTTTGAAAGTAAAATCATTAATTGTTAGTAAGTTTATTTGTGATTGGAAAACTGTGTATTTGGATATTTGACACTTTATGGACTCGTATCGAGATTGCGGTGCTGATCGTAATAAAAAGTTGATTGTGCTGATTGGCCACGTGTGTGCTTATGATTACAGAATTGGTCAATTAAACTAATCATAATTTGGAATTGTCTAATACTTTCAATGTGCAAAGTTGAATTAAACTTGTGAAAACATTACGAATTTTTACTTTAAAACAGCTGTTGTTTGTGTTAGACCAATTTATCACCTGGATAAATACAGCCAAATGTGTTGGATGCTAAATTGTGGCAAACCCAACTACAGGCAGTTTAAAAATCATAAGTTTTGAGTTTTGGAAGTGGTCCAATTGTGACAAATGGAAATTGACTAAGAAGCAAACTCGTATTATATTATTATATTGTAGTTAAAGCCCGGGCTACGTAACAATTCTACTTTACATATTTGCTCCCTATTAACGTAAGGGGGCGCTTTGAGTCTGCAAAAGATTTTTAAAAATTAATTAAAAATCGACAATACAACCAGTATAAAAATATTTTTTGTGTGATAATGAATAATTAATCATTTCTACAGTAACATATTGATTGCAACGTTGTGTTTAGTGAAATTTGGTTACTATTTGTTGGATATATTATATTGACTTGTTTATAACTATAATTTTCAACATGAACGGCCTATATAACGAATATCCTTACATGAAGGTACGTTATTAATTTTTATTTATTAATTTTTTTTTTTTGTTTAAAAATTAAGACAAAAAATAGATTAATTACTACCTGTACTGTAGTTTGAGAATTTTTTTACATTTTATCAACAGGGGTTTTTTTTATAGAAAGAAATCAACCCTAAAAGAAAAAAATTAATGATATTTGACCTATTTAATGTTATTAATGGTTGTTTTTTAATTTCAAACATGAGTGTTTTTTTTACTCTTATAATTTAATTAAAAATTAAGTTATATAAAAATGTTTCGTGAATTGTATGCCAGTGATTAGAAGTGGAAATAATTTAATTTTCTGAATCAGTATTGCAAGTTTGACGCAAGCGCTGTAATGTCGAAGTTGCTGGTGCGTTAACTAAGTCTAGTAATGATGTCATTTTCTTTAATTAGTGTTTTAATTCCTATTATTAAGGTTTTTTTTTTTTGTTGAAAAATTAGGTATTTTTATTAAAGAAAATTGAAGTTATTATCTGTTAAACAAATTTATTGTTTAATTAATTTCTAAAGTTGTTTATGAAGATAAAAGCGATAAGTCTAATCCAAAAATTTAAAATTTATAACTTGTATTATGAAACCGCTTATAATCTCTATTAAGAATCTTAAAAGGATTGTTTCGTGGTTTAACTGTTATTTTTGGATTTAATATTTGCTCCATCATATTTTGCATATTGCGCATGCGTTGGTGTTTAAACCGGGTAAAGGCCACTTCTAATAACTTTGATCGTTTTCGAGTAAAAATTGAAGAGAAAAAAAAAGCCACTTGAATCGATATTTTTAAGATTAAAACGTATTTTAGAAATATGTCCTTCGATATTAAATAAATTGTTTCAAGTATTTTGTGCTTATAATTTGTGATATATTATTGAAGGACAATTACGAAGATTACAAATTTGATCAAATTTAATGATAAAATATAAATTATTATAATGGCCAACCATAGAAATATTATGATTGTATTATTTTTTTTGTTTCAAATGTACAGTAAGATATGCCGAAAGTCCATTTGGCTTTGAAATTTGAGATGAAACATTGTTAAGGGAACCATAATGATGACGTAATTGGGTGTATATCCGTTTCTATATTTTGATCAAAATTAATGGTCATCAGTATTTTTATTATACGAGTCTTAATCAAAATTAATGATAAAAAATATTTTTATTTGCATAAACAAATAAATGACCTATACGTCTTTTTTTTAACCTTTTTTTTATTATTATCTCCATTATAAATTGATTTTTTTATTGTTCACCGCCCACTATTATTATGGTAATTATTACTATGTTATGTTAATTTAAATAAAAAAATCTTCGATTAACGCTTGATTTAATCGATAAAAATGTACTATTACGCCTTATCTTGTGCTAATGTACTAAAAAATTGGAAAATGTTGCTCACACGGCTAAAATTAATTCTTACAATTATTATCGACAACATTAAATTGATGTAGTTTTAAAAGATAGTGTAGTTGTCCACGCTACTGACCTACATCTGACCACGAAGTGGCCGTGTTTAGTTTTGCTTTACACACACGTGAGGTCACAGGTTACTTGCATTTAATTACGGTGAACTTTTTAACATGTTTTTATTGTATTAATATTTAGTTAGTGAAACCGCAAGTTTTTTTTTCATTCGTGTGTTTATTTTTTGACGCTTGGTTAGAGCATAAAACAGGCTTGAGATTTTTGCCTTTAAGACTTGTTTTTTAATAAAACTTATAACTTGATTGTTATTGTTTTTTATTTTTATGGGATAAAGTGGGAATTTTTTTTTCTTTTTTTGCTAAGGAGAGAGTCTTTGAAATGTGAAAGTCATGGATTACCGAGTGTTTTTGCTAAAGTTTGATTCAGCGCTTGGTCAGTCAAGCGGTCAACCGTTGGTGTTAAGTACACCATATAGTATGTTCTTTGAAAATGTTTTTCCGTGTTTTACCGCATTTCCGAATATTTCACATTCTGATAAGAGGAAATAAAAATTTGAAAGCACTAAAAGAAATTATAGTACTTTTAAAATTAAAAATCAATTTTAGATATTTTTAATTCTAAATTTGAAGGGTGTTTTTAGATTAGGAAATTTCAAGGTTATTTAAATATATCAATAATTGATTTATAGCTTTTTTCTCTTATCTGAATAGATATTAATTCGTCGAAATTAATTTTTATTTTGTTATAGATACAATTTTTATTGTTTGAATTATGACAGACTTTAAATTAGGGTTTTTTGTTTTGATTTAAAAAATGTTTTTGTTGCAATTTATGTGTTTTTGTGTAGGCAACCCAGCCTTAATTGAATTAATAATTTAGATTAACAAAAACTTCAAATAAAAGTATAAAAAGTAACAGGAAGATAAAGATAAGAAAATATTTCTTTGGGGAGGTGGGATTTTGGTGCTTGATTCATTCCAAGTTATATTAGAATTAATTTTTTTAGTCGAATATGAAAAAAAAATTATGTTTCCGGATTTAAATTATGTTTTTTATGATGTTGAGACTGAAAAAAAATGAATGTATTACCATAATATTAAGTTAGTGGGTTTAAATTAAATTAGGATTTTTTTTAATTTTAATTTTATTTTAGTAATTTAGAAAATTGTTAGTTTTCTTCCTTAACTTGATTTTTTTGGGTGTTACTTCAGGCAAGATACATAAACTTATTTGCAGTATATGAAAGTAAGTTAAATAATATGAATTTAAAATGAAATTAATGTTTAAATTTAGAAGAAATTGCGCAATGTATCTTGGCTTTAAAACTGACAGTTTGGCATTTACATTCTGTTTAAAAATTGGCAACTTTAAATGTACCATACCGGTACAGTATATGCAGTTACATTGTTTTCTAGTGTTTTTGTTTATTTATTTTTACAAAAATCGATAATTTATACTGCCTTAGTTTGACTTTCAATTAAGTTATGTTAAACCGTTGACGTGCTTTACACAGCTGTGTAAAGTCGTTTGAAAGCAAATTTTCACAATCATTTCGTATTAAGCTCAACATTAATATTATTTCGATGGAAACTCTGCTGGTTGTTTTATCCATGAAAACATAATGTCTCAAGTTGTGTAATTGCAGTTTGAACGCATCTCTTTATGAAAGTTTATATTACATTGTATAATAAGTGATGTGTTTTTTCTTCGTTATTAGTAAACTTTTTAATATAAAAATTTTCTACTGCAACGTTTTGTTATCTTTAATTAATACGAAACCAATATTGTGATTTAGTTTTTGAATTATAATTAATTTATTAGGATAAGCGATCGGAACAGAAAATGCTGGTTCCTAAGGGGTACAGGTAGGAGTAAGTGGGAGGGGAGTAGTTTCTTGTAATGAGATTTTGTTAATGAAAAGTTGGTGGGGGAAGTAATTAGTGAAATTACCAATAGAAAATTAAAGCGAAGGACGTCGCTTTGTCAAATGGGTGTACTTACTGTGTGTAGGGTCTGCAAAAGTAAAGTAGGGGTTTTGGGTGGAATGGGGATGGGGGATGGGAGAGGAGGGAGAATGAAAGATGGAGTGGAAAGCGGATATTAAATCTACACTAAGCCTAATGGGATGGAAAAGAAAATTAGCATAAGATGAAAAGCGAATTTTTAAAGCAGATGAGAGAGAAAAGAATCTCAAATGTCATCGAAAAAAGAAAAATTCGGAGGATTTTGATGGATGTCAGTCTACGGAAAATAAATACACTTGCCTTTGTAATGGTTTTGGGATGGGTGATGACGTCAGTGTTTTTATCCTTTTTTATTGATGTTCTTTTTCCTTTGCCCTTTCTCCATCTTTTCATCTTCATCCCATTCCCGTCCCACTTTGCAATCCTTTTTCAGCCACCTTGTCCCTAGAGGACACCCCGCTGCCATTAAAATGTAGAAATTGTCATATTTAATAATGATGAAGATTACAAAGAAAATAGCTTGGGGGAGTGGGGGAAGAAGGAGGAGTGGGAGGAAGAAATATGACGGTAATTAATATAGATGGCAAAATTAATTGCAACAGAAAATGACTGAAACTAAACTAACAAAAGAAAAGAGAGGGGGTAAAGGGGGTAATGATATGAAGTGGGAGACCGAATTTAATATCAAATTTAATATAACGATAACAACGAAATGCCATTTGGTTATCAGGGTAAATATTTAATTGCTATTAAATTTTGTTTCGGAAGATAGTAGGTTTGAAATTTGGTTTACGGTATATCCCAATTTACCCCCTCCTTCCATTACTTTTCCCCCATTTTAGTTTTTAATACAATATTATTTAAAGCTGCTTTATTTTAACATTTTATTTGGATTAATTTTAGAGTGTTTGAAAGTAGCGTCTTATTTCGGTTACTGTATTTCTTAAGGCCCATTGCACCTTGAGGATTTTTTAACCGGATTTTGACTTATAAATTTTTTTATTTTCCCCCTCTTATTCACTAAAGACGAGATTTTTTTGTTTAGGAATTTCCTTTCGGCATTGCAACGCCCATTCGTATTAATATGGCGCCTAATTTTGTACCCGTTCAACACATTCGTTCTTAGTTTCCTGCAGGCTAAAAAATAAAAGAAAAATAAAGTTTTTTTAATTAGATTGTTGGACTACGATTTACGACCATTTATTTATGAATGGGGTGGGAGAGGAGGTGGTTGGTGGTAAAGGTTAAAAATGTACAAGAAAATACAATGTTTCATTTTGAACGTGGAGTCCAGTGAACGACTGAATTGTTGTACGGTTTTCTTTTTAATAAATTACAAAAGTTTATCTACAGAACGTGAATTAAAACGAGTAACAAATAAATTAAATGCGAATTAAAAGAGTTTTGTTGTGTTTGTATATAGATACTGTACATAAATTAGATTTCAAAGCAATGCTAATTTTTTAATTAACTGTGAAGAATTTTGGTTTTGAAAAGCGCCTAATACTGTTATTTACAGTATTTCTTTTTGCAAATTAGGTTTAATTTGTTTCTTATAATATAAGTTAACTAACATGGCATTATAAATTATTATGAAACACCGAGTGCAGCTGTAACGTTCAATTAACGTTTTTACGTTTTACTTTTTTTTTTTGCTTTCTTGGTTATTGTTTCTCAGCTTTAAAAAAATGATGGCGATTAAATATATGGAGGTTGTGTGTCTCCCTAAGGCCGGTGAATGTACTATAATATACATTGTATATGGCAACCATTTGCTAATTACAATTTATTTTTATTATTTAATTTTTCACTTTTCTCATTTGCTCTTTTGTTGTTTTTTTTATTTTCCCTGTTTAACTTTTTGTTTTGTTGTTTTCGGTTGCCATGCGATATGTATTGCTGTATTTAGAGAGTTATTTTGTATTCTGAAAGGTGAAGGGTCAGAGGTCGTTTTGGGGAAAATGGGCGTGTCTGGGTACTGATAGCCGACTCCAACATAAAATAATAGGTTTCATAGCTTGAGTTATTTTTTCTTTTTGACTTTTAGAGAGATTCCATTTTAAGTCTCTCTTGTCTACATTATTTTTTATTAGACTTTCTCCTCAGGAAACCAAATTACTGCTTGTAATTTGTGTGGCCCACTGGCCCTCATCTTAGTAAACAAGAGGGAGAAATATTGATGCATTATATTTTTTTGTCTATTCTAAGAACGAAACAAAAAGTTTAAGGAAGGTCAGCATTTTCTCTGCTGCAAATAATTATTTTGGTGAGGTAAACCGTGATCTTGAAAATATTTGTAGACTAATTTCAAACCGTCGAATTAATTGCATTGTCATTTTAATGTGTGTCTTAATTTTTGTTATGGTTTGCGGTGGATTATTCTCTTGAACTACAGTAAAGTATTTAATAGCATTATTTTATTTGTTGTTTTTTATATGGTTACTTGTTTCTTACATTTATAACTTTTGAGAATAATTGTTGTGCGTCAAAGTAAAAGGCATTTGCAGTACGTAGAAAACGTGAAGGAAAATGTTATTTATTTTTCTGCAGCATTCAAATGTAGAAAAGTTATAGTTACTGTATAGTCTTGAGTAGAAGAGTAGAAGCGTAAATTTATTTGTGACGCAAAATTATTGCTGCTAGCACTGTAAATTCAACTTCTCTGGATGATATACAGTGCTGTTTGCAACAATTTTAACTCTGAGTAAAACTTAAAATACTGTAAGCTCATTTTGCGCCAGTCTAACTAACTCGTGACTGTGGACAATCTACAGTAGCTGATAAAACTCACTTGGCTAAGTTGATTTGGATATGTTCCAGCCAGATACATTTAGTTATGGTTCTGTGGATTTATATTGTGGTTGTTATTACTTAAAGTAAATTAAACGATGGAAGCAACTGTTACAATTATTTACTACAATAGTACTGAGTTTATAGTAGATGGAAACTCTACGGAACTCTAATAAGTATTACGGAACTCTAATAAGTAATGAAAGTTTCTGATTGTTATTTGCCAGTTTTTTCTAATCAATCTTTGCAGTATGTGAACAGCAAAGTTTTTCAACTTTATCTTATCTTATGTTATTTTATTACATTTTAATGCACGAACTTGAGCAAAATGCTAAACTAAGTTATAGAGTAATATTTGTTAAATTATAGTCGGTCCTATTAGAAATATTGTTTGAAAAAAACTTTCAATTGCTGTATGTCAATTGAAGAAGAATGCCATAAAGTTGGTTCTTCTGCCAAGGTGCATTCAAATCATTAAGTAAAAACCACTTGCTAATTAGTTAATTTTTAAGTTATGGAATAAATGGTGTGATGGCATACTGTAGATAATTGTAGTTAAGGGATTATAAAGGTAGGTTTGTTGGTGTTGTAATTGAAATTCTTTTTATTTTAATTAAAAGTTAAGTGAGAACAGGTATTTTTGAAATTATAGGGAAGGAGGGGGGAAGAGAGGAGTGTGAGAGACATTTGTCATATACTGCTAAGGTGAATGGACGATTATGGGGGTGAGGAAACTAGGCGTTGCAAGGCTGTTAAGGTTGGGGGTGGCAGAATGAGAAACAAATGCCAGCTTTGACCTCTGTACAAAATTATTTTTCCTTTAACCCCCATTTTTATTTATTTTTCTAATATCTCCTTGTAACTTTGTACCCTTCTCTCCTACTTTTAAATGAAATATCCCTTTTTGCTCTCACCCGATTATCCTATTTTGAATTTGCCATAAAATTTATAGATTTCATTTTCATCCGGGCAACTAAAATGAATGATAAGAGAAAAATAGGGAAATAAAGAAAGAGGGTAAGGAAAGGGGTGGTGTTGGTGGTAGGGGTTATTTGATTTATGGGTGTTTGGTTGGGGAGTGGGTGGGGTGGGGTGGAGAAATAAAATTTCATCTTTTTTTCATCCCACTTTTTTTCTTCTTCCCGTCCTCCCCTTTCAACCTTCATTCCAATTCCTCCTCTCATTTCACTCAAAATTTGATATATACAGAGGAAAAACAAATTGAGAGATACTATTTATATATTTTTATATTATTTTTTTTTTCTTTAAAAATCAATACAATATTTTTGATCTCCTTACCACCCTCTTATTCACCCACATCCTTATCTCGCACTAACCAATGAGACCAGCAGTGGCGCGGTGGTAAAATACTAAAATAGTAATGAAGGTGTTTTATTTCGAATTCAATTTTATGAACACTTAGTAGTGTCATACTAAAATAAGGAGGAAGATATTTTGACGGAAAAAGTATAGTGTTATCCATCGTCAAAACACCTCTTTTGACTTCCTTAAAACGAATTTGATGACGTCATTGTTGGTTATTGCTTTGACCTCGATCAATATCGTTTGGTTATATAAAATTATTTATAATTATTATTATACTTTTTTTTGGTGTTTGTAAGTCGTTTTTTAAAAATATTTTTGGAGTTGGTTTTTTTGATATTGCGAAAAGTTTTAACAATTTAATTGCTTTGATAAAATATTGGGTGGAACATAATATATCGTACTAAAATCGAAAACATTTTTTTTTTACTGTAAACATTTTTTATTGATATACAGTATCGTTTTTTTAGTATTTTGTTTCGAAAGTTGATATGTTTTGAAGAGGAATACGAAAGAGAAATTGAATTGTATTAAATGAAAAATGTACTTGTAATATCTGAAATAAAAAAAAATCATTGATCGATTAGAGGCAAAACTTCCAGTGTCAATGGCGTGAAATTGAAGTACTGTATGTGTAATTTTGAAAGCAAAATCGTTTATGTGATAGAGTAAAATTAGAAATCGTTACAGGGTTAAATGATTTGTAGCGCAGTTCCCCGTTAGTAGTTTCCTGGTGTTCAATTTCCACATTTCAAAAGGTGCTATTGTTTCTTGATAAAAAGTTTGCATTATCTAATTTTATCATTGTTTTCAAATGGTAAATTGTAATTTTTACTTTGGGAAGCTGCTGACAGTTTTATGTAGTATAAAAATACGTCAAAAATATTTTGTTTGTAGCAATAGACATACAGATGATGTCATGTCTGTGAATAATATACACTATAATCTAGTAATTAGTATGTGAAAAAGCTTTTAATTTGTTTTCAAAGTGGACGTGCAAAATTAATAATTGTAAACATTTAAAAATGTTATATACACTTTACTGAATTTGTTTACTAGGCGCTTAATGGACATTATTTTAGCATTTTTTGTCATGCAAATTTTTCATTTAATTACATGTCGAGTGAAAGCTTTAAATATTGGTCTCTATAGCAACTAAAATTTGAAATGAAACGAAAATTTCGTTCAATTGATGAAACACGATTTTGCTTGTTAGAAAGCTATGGATGGAAATGAAAGCAGATCGAAAGCCATTATATTTTTTTTCTTCATTGCCAATTCAATTGCAAGGTTTCTTACATGATGTTGTAAGGTCAACAGGTCACCAACTGTTTTTACATGACGTTTAGCAGATACTTGTATTTCTTTAAATTGCACCAATGTTTTCTTTTATTTACAAAAGAATTTTAAATTTGCAATACGAGTTACAGAAATATTTTTGTACGTGTTGAGGAAGTGATTGTTGAAGGGAATTAATTAATGTGTACGTAATTAATGTTGCTATTAGTGGCATTTTTAGTGAACACAAAACACTTAGTGTATGTTTTAAAAGCTCTCATATTACACTTACTTGCGTAATGGCAGATGCGCATTGCTAGTTTGTTTATAACTTAGGCTCTTCCTAATATTTTAAATTGAAAAAATGCTGTTTTTGATAAATATTGACAGAACTTTGATTAAATATTGACCAAAAGTGATAAACGTTGGGACATAAACGAGAATTGTGTCCTCTAAAGTTATTAGTACTGTAGTTTATTGTTTATGAAATGAAAAACGCATTGTTTTTTATTATATTAGTAAGCATTTGCAATTCTATATCAAACTTCCTATTTAAGAGTTAAAGTGGCTGGGTATGTAGTAGTGTGGGGTGAGAGATGACAATATAAAAATAAAATACTGACGTTTGCTGTCCCAATCTGGCGGCATGGCAGCTGAAATAATTTGAAGCTGCAAATTTTTTCTTTTTTGTTGAATAATTTTTACTTTGTTGATGTATAAAAGGGGGGTGGGTGAGAAAGATGAAGGTGTAAATTGTCTTTGTCATTCAAAAATTAGTTAGCATTTCATTGAAATTTTTGACGAGTCATTTAACAAATTAATGGTTATTTGCAAACGGCCAACAAATTGTATATTAAAAAAAATAATTTGATAAAATAAATAAATAAAACATTTTAGTTTGAAGCAGCTGAAAATTTGTAGGAAACTATTATTTTGTAAAAAAAAAAATAATAATAATAATATAAAATTGAAGTGAGAACAATAATTTTTGTTAAAATGTTAAAAAAAAAATGTTTTTAGCTTTTGCAATTAATTTGTCTAATAATGATTAAAAATTGTTACTAATTTGGATGATTTATAGCAACAGTTAATCATTAGCTTTTAACTGTTTAGTGTATTAGTTTTTTTATTTTTTTTCAAGGCAAAACCTTGCTGACCTAAATATCTTATTATCAAGCGATAAAATAACTCTTGTTTTTTTCTCTTCACCCACTCTAATAAACAACGTTAGGGGGAAGACTGAAACTGAGATAGAAAATAAAAAAAAAAGTTGCGTGATGTTTAAAACGTGCCTGAAATATTAAAAATGGCGGTCAGTTTAGTAGGTACTGTGGCCATCTACCTTCCTTACTTTCACTATCTCAGACCTGGTTATTAGTAGACTGACTGGCCAGAAGAAAACCCACAATTTTATTTTTTTTATATTAGACGTCATAAATTTAAATGCTTTATTTTTCCAATCATTTATTTAGAATTGCAAACGCAAACTAAGAATTTGGTTTGGCATTAATTTGACACTAACATCCGTGTTATGAATGCAATTTATTTTTACTCTGGGTTTTATTTTTTAACAAGGCTAATATGGCGCGAAAATATTCGTCAACGTCGTCGTGGAAACCAGGCAGTGTTGACGTCAAAACTCGTAATTGAATTTTCAACGAGGATATGACGTTTTCAGCTTGGAATAGCAGATGCTGGCATTACTTAAAAATCGATTGTTAGGAGATGAAAATGAAAATTTTAAAAATAATAATAATTGTTGTTGGTGTTATCTCAACGTAATTTTTCTTCAAATTGGTCGTTTATTTTATTTAGCCGTTAATTAAACGTTTTTGTTATATAAATTGAAGTGCCAACTTTTTAGCTGTTGACCTCAAGTAATGAGTATTTGTTGTGGTTTGTCAGGGGTGGTATTAATAGTAATTCCCCCAAACAAGTCTTTCAAAGAAACCGGAAGTTCTTTGATATCAAAAGGTTGTTGTTGTTTTCTTTTGGTATTCAAGTGCAAATTGACGATTAACCCCTTAAATTTTCTTCAATTTGATAGATGGGAGAGTAAACGTTATAAATAGCAGTACTGGTTTTTTATATCATACAATATGTACTTTTTTTTACGTGTTTGTTAAGTGAAGGGCACATCCCGGCTTTCCACCACCCACTTCTTCATTCAGAGTAAACATTTGCAAATGGCCCCTCCTTCATAATATAAACACACATAACTTACATAACATTCCCTTACATTAACTGCAAACCGTTTTTCGTATTATTGGCATTGGGTTGGACTTTTTGTAAAGTGGGGGAGGGGTTGTGATGGGGGTTAAGAAAGGTTTTTAGGTAACAGTTTCTTGATCGGAAAAGGGGTAACATTTGTAATCAATTGAAAAGTCCTTTTTAGTAGGTTGAACAACAATTATAGCTCAACTTCTACAGAAACTCTTATGATTCTCTGTGGAAAACAGCTGTGTGGCTGTGGCTGGCTGGTTATGATGCTGTGTGTATGTGTAAATACTAAAGAGTGAAGTGGAGATGTATTTTATTCTAAGACACTGTTATTTTAGCTTCTGATTCAAGGATTTTCAGATGGTTGAGGGCTAAAGAAGGTGTAAAATGGGGGGTTATAGTTATGTTTGTGGGGGGGGGAGGAAGAGGGAGTTCATTTATCTCAGCATTCAGGAATCTGCTGTGGCACCAGGAACTAATCGTACTAACCAACCAAACAATACGATTATCACCTTGAGATAGAATTTAGTAAGTGCATCATCAGGTATGTATTGAAGTAAAGGGGAGATAGGTGTATTGTGGGGGTGATTATTTAGAAAACTTGAAAATGGGGTGGATGGGTGTATTTACATTGGCACATACAGTGATGATGATGTGTGGTGGATTCAGGAAGAAACCAGACAACAAAAGGTGAAGTTGATGTGTACTTTTAAAAAAAATTTATTTAAAGTCATTGTCGACAAATACCAGAAGAATCTTCTTCTGACTGATGTCTTTTTTTTTCTTAACTTTTTATTTCTGATTACATCAGTGTTGTGATCGACAATACAGATGCCGAAGTATTGTACAATAATTTTTCCATCTATTAAAATAAAAAGCATACAGTATATCCCCCAGCGTATTTACACTACGTGAAGGGAAATTTATTTTTACTTTTGACATCATTAAAGTTAAATGGTTGTGTTGAGGAAAGTCTTTATGCGTGATGTAATGCTTTGCAGAAATCTATTATTAAGTTCAGATACTAATATTATTTGAGTTGAAGTATTTATTACTTACTGTCTGTAATCAACCTAAACATGGACATTTGAGTTAGTTAATACCATGTTGTTGATGAATGGAAAAATCAATGAATGAAATTTTCAATTGTGGCTTTAAAGAGATATCGAACCAATGTACAGTACAAGATACACATTAAATTACTGCATTTTTGTGGGGTTAATTTTTTCTTTATGGTTCTAGTTAGTACTGTATTGTTTCAAATAACTGTAGTTAAGAATTGTAGAGGAGCCTCCTCCTCCCACTCCATCTTCTACTTTATAGTGTAATGGCGTGTTACACTAATCAGTAAGAGTTTTTATTTTTGTCTTTGCATTAAATTCTAGCTTATTTAATATGACTAATTGCTGTTTTATTATGTTTGTTATTAAGATTGTTTTATCACACTTTACTCGACTGTATTTACCCGGTTGCAACTGACTATGATTGATGATGTTATTTATTTAAATGGTTTATTTATTTATCAGTTTATGGTTTAAACGCGTTGTTAATTGCGAATTGATTAGAAACGGTTTGCAGAAGTTATATTAAAAAGTTTTGCAAAGATGTTTTATATACAATTTATTGTTTTCTTTGGGGTTTTTTTTATTTAATTTTTTTGTTGTTGTTGGGGGAAGGAGAACGACCGACTTTCCCCTTCTTGTACTCCCCCTTTGTAGTTACGAATTTGCGTAGACGCCGCAGGAGGGCGTTGCTTAATGTTACGCTAATGACAAGGATTATTCCACTTCTCATTTTTTATATGCTCCAATCTTTTATATTTTCTTTTAGTTCCTCCACTGCCATCTTTTTTTCTTTTTTTCCTTATCTATTCACGTTTCTTTCTTTATATTATTAAGAAAAGATTTGTATACGATTATATCCTAATATGCACTGTAAATGATGATGGAGTCGCAAAATATTACTGAAAATCTTATAAGGAATGAGAAACTTAAGTTATTTAACCTTAACCAATGAACACTGACATTTCACTGCAATAAAAATGTTGGATAAATTTAATATTGAAATGTGTGAATACCATCATTACAGTACATGAATATCGAGTTTAATTAATTTTCAGGAAAATTACTTCTTGTAATGTTAGATTTATAATTGTGTGGATAGGTAATTAAATTATTTTTTTTTTTGGAAGATAAAACTACTAATTTGTAATTATCTAAGCTTTTTAAGTTAAATTTTATGGTTAATTAAAATGCTTTAAAAATTGCTTCTAATTGCTTTGTCTGTGACTATGTAGCCGCTTGCACCTACCCAACGTTTCGCCCTGTTACCTTACCCTCCCCCCATTTCCCCTACTACAGGCAATTCCCCTCTCTCTCTCCCCATTTTCCATAACAATTTACGAGGGGTTTTTTTATCTACTTGAATATTAGAGGGAAAATCAACTTTCTTTCAACATCACTGCAAAATCAAAATTTTCCATGTAAGCTAATAATAAGCTTTTATTATAAAACTATATCCAATCGTAGCTTTTGTTTACATAATGTAAACAATAATTTTGGTCACTATGGTTTTAAAAACAATATTTATAACTTTATTTAGTTTAACGATTAATGTTGTAATGCCTAATGTTTTGGTGGAATGGAAATATGGGTCAAAATATATTTTGGTAGATAAATAAAATGCAATTATTGATTGCTAATCTAATCTACATATTATTGTTTTAACGTTGCAAATGTTTTTCAAGCTGCATACAATACGTGTTATTTAGGGGGGGGAGGAAATTTAATGCGAATTTGTGAAAGTTTAGCGCGTTGTAATTGGAATTGAATGTTAATTACTAAAGCGTGAAAATGGCTACATTGTACGTAAAATTGGATCGTTTTGTAGACCATTTCTTTATTTTTTGATATTTTGGTAAATTAGATAGATGAAAAAAGTTAATGGAAAACGTTTGCGACAAAATAGTTTTAAGGGGAAAAAAATTACAAAATTTACGGCTTTTCAGTAAAAGTTTTGTTTTAAAAAAATTTCTTTAGTTAAATTGCTGGACAGCTTGTGGGTGGGCGAATGAATTTGTGTAACATTAGTTTAAAGAAAAAATTGAAGTTACTTTTTACACAGAGTGGGAAAAGAGAATGGATTTTTAATTAGTGTGAATAACGCGGCAGAACGTTTAACAATTTCGGCTTACAGTATGGTAATTTAACATTCAAAATTTACTGGAAAATTATTTTTTTTTTATTTTCGTTTTCACAATCTGTTTTTCATTATACAAACTAAAGGGAAAACGACGATGGTTATGCTATTGTATTGCAAGTCATACACTTTGTACAATCTATTAATGACGACATTGAAGTTATTTTATGGAGATTATTATTATTGTTATTATTTTTGGAAAAGCTATACCAAGTTTTTATTTATTTATATTTTAATAAAAAAAATTATAGACGTACTTTTCTTGGCAATAAAATAATGGTAGTTTAAACTTTTTGGCATAAAATCGACACCGGAAACAACTAATTAGCTAAAAACCTAATCACATTTTATTACGTGGATATAAAAGTTAATTAAAAATGGTGGATAATATAGTATATAAAAGGAAAAAAATGAGCGAGAGGATAAAAATTAAAATACATTTAATGTAGCTGGGCTCCTATACAATAACAATGATGATGATAGTAATAGTAATCGCCGTTATTATAATAAGAGTCATCATCATTATTATTTCACAATTCTTGACGTTGAAATAAAAAATCAGAAAAAGAAAGAATATGGCGAAATAGTCTGCATTGCATCATAACGTTTTTGACGTCGTAGAACTTAGCAAAACGTTTTTATTTTTCATATCTACATTATTTTGTCATTTATAGTAATAATTGGGGAAATGAGGTCAATTAATATCTATAATTAGATATTCTATCTAACCAGGAAAGAATTTAATGTTATCCATTGCGGACTTGCTAGCATTACTCAATAAAGTAGTTTTTAGTATTTTAATCGAACAAACAGTTGCTAAGGTATTTTTTACTTATAATCAGTAAAAAAATAGTGAGATTTTCTGATTGACATAATTATAAATTTTTATTAAAACTTATTTTCAAACATTAGTAAAAATGATTTTATTATTATTAATTTAATAAATAGTTACTCATGTGAATAATTTTCACAATTTTGTGTTTTTTGCAACAACAAAAAAGGAATTGTTACTGCGTATGATTATTGTACTTGGCTTAATAGCTTTCATAACAACTCGAGTTTTTAAAATTTAAATTGGTCTAATTATACAAATTGGTTTAAGGGTCTAATAAACTGCATAGTTTTCTAAATTAAATTATGCCACTGTTAAACTACATTATTATGTTGTTCCTGTTTTAACTTTTCATTAATTTAAGGCCCTGTCAGCTTTCTTATATAAATCAATACGAATTGTCGTAAATCCTTAAATTAATTTTGGTTGTAAATTAAATTTAATGCTATTTTATAAGTTCATAAATTGCATGTGTGTGCTATAACTTCTAATTATTTTAATTACTTGTCATCAACTGTAGCTTATGAATATCGATACGATCTACTGTATATTTCGTGATTATCGTATTCAAATATAATATACTGTATAGAGTAGATTTAATGAAAAGTGAAATTATTACAAATCTGTGTACTTTTTTACGCTTTTGCGTGATTGTTATTAGGTTTATTTAAGTATGTCAGCTATCTTGACCCTCTGTGGACATGATGAAAGTAGGCAAACAATTAAATTGGAGCAATAAACAGGAAATAGTGCAGAACAGAATCGGATTTGGCCAACTGTAATAATATGGATTATAAAGAAGAGGAAGATTGTAACTTCCACTTTTTGTTCTTTGGAGGCCATACGTAGGGAGACCTTATGATTTTAGTACAATAGTACCAAATGTCTTCGTCATACGGCCCATAAGGGGGTTTGTTCTGGTTGTACTTAGGAATGTTATTTTAATTATTTATTTATTTTAAAACCTTCTTCCCTGTTCTAATTAGGTCAGCTTGATAACTTGTGTTAATTAACATTTAATGTATTTTGATGACTGATGCTGGAAGCGCTTGAGACAAAATGAATAATGATTTTTTTATAGCTTAATCCACATTGTCATTATAAATTGTACAGATGAAAATGTAGAAAATATTTGATTTTGCTATGTCCTTTTTAAGTCAAGGTTAGATGTCATTGGTAAGGGCTGAAAAAGAGATGACCGATTGAGTAATAGGAGAGGAGAGGTCATTTTTTTCATTTTCAAAGAGGAATTGCTGATAGTACAGTATTTAATATGATGCAACGTTTATATAATGTGAATCATAGCGGAATTGCCATTTCAATATCAGATAAACCGAAAAGGAAATAAACATTTTTGACATTAGGGGAAAGAGCTCTAACTTCAGTAGGAAAGGGCCGATAAAAGGGGGAGAAGAATAAGGGCTCCAGATGGGTGAAATCATTTAAGGGAAAAACAAAGGAAGTGGAAAATTTCAAACAATAGTTTTAAGTTTTTTTATATTAGGATTCATTAATAATATTAAATAAAACTCATGCGGATGTTGATAACGTCATTTTATGCGTAATGGCGTAATAAAATGCAAATTTTATCAACAAAAAATTATGCTAATAAACAAAAAAAAATTGCTTTATAATGTAATGGTACAATAGTCTCAAAATTTGTTGTATAGTTTTTGTTTATTGTAAATAGTCTTAACTTTTGTTTTTTAGTCCAACAAAACTGATAGGGGGCGCTGCCTGAATAATTTGCATAACAATAGCAATGATTCATATTGCATGTTATGGTCACGTGGCTTTGTATAATAAAATTATCCCTTAGACATTCAATTTGGTTGATAGTGCTGTATTATTTTCTTTTATTATTATTTTATTTTTCCCCTCAATTTTTTTCCATTATTTTAATTTGTTATATGGTTTGTTCAATGTTGGTCGGCGTGTATCTGAAACTCACAGCTGGCTTTTAACGTCCTAAATAATTACCATTTTCTTTGATTAACACGATTGAGGGCGTAAATTTGACGAAATAAAAGTGTTATTAAGATAGAGTTCGAATTAGAAATGTCAATTTAATTTGAAATTAAATTTGCATTTATATTGATAATTATGATGTCGATTATTTCGTGTACAACGTTTATTTTTTAGATGTTGGCTGAAGTCGTTTAATTATTTTTGAGAAAAAAAATTAATTAAAAATGTTCACTTTAGGGAAATTAAGGTGGAAAATTAAATCGGATAAATGGCTGCCAAATATATTGCAGTTTGCTTATGTTATTTAGAAAAATTGTGATTTTTGTTTTTAAAAAATCCCCGGATCTATAGGGAAATTATAAAGAGTTTGCACACAGAATTTCAGTCTGCATTTTATTCAGCGTGATTTCTCTCTGGATTAATTGCTTGGAATTTAATGAATGTTTAGGAAGCAGTTTTATTCATTACATCTTCATTCGACGTGTTTGCTACTAAATAGTCGATTTGGGGCGTGGTCTTTTGATAATTTATACTCTTAACTAATGGCAGCCATTTGTGATCGTTTATTTTAGGCATTCAATTAAAAGTAAACGTCTGTGCTTTTGCACCATTATTTAGTAGGGAAACGGCATCATTTTTAAATAATCTCAAGTTAACCTATCAAATGACACGTAATAACTGTGTAACTACGACTTTTCAGTTCAACTTGAGACTTTTAAAAGGAATCTTGTACGTTTTAGATAACCGAGATATAATCTTTGCCAAATCAAATTGAGCGCTTAAGTTGCCATTAATATTTTTTTTCTTTACTTTTACATTTTACAAACTGTATTTTTAGCTGGAGGGGTGTACGG
>JAAFCF010006680.1:8490355-8642761 GCA_013389785.1 Helicorthomorpha holstii | reverse complement strand
ATTGTACCAAGTGTGAACACAGAGTTATAGGACCTAAAAGTTAGCTTTTCAGTCAACTGTTTTGTGTGTGAAAAATCTTAAGAGCATTATGAACGAGGCTGAACAACACTACAGTGTATGTAAATGGGTCGTTTGAAGAAAAGAAAGGGGGACTATAATTACGAAAATTTTCATCCCCACCAAACACACACTACACTCCTCCCCACTTTCTTCAATCTCAATTTTTGCATATAAATGGTCCATTAATTCGCAATCTAATGTAAGGACACCAGATCTAATTTGCATGTCGAATTTTAATGAGCAAAGCTGTACTGCGCAGTGTTGTAGTCTTCATTACACACTGCGTATATTTCATTTAACAATTAACGGTTATTTCCTTAAGAATTAAAAAAAGAAAAAAAACAATAAATAAAGCAATTCGGTTGTAATTCCAAATAAGTTTATTGGTGGTGTGTTACTAGGGGATTAGTGTTGACCATTGGAAACTAAATAAAATCGGTTATATTGCAGTTCTTTACTCAGATTAATGTTTGGAACTTTAAGGATTTAGAATTTAAATCGATGGTGCTCTTTAAAATTGGCAATGTCGTTTTGTAGTTTGTACTAAAAAAATGGTTTATTGATTTTGAAAGTCAGTGTTTGTATAAAAATGATAACGACTACAGTTTATGGTTTGCTCATTTAATTAAAATCGTAATTTCTTAAAATATCGTTTTAAAAAACGGTTTAATTTAAAAGTTATAACTAGCGTAATGTCAACGAAATTAGTTTAGATGTTAATTAGTTTGTACATGTTATTAAAATATTAATGTTTTTTCAGTGCTTTGTTGTGTTCTAACGTGCTTTTAACTTTTAAATACGTTTTGTTATTAAGAATGACAACTAGTTTGAAGTACTCGAATGAAAAGTTTGTTAATTTTAATTAACAGTTAGCTTTTTCAAACCTGTTTCTTTGTTTGACATAGACGAAAAATGCGATTTTTTTTTTCTTTTTGTTTTTACAAAAGGAAAGTTTTCTTAATTAGAAGTTGTAATTAGATTTGTTTTTGCCGTCATTAAATGTTAATAGGCTAGCATTATTGCTGTCATATTCAATTTCCTTTATTTATACTTTTAATTTGTTTTTGTTTAACTTTTATTTACCAATTTCACGTATTTGAAAAGACAGAAAAATATAAATAAATAACTATAATAATGATAGCCATATTGATCGTTTAATTTTATACGGTAATGTTAACTAATGAATTGCTTTCTGAAATGCTGCATTTTTAATTATAATGATTTACGAATTTATATATACTGGAGTACATTTGTATACGGATCACTGCACTTTTATTGAAAAGTTAATGAGGTTTATCAATATTAAAATTTTTTATTAAAGAAAGTTCAGTGCTGTACTGTTTTTAATTTTTAGGTTTTCTTCTTATTAAAAAATAAAGAAAAGAATGTTCTATGAATAAAATTACAAATCCGTCCACCCACTTGAAGTTTAAGAAAAATATTTTTGCCTAAACGAAAATGGCTACTAATTACAATGTTCAAAATATTTATGAATTTGTGTACTTTTTTTAAAAATGATTTTTTTTTCATCGAGTGCACTGAACTTTTTTTTACAATCAAACAAACGACCTACTTGTGGAATTTTAATTTTCCACATTTGTAAGTATTTTTGTTTTTAGCAACAAAAAAAAAAAAGAAAGAAAATATTAATTTAAACAAATTACAGTTTGCTATTTTTTAAAATACAGTATTTGCTGTAAATTCGTGTATGTGTGTGGCATTGTACCTGTTTGAATTTAATTTCAAGAAAAAATGTTTAAATTTTAAAATTGTTTTTTGTTAAACAAAATTAACTAACAGTACAAATTATTATGAAATTACTGTGTATAACTTTAAATTTCAACAAATACATATTTTGAAATTTTATCCATATACAGTACATTTATACAGCTTAGCCTATTATTTCAAACCAACTTAAATTCGTTACATTAAAGCGGTTTTTTTTAATGTGAAAATGTTATTAATGAATACAAATGTTTAAACAAATGTTCCCCATCTGTTTTATCCACTGAACGTTAAACTTTGCCTACAGTATGTGCACAACAGTATAATGTGAAGGTTATTAATTGCACTAACATTTGTCACTTTTATATAAATAATGCTGATGGAAATTAGTCTGAAACTGTTTTTAGCGATGAAATGCAATTTATTTAAACTTTAAGCAACTAACTAAACAAAAAGTAAGATACTTTTACTTTTGTAATTGTACAGTAAGACTGTTGACATATTTGTCGTCTTGAAATGTTTGTACAATTTGCATGAACCGTATAGCTTGAATGAATTAGCTTTAAATTTAATTGTTAACTTTGTTTACTTTTGCAACGGTGATGGATTGTTATACTTTTAATGCATTTAATATAAGAAAAAGAAAAAAAATTAAGTTAATGTCTTCAATTTCTTTTGTGTGTAATTGTACAATTTTTTTATTTTAGATGTTTAATTCGGAGTTAAAACATCTTTATTGTCATAATATAAATGAGTGCAAGTACTTTATAGATTAGTAAAGTGTTACTATATGTTTTTTTTTATTATTTTTTCTTACTTATAGTTTGTGGCATGTGACAACCACTTTAATGTTTCGCAAAGTGTATTAGTGGTTGTAGTTAGTAAGATATTTTTGGATTTCCGAAAGCGGAAATATTTTTGTTATTCGACATTTGAAAAAAAAGAAAACGTTTTAAACCTTCAACATCCTTTTTTATTTTTTTTTTTCTTAAGAAAAAGAAAACTCATTTTCAAACTGCAAGGCTTTTAAATATTTTAAACAAAATGTAAAGATTGAGAAAAAAACTAAAAAAAAAAAAGTAGTAGGAGGAAGAATTTGGGTGGAAAAGATTCTTTAGCATGAAAACGAAATTGGTTGAGTGAAACCGATTCCCTTAGCCATGCACTGTCACCCATAGAAAAGATTATATAAAAAAGTCTCTGTTGTTCATTGTCAAGTATAAAGTGGAACCAAGTTTAAGGCAAATTCAAAAACGTTAAATAATCACGTCAAAAAATATTATACTCACAAACACAACAGGAGGGAGACAATTGATGATAATAAAGCTTTTATTTTTATTATTTTTACATTCATTATTGAAAACACAATAAGCAAATTTTTTTCCGGGCCCTCCCATTCACCTCTAAAGGCACTTTTTATGTACTAGGTTGATGATATTATGTCTATTTTTTATTATTATTTTGTAAGCATTATTTTGGGTCAGCCATGCAAACTTTCACTATAGAAAAGAGTGAATTGTATTAAAAACATTATTTTTGTCATCAAAAATGTAACCTTTTTTTTGTCATTTGTGGGTGGTTGAGTGAAATTGGAATAATGGTCACTTGTGTGCAATATTTATGACATTTTTAGCTTTCGTGTAACTTTGTTGTCAACTATTTAATTTCTATTTCAAATTATTTTTTGATGAAATTTAAGGTCATCGCTCTCACTTAAAAATGAAAATAGAGTGTTTTCCTTTTCCACGTCACACTGCCAAAGTAATGCAAAATTTATTTAATAAAATGTGACGTTAAATTATGAACAAATCGATTTGTTTTTATCAGTTTTTTTTTTTTTTTTTTTGAAATATTTTTACGCCGATAGAATTGAGGAGGAAAAATGATGTGGATTTTTTTTCTATTGCAAAACTGCATTGGACCGATGCCCATATTTTCCGGCGCATAGGGTTTTTAATATAATTTAATAAAGTGGTGGTAGTGGCCCCTGTTAAAATAAAAATGAAATTTTATTACAAACTCGTTGAAGGAAAGGGAAGTACTGTAAGAAAATTGCATTTCCTATCGAAAATTTAATCTTAAAAAAAATATATTCATCGGCCTCGAAAAATTTTACTTTAATCCGACATATTAAGAAATATTAAATCTCATTTCTATTTTTACCTTGTTCGTATATGTAAAATCTTTTTTTGATTACTATTATTTTAAAAGATTTGCATCATCTATTTTGCCCCCCTCTTTCCTCCCCTTCCTTTGTGGTGTGTGCTGTTCCACAATTGAATTTTCAATAGAAATTTTTTTGTTACATGCAGTGATTCAGCTAAAAATCTCAAGATTTTTAATATTATCTTATTTGTTGTTTTGAGAATGGTATTTTTTTGAACCTTTGAACTCTTTCAAGTTCGAAACAATTTTTCTAAAAATTGAATTCAATTATGACGGTGTCATTTTTATTATTGTCACTTTTTATTTTCTTAACAACAGGCGTTTAAGAAATAATGAATTACAGTTATGTTGAGGTTACTGTTTGCTGTTAAGTAGTAAAACTGTAAGACAATAAATTGGCGAGAGAAAGCTTTAAAAGTTAAAATCTTACAGTGCATGTTATTTCAGATGTGATTTATTTGCAATTGTAAAATAAAAAATAAACTTTGATTAAAAATGCCAGCACCATTCAAATTGGTAAAGTAAATAAACAGATCAAATAGTTTTTTATTTGTTGTTCAGTATTGTGCGTGTAGTTGGCAGCTTTTTTAGTATTTGAAGAGAATTCTAACGGCTTAAATAAAACAGCTAGTGAGGGTGAATAAAAATGAATTTTTTTTGACCTCGGTTCGCCAATTGGTTGCGTGAGAAATGGGGAAACAAAATTAAATGGCAATCATTTGAACTTATTTCTTCAGCAAAATAATAACAAAGATGTGATGTAACACGGAAACCATCTTTATCATTTATAGGTAGAGGGGTTCCAAAAATTTTTTTCTGTTTTTTATATCATTTTGTTTTCAAAAATTGCGTGTTTTGATTTTTAAAAAAATGTTTGCATTCTTGAATTGCTTTGTTGCATTTTAAATTTAGACGTTAATGCAGATTCAAAGTGAAGTTAAAGCTGAATCAATATTATTGATTTTTAAATTCATCTCTTGTCGTTTGGTGGCGCCAGCGTTTAACTTAATGTGTTTGTGACGTAAATTAAAAGAAAAAATTAATTTAGCTTAATACATTTTTACCATTTGGCCTTGCAATTAATATAAATTTTTGACTGAGAAACAAATTCAAATTAAATGAAGGCCATAAAAATGTAAATGTTCTATGACGTCATTCGTGTACGAATTTAAATAATAAAAAGGAAAGGAAATCTTAAGAGCTTAAAATTAATTTAGTTTTTATTTTAGTGAAAAGCTCATTTTTATGTTTAAATTTAATAAGCTCCTTGTTACTATGGCATTTTTGACTTACTAGTATAATATTCTTCTTTTTCTAAAAAAAAATCGATAATGCTGTTTATGTTAAAATAAAATCAACTTTTCGTTTCTTAAATTTAATTAACTTTTTGTTTTTTGATTTTTCACTCATCTTATTAAAGTGGAGCGGCAGCATTATTGCTATTTTGAAAGTTGTTTACGTTTGACATACTGTACTACAAGAAAAAATAGCAATATAAAAATGTATAAAAGTTGCATTATACATTAAATATCCATCTGTGCAATTTTGTTTTAATAAAAGCTATGGAAAATAATTGTACTTTAGGTTCCACAATATCTCATAGCTAGTTATAAGTTGCAGTCATCTTTAATTAAAAGTGCAGCTTAACATAATTTGATAAAACTATGCTTTTGATAAACTAGTTATGTTAAAAGGCAAAGTACAAAACTAGTCGTATACAGTATTGTCATCTTACCGACTGTAGACAGGATGTTCTTGACATTAGAAAAATATCAACATACAAGCAGTTAGGAAGCGATCTGGCATTCTATAAAATATTTTTTTTTTACGTATTATCATTTTATGAGACTTAACTGTAACCGGATAAGTTACACATGTACAGTTGTAAACTTAGTCGCAAAAACGACTTTAAGAAGAACATATTTTATATGACTAGTAATCAACATTTGACTTTTTTTTTTTTTTTTTTTTTTGCTTGACCAATCGTGACGTCATTAATTTTGTGCGTTTATTTTTCTGTTTTTTATACACAATATATTTTTTTATGCTTTCAAAGTGATGTCATGCGTACATGAAAATTGACACATCACGATTTTTCACTGTTGATATGAATTACATTGAGATTAAAACTATTACAAGCATGTAATAGAAAGTAATAAACACGAAAGATGTAGTACGTGATATACATGTCTGCTTTTATTATTATTATTATTTTAGAGTTTGGCATTTTTTACTTTTGAGCATATAACACCGTGGTCTGTGTTTGTGTGTTTGGACGCGAGAGAAAACTCGTATAAGGCAAGAATACACTAAACCAGAGGGCACTGACACACACAAGGTCCTCTACACTCTTATTCACTCTGTCAGTCATCAACCTTTGTTTAAAATTTTCTCTCAGTTTTTTTTTTTAGTTTTTACCACCACATCCCTCCCTCTTCCTTCATAGCCTCCCACTACCACCCCCATCTCCACTTTTACTCATATACTCACTCGAAATTTTCTCCCAACTGAAACTAAGCATTTTTTTTTTCTATTGAAAATTTACCTTGGTTGTTGTATGTTAGTGGCGTGGGTGGATATGTGTGGCACTTCCGCGTACAACAACCACTTCAACTTCACACTTTTCTATTAATTAAACATGGCCTCATCCACCTCAAATCTCTTTTTACTGGTCCCCCAATCTCCATCAGACTATCCCTTACCAAAAACTTTATACCCTTAGTTTCAGTACTGTACGTATGGGTTATTATTAAATAACATAGTGCATTTTAATCGCCATTTTCTACATGTCTTTTGATAATCTATGTTAATTTTCGCACATTTTACGCATCTTACACGCCCATCTATAAATTAGTCGTTATTGGTGCAAAACCAAACTTACAATTTTATATTATGTATGTTTTTATGAACGGGTGGGGTGGGAGAAAGTTGTAATTAATTTGGACTTTATCAGGAGGTGGAGTTAATGTGATTTATTTGAGGTGGTTTATGTGGGTGGAGTTAAAATATGATTTATATTAGTTGGATGGGATCCAAAATAAACCACACCCTTTCACATAAACCAAAACGTAAAGTGATTTTAGGACCATACATCAAAAAAATAATTTTTTTTATGTTTTTCTACTCCTCCCACCAAACGACTTTTAACTCATAAACGAATCTTAGTGGCATCTGAAAATGAAAAATGATCGATATTGTGGCAGCTGATTTGATCAGTGATAAAGTTGATAAGTTTGTAATAAATTATATTTTCGATAATTTATTATTCGGAACACATACTGTATGTTATGTGATTAGTGGATGATTATTACTGCTGTGAAATATGAAATGTTGGTCAATAAAATTTAAAAACAGGGGGAAAAAATCTTGCGCATTCAGGTTATGTGTTTGTAATGAAAATTCTGCATATCAAATTATTTTAAACGACTTAGTTGGTAATTTCCTGGAATTTATGTTCAATTTTTACTCGGTAATTTTCTGCATTATGCATTTTTTTAAAATATCGTTTCCTCTTCGATAATTTTATAGTTTGTGTAATTGTTTTAATGGTAGAGAAGGCGTTAAACGTGTCAGATAGATGTCTGTAGAAAATTGATAATGTTTTTGTCTGCATTATTCGACCGCGAAAACGTGGACAACTTGTAGCTGTAAATAATAGTTAAGGGAACCGCAATTGGGTTAAGTGAACCAGTAAGAAAACCAGTTAAATGATTTTTCATCACTTTTTTTTTAATGTACAACATGAAAGAACGGCACTGTAGTTTCTTAATAAACTCTATTCCTCATAAGCTTAGTAACACATTTTTTTAAAAAAATATTATACAGTACTTAAAATAGCATCTGATTAATATTTTTCTTTTACTTTAATAGGATTACATTCTTTCATCTGCCACATCTGATTTACAGCACCAGGACCTGCATTCAGCATTCATGAATCCAGAACAGGTAACTTGACAAATTTTTATATTTTCCTTTTAAAAAAAAAACTTTCAATCAGTGAAATTCTTAGCATTTCTATGAATTACCAGAATTTTTTGGAAACATTTATCGTAATAAAGATAAACGTTTTTTGACTCTCATTTGGGTCACACTGTTACGATATCAGATTTTTGTAATCACATTTTTTATCAAAGTCAATTAGACATTGAATTTAATCTCATGGAAGTGAGCTGATTTGTTTAATATACTGTAATATCTTTGAGCTTTTTATCTTGAATGTTTTTAATGCCAAGGTTAATTTAGCTAAATCGTAATCTGGAAGCTTATTGTAGTGTTTTTATGAAGTGTATAAATGAGGAACCACTAAAGTTTAGGTTTTTTTTTTTTGGCATCTTAAAATGTCAATTTATTATTTAAATAGTAAATTCAATCTTTTTGAAAGCGAATTTAGTGTCCTGAAAGCCATGTTTGGTGTCTTGGAAGTCAAAATTCGTATCTTGAATGCAAAATTCTTGTTTTTTTTTATTTTTTATTTTATTGTTAGTTTTTAGTCTAAGGGTGGCTTGAATAGTAACTCACGTCACTATAACTGTAATGATATAAGCTTTAAAAATGTATTTTTATGTATGGGGTTATAAGCACGTAAAAGTTCCATGTGCTAATAAAAATGGCTATTACCCATTAGTTTTTATTTTAGTAAAGTAAGTTGGTCATGTTTGTTCTTAAGATGTATGCGATGCTCATAAAAAGCGCTACACTTGTTAATTGTTTTGACGAGTATATTAATTTCATCGCCTGTGTAGACGGTGATCATCATCATCGTAATTAAACGTGTAATGTGTTTGTAGATAAGGCGTGTTCCTCTCAGGAAAAAGTTTTTTTTATTGTTATTTGTTTTACCACCACTTTTTTTTCTGTTACGTTTTATCAGCGATTTCTTTTTCTTAATGGGTAAAGTCAGTAGAACAACAGACATGAAGAAAGTGAATGTAATCATTTTTGTTCTACATGTACATTAGTTGGGTTAATGAAGAGAAAGACAGACCACACGCACTACAACGAAAAAATAATCTTTAAGAAAAAAAATTTAAAAGAAGAGATAAAAAAATAATTTTTAGATTCTGCATAAATTTTTATTTATGTTGGAAAAAAACCACTCATCACCTCAATGCTATAAGGCAACACTAAAAATATTAGCTGGTTTTTTTTATGTTTCTATTTAATATTTACGGATTTTCAATAAGAGAAATGAAAAGTGAGCACTTGAATGCTAATTAATGTCTAACCGGTTTACTAAAATGAAAATATGCATTATTTACATTTTAATTTTTTATCTTTGGTGTAATTTATGTGATTTTTATGCTTTTGCTTCAGATAAGATTTGGTTTTTTGGTGATTTATTTCAAGGAAAATTGCATATGAATAGGAAATGAAGTTGTTTAAATAGCAAATTAGCAATTAATGTTTAAAACTTAAATTTACACTCAGAATAAAAAGTTATTATTACAGTATTAGGGAAAACTTTTATGTACAATATTTATATTTTATTTATGTATTATTAAAGTTTGTTATAATTAAAGTATGTATAGAATAGCAATAAATGAATAAATAATTTCTAATGTTTTTATGGGATTACGAGTTTTATGGCCATTGCTTTTTGTTGTGGTACTCCGTTATTTTCTTTTTTAAATTGCCATCTGTTATTGTTGTTAACGTTGATAAATAAAACATTTTCATCTTTCCACCCTTCATTTTTTTCTCTTTATAATATTTCTTTGTCTTTTCCCCTCCGCATGTAATTAGCGAGTGGTTTGGGTTTTGTTTCTTTAAATGAGAAACAAGGGCGTGTATTTATAATACAGTATTTTCATTCACAATATCTAACAAAAGTGTCTGATTTGATTTTTAAAAAAATTCTTACTTAACAAGTACTGTGTAAATGTTCTTTGTTAAATCTTTGTGCATCATTCAATTAGCTTGTCAATAATAAACAGCTGCTAAAAAATAATAAAATTTAAATGTTTATTTTTCAGACATTTCACACTCCAAGTTTTGGGGATGAGGACTTTGATTTGCTTCCATTGGGCCTCGGGCAACAAGGAATGGACCCAAATGCCGGTGGTGGAATGTCTTATCTTCAACAACAGCCACAGGTAAATTTCTGAAAAAAATGTATTTGCAGTATTGCGAATGTTTTCTATTGTGTTATTTCAGTCATTAGAAAGAGATGTTATTTGATGATTATTGAAACATTGCCAACATCACTTTCATAACATCATTAATTGTACTTGATTATCCAAGTTGATGAAAGCACTATTTGGTTTGCAAAGCTTTTAAAGAATGCATTATACTTTTTGTCAAGAAAATTCTACCGAGATTTATAATTTAATAAAACTAAATTTGATACGAATGTTTTTGAAATATTGTCAATTTGCAGCATTAAATTCTCAGCCGATTGTCGTTTAGTAATTAGTTTAAGTGAAGATTTTGGCTGTGTTCCAGTTCCAGTAATTAAGAAAGTGAAGTTGACAAACATGAAATACATTAGCTTAATGAAGGCGACATTAGATAAGAAGTGAAGGGGGAGAAAAGCATTTCATTTCCATTTAAATACAGTATTAAAAGTTTATTGTTTAAACTTTGACCATACAAGTTTACCTATGCGCAGCTTTAATTAACTTAAAAGACTTAACGAGTTAGTCATTGTTGAGGTTAGGTTAAACTTAGACATATCGACCATGAGGCTGGAAATATCCTGTTTATATAACCTTGCAAAAGTGGAAAAGTATTTGTTTTAAAGTTAGTATGTTTGAAAATTGAAGTACTCAACAAATGTTGATGTAAAACAAAAGGAACTTAATAAATGTTTATTGTAATGCCTGTTTTAAACAAACGTCAAAACTCAAGCCATTTAATGCTGAGGTCATTGATAATTACAAAAATGTGTACAATGTAAGACACCTAATTGTTGGTGATTGACGGTACATGTAGATTGATGATGAGTTTTGCATGGGCGTTTAAAACGCCGCGCCGGTTTTATTCTTTAAGGAACAAAACCTCATGCTGTGATTGACATAGGAAAGATTAATATAACTTATTAGAGTGCCGAATTATAAAACTTTTTTTGTTGCTTGAAATAGATGTCACAAGTTCATCAAATGATGCCACCTCCTTCTCAACCCGTTACTCATTATGTACAGAACCCGGCTGAAGTGTACGGTCAAAACCCGATGTATTTGACATCAATAAACTCGGACATGTCAGTTAGGTAAAATGAAAACGTGTTTTTGTATATATATTTTTGTCATATACTAAAATTTTATTTTTTTATGCAGTCAAAATTATGATGATCAAGTGGCAAGTCAACAGCAGTATGAAATGGAAATGAATATGGTGATGGGTGGTGGTCACCATCCACAACAGCATAATCATAATCCGGTTGACAACGTTATGATGTCTGATGTATCTTCATCAGTTGCTCCGACATCCGGATTCCTAACAACTATTAGCCAAGCACAACTCTCGTCCCAGTTAGGACTTCATTTTGGTGGTGTCGCACCACAGCCATCGAACAGCTCACCCAGATCTAACCAGACTTCTTCCCCCGGCCAGGAAACAAGTGAAGATAGCGATGATAATGTTCATCAATTGGGTCATGTATGTAAAACATTTAGAAGCAAACTGAATAGGTTAATTAAATTATTTTTAAATGCTTAAATTAATTAGTTGATTGGTGGTTTGGGAGCAAAAAGACCATCTCCAGAACCAGCAGTTGGGAGCAGCAAAGCAATAACGAAGAAGCCAAAAGCAACGAAAAAAAAGAAGAAGAGAGATCCCAATGAACCACAAAAGTACGTGCCATTACATGAGAATACCTATAATTGCATTTTGATTGTTATATAATTTGATTGTTATATAAATGACACTTGAGTATAAAACGGAACCTACATTATCGTTTTTAAAACTATTATACGAGTATGTCAATTTCTAATTTGTGATTTTTTAACTTATAGACCAGTAAGCGCTTACGCTTTGTTTTTCCGAGACACCCAGGCTGCGATTAAAGGACAAAACCCAAATGCTAGTTTTGGAGAAGTTTCCAAGATTGTTGCTTCGATGTGGGACACATTAGATGAAGACCATAAAAATGTGTATAAAAAGAGAACTGAAGCTGCAAAGAAGGAATATTTGAAAGCTTTAGCTGCATACAGAGCTAGTTTGGTTTCTAAGGTATATTATTATTATTGATTTTTTGTGAATTTTAGTAATACTTTTGCGTTTTAGGGAGCAACTGACCATTCAGATTATGGAACATCGTCGACATCAATCTCACCACCGTCTTTGTCACCTCCAGCCACATCAGTTGTATCTTCTTCGTCGTCTTCATATGGCATGGGATCTGGTCCAATTTACGCTTTAGCAGCAAATTCTAATGGAATGGGAAACACAAATTCGGGAAACGGTGTTGGGGGAGGTTGTATTAATAATAATAACCAACCACAGCAGCTGTCCCCACTGCAGAAAAAGTCACCTTTGTTAACGTCATTAATGGAAGGAAGCAATTCCAATTCTGGTAGTAGTCCTCCTGCTCATACATCTATGTCGCCACCTTTATCCAATGTACAGGTAAATATAAACAAGTTTTATCAGTTATTTGCAAATGATATAATACTAAATACTGTGTAATGAATTAACAGATGCATTCAATGCAACTTTCACCACCTTCCCAGCAACTGCAGCAACAGCTACACATACAACAGACACAGCTACAGACATCGATGAGGATGATATCTCCAATGGCTGTACAACACCAGCAACAGCAACCACCTTCAACTGCGCCTTATTCGTCAATAGTAATACCTAATTCAGTAAGCTAAAATTGAACTTTTCAATCTGTTGAGGTAAAATTAACGGTTGATTAATTGTTTCTTGTAGGGTAATTTAAACATGGTTCAAGGTGTGGAAGGTGGTCAATCACAACAAATAATGCATTTTGATCGCTTAGGGTCTGGAACCTGTCTGCGAAACGGTTGTACTAATCCTGCAGTGGAAAGCACTGAATGGGACAGTGAATACTGCAGTAACGATTGCGTAGTTAGCCATTGTAGGTGAGTCGATTTATACTTGAAAATGGCTTTGATATATTTATGGTTTTTTTATTGTTTTTCAGAGACGTCTTTACAGCGTGGGTTGCTTCTCGTCAAGCCACCAACTCTTACGCTTCAGTCAAGTGAAATGTTACACTGGCTTAGACGTTTTAATCAGAAACCATCTAATTTTGAACTTAACATTAATAATATACTGTATATTCGACAGCAGCCATGGGCGGTTTGCCCTTGTGACGTCTTGACATCAACGCTTCAACTGCTTGCACTTCGTTATTATTTTGTTTTTGTTTGTGCTGGGTTTACATTAAAAAAGAGTATCAACTTTATAAAAATTTAATAAAATATTTATATAGTGGTTTTTTTCTTATTTTTGTTGTTGGCTTAGAGAGTGTAAATCCAGATATTATCGATCGACTATGTTAAGTCAAATTATTGAAAACTTTGTGTATACTTAAAACATTCTATACCTTTTTTGACGTTCGTCTATTTGTAGTGTAATTACAAATATATTAATTATATAAATTTCTTTTTAAAAAGAATAATTGCGCTGATGGAAATTTATGGGTATGAATTATTATAGTTCGTTTGATTATTATTGAATGATCGAAAAAATTGCCCATATTTATGTTGAATGATTTTATGAAACAGTTATGTTTCGTGCAATATATTTGCCGTATTAATTTTTCGACTGTAAAATTCTTAGAAAAAAAAAAAGGTTATCAATCTTATGTCGTCTATAGATCTATATATTATATCCAATTTTTAACAAAAATCCTTTTGTTTAATGAATTGAAAATAATTATATAAAAGATCGGAACCGGAAACTTATTTTTGTAATTTAGCACTTTTCAGAAATAAGATGAGAAAAGCTAATGGCTTTTTCCAGTGTTGAATTTAGATTTTTTTGTAGTTCTAGGCTGTGCTTTTTGATCAACTTCACTGGAAAAAACTCTTTGAAAAATGTTTAGAGTACTGAATGTATAATTTGGTGAACGAATTTCTTTTTAGAAAAAAAGGAAGCGTATATAATAATAATGAATTTTAATTTGCCTTAATTGGGCCTCTTCTTATTTTTGGGTTGAAAGAATCAAGATTATAGTTGATAATCTTTATTATTAATGTTATGTCTGACGTACCGGTACATACAAACACTTAAATAATGTCAAACTTAACTGTAACTTGTAAAATTAAAGTTTCGAATTTGGAAGGATTTCTATTATCGAAATTCTTTCCAAAAGTAATTTTAAGGATGTGATCGTATTTCTTTATTATTCATAAACGTTGCAACTTGCCGGCATTAGAGATGGAAGATTTAATAAATAGAAGTTCAAATTTGGGTAAAATGGCATACTGTAGTTCTGTCGTTTTCCAATTAATTTTTTCTAATGCAGTTCGTGATAAACTCTAAAATTGCATAAGATCGGCTTCAGAGAGAATCGGTAAAATTTTGTCTCTTGGTTTTTTTTTTTCGAACAGTAAAGTTGCGAATATTTTTATGAAGCCGTTGATTAAATTTGACCATTTTGTAGTAAATTCAATTCATACAGTTTCGAAAATCGTACATTTAATAAGCTTTTTATAAGCAGTAGGGAAATGAACCTGGAGTTATAACTCTGGAACCAAATGAGCTCTGCCTGCAGTCAATATGCCATCTAGCAAATATACTGTACTTTCGGTTCTACAGTACCGTACAGTATAATTACAAATAACATACAGTCCAAATTACATACAGTAGCTAAATTAGTACCCGATTTCAAATATTAAATTTTATAGGTATCTAGCCCATCGAATTTAAGGGTATGGAAATAGCCATATTAAGGATATTAAAATGATATCAAATATATTATTGATAAACATACAGCTTAATGGCTAAATTGGTATATTGTAAGTATACTTAAAGCAAATACTATATTAAGTTATTCTTCTATAGTACAGTATTTACTTAAAGCAAATACAGTATCATAGTTGTTTTTGCTTAAAATCGTCTCAAAGTCGACTTAAAATATTCTAAGCCGATTCAAGCTATAGCCGGCTTTATAGCGGTTTCATGTGTGCAAGTAAGCCGACGACTTTTGAGTCGAGTCGGCGGTCGCTCATCACTAAAATTGAATATTGATTAAAAAAAGTACCGGCAATCATGTCTGATACTTGGAATGACATTCAAGAATTTAAAAAGCGGCAGAGTAGTTTGAGAGAACGATTTAATAAGCGAAGAAAAGAGCGAGAAGAAATAGTGCAAAGTCTTACAGCAGGTTTGTTTTTCCTTGCTGGTGCTCATTTTCGTTTGTTATTAATGTCATTTGTGTTCTATTTGCAGATTTAGCATCACCTATCAGCACCACAGCAACTCAGACTCCGATTGTTCCATCAACTTCTACTTCTAATAGTAGTTCTTCTACGTCAACTGTTTCAGTTTTAAAAAATACAGATGTACAAGTTAGTCTCGCTCATGCCTCAAGTCCTCGTCCAGTCACGTCTGGTGCCGCCGAATCTACCTCTCCAGAAGACTCATCTGCTACAACTGACAACAAAGTTTCTTTGGTGGAGCTAGACCACATTTTGACTTCTGATCGTTTGGTTGAGAGAAAGTTATTGCATTCACTATGTGAATTATCATTAAATTTACCGGTCGATTCGAGAGCTTTATTGTCTGCAGTTAGTAAAGCTTGTACAGATCAGCGAGAAATCAGTCATCTCTTGATTGAAAATTTGTTGCAAAAATTTTCAGCTCAAGACTTGATTAGCATTAAAGAAGGATTTACAGCTGATGGGAAATCATGCTTAGTTGTTACTGGAGCAGAACATACAAAAGTATGCAAAATTTATTTCGTGATTAATCTTTTCTTATTCTGATTTTGTTTTGTTAATTAGTTGATGGTTGTGGCTAACGAAATTGATGCCGTTCAGTTAGGTTCAACAGTAGCGGTCAAATCCACTGGAATGTTAGTAACTCGTATCATATTTAAATTTTTATAGAAACTAAAAATGATGTTGATACTTTTAGAGATTATAAGTCAACATCCGACTTTTCATCGAAACTGTCAGCTGCTAATGCATCAAAGAAAATCTCAGAGAAAAACTCGGAGAGCATTGAAGTAATTAAAATTGATATACAATTTTTTTTTAAAGCAGTATTATATTGATGTTTTATTTTTATTAAAGAGTTTACTGTCTTTACCTTCCACTCGTGAAAAAGAAAGTAAAAAAATGGGCGAAGAAATTTTAGAGTTACTAAGTAAGCCAACTGCAAAAGAAAAATCGCTGGTTGAACGATTTAAATCGCAAGGAGGTAAACTTTTAAAAATTTATTTCGTCAAGTAATTTGTGATTTTTAAATTGTTAAATCAATTATAGGTGCTCAGGTACGCGAGTTCTGTCCTCATGGAACAAAAAGTGAATGCATGAAATTGAACGGTGCCCAGGAAGCCTGTCGTCGTTTACATTTTAAAAAAATAATTCAGAAACATACAGATGGTATTCTTCTGCTACTTTTACTAGGAAAAGATTAATACTTATTTGATAAAATTGTTTTTCTACAGACTCGTTAGGAGATTGTTCGTTCCTTAATACATGTTTTCATATGGATACTTGTAAAGTAAATTATCGCTAATTTTGAAATTTAAGTTTTATATTGATGGTAAAATTTTTTATAGTACGTTCATTATGAAGTGGACCACTCTAATGGTTCACCAGAAAAGCCGAAACAGATTGACGATAAAGAGAATTTAGTCAATATTTCTGAAGGCAAGCCAGTTTCTACACTGTTTCCACCACAAGTATGAAACCCTGATTTTCAGTTTTGAAATAATCGAATTTATACTATATTATTTTATGATTAATAGTGGGTGCAGTGCGACCTTCGTTATTTTGATATGACAATTTTGGGTAAATTTGCGGTTGTAATGGCAGATCCTCCATGGGATATTCACATGGAGTTACCGTACGGCACCATGTCCGACAACGAAATGAGGCAATTAAATATTCCAGCTTTACAGGACGAAGGGCTTATATTTCTTTGGGTTACAGGACGGTGAGGTTTTTGGTAAAAGAAAGTCGTTTTTAATTTTACAATCTATGATTTGGTATTTATTTAGAGCAATGGAGTTGGGAAGAGAGTGTTTGAAACTGTGGGGTTATGAAAGATGCGATGAATTAATTTGGGTAAAAACCAATCAACTGCAAAGGATTATAAGAACTGGCAGAACTGGACATTGGTTAAATCATGGAAAAGAACATTGTCTGGTAACTTGTGCATTAAGTAGACTTGTAATATGACGTTAATATGAACTAAATATTATTTCAGGTGGGAATGAAAGGTAGTGGAGCTTCATTCAATCGAGGATTAGATTGTGATGTAATCGTAGCTGAGGTAAGAGCTACAAGTCACAAACCAGATGAAATTTATGGCATTATTGAAAGATTGTCACCTGGGACTCGAAAAATTGAATTGTTTGGTCGGCCCCACAACGTACAACCAAATTGGTACGTTGTAACGACATTTAAAATTTTTACTTCATATTTCATGATTGCCGCAATATTTTATTTAGGATTACTTTGGGGAATCAGTTGGATGGTGTAAGAGTAATTGACCCAGAATTGATAGCCCGATTTCGAGAAAGGTATCCAGATGGAAATTGTATGACTCCACAAAACAAATCTTAAAAATTACAAACGGTATATTAATTTTATTATAATATACTAAAGAAATGAAATTAGTAAGGCGTAATCGGAGTGTATTATTTTAATAACAGCCAAGTGCAATTTAAAAGCAACTAATTTCATTGGAATTTTCATCGTGGCTAAAGATCAAGGTTTTAAAATGTTCTCAATGTTCGAGTTTATTTCATTTTAATTTAACTTCATGAATAATTATTTGTACCGTAATAAAATATACAATAATTATATTCTTGCAAAATTAAGACTAAAAGTTTTCCGCTGCTGAGTATTATTTACAGTAGTTCCTAATTAAAATTTCCGCTGTTAATTTGCTATGACGTATGTACATGTGGACGCTGCGATATTAATATCGTTCAATACTATCGTTGACATTCGGCATTATTTTGTTTCTGCCGTTAAATGTTGGATAAATTTGTAGATTAGTTGAACTATTTCGTTAGATGATTACTTTATTTTGACGAAATGATTATTTTGTTACTTCAATACACTTAAAATGTAATAATAGTTTTTAAAATAATCTTCCAAACCTATTCAGAAATCGTGAAGGACAGATGGAATTACTGTGCAACGGGTGGGTCCAGCGTCGTCATCCAACTGAATTTACGTTTATCTCAACATAAAACTCCTGGAAATGTAAAAGATGAAGTTTCTTTTTTTTATTTAGTAAAGCCTATGACGTTAGTTGTCTTGATATCTAATCTTGTTTATCAATTTGTAGAAATCAGAATAGCAGTTTTTATGTAATTTCATACGAATGGTATCCAATCACTGCCTTGAAACAGTCACGTATATTATATAATAAAGCATTATTTGGTGATCATTATATTCGTAAGTTTACTTTATTTTACTTAGTATTCATTCGAATGTATAATAACTTAATGTGAATGTTGTTAATTATCTGTTTAATATCACGACTTACTTATTTTATTTAGATTATAAAGTGATCGCTACATTTTTACTCTGTGGAACTTCCAACTTGCAATTCTAGTCCTCGCACAAATTGTGTTACAAATGAATGAACCGTTTATATAGTTTATTATAAATTATGGGCTCCTGCATTAGTAAAGATCGGCCACGTCGTAACTCACGACGTAGAAATGTATCCGACCAAAATTGTGGAGTCACGGAAACTGACAGTAGAGCAAATAATCACAGAAGTCAATATCGAAGCGAGCACAGAAATCACATTCCTGTCAATCTATTTAGGTCAAACTTATTAGGACAACATTATTTTGACATTGACTCGTTAGTTCTTGATACATTAACAATTATTAGGACATTAGTTGATAAGTATGGTGTTTGTATTGTGGCACACTTGAATATTTTGTTTGAAAGTTTATTAATTTTATTAGTGATCAAGCCGCACCAATATCTCTTCAAAAATTACATGCAATTGCTGATAGAGAGGATGGATGGTTAGCAGTTGTTCATTCAATGGTTCATATCATTCCAATGGATGATCCATTAGGTCCTGCAGTGATAACTTTTTTACTGGATGATTGTCCTTTACCAACTAAGGTAACTATTTTACCAAAGTTATAAAAAATTACTTTAATTTTTTTAAGGGTTATAATTTAGTTATTATCTTGTTCAAGACATTTAAATGTCAAAATTGTTTGTTGATAGGAGTGTGTTACGCAGTTGGTGGAAGCTTCTGGTTTGAGCACTGAACTGGTAAAACTTGGCACGAAAAGTCCGACTTGGCACCGAAACATGTGTGTCGTTTTAGGCTGTATTGCTGAGAAGATGGCCGGTATATTTTGATGATTATTGTATTTGTTAGAGTATTTATGGTAAAATTTGTGTTGCATTTAATAGGACCAGGCAGCATCGCTTTGTTATCACAAAATACGCTGGAATATCTATTTTCTAATCTGGTACAATTTCAAGGGTTTTTCTTTAATATCGAAATCGTTTTTAAATTATACATTTTGATTATGACAAGGCCACAGACAGAGATCCAGCGGTTATTCTTTTTGCTTTATTGGCATTAGAGAAATTTGCTCAAACTAGTAAAAATCTGATATTTTATTGAATTTGACAGTAATTGTATATGATGTAAAATTTTTATATAGGTGAAAACAAGCTTACTATTAATAGATATATGGCCAAAGTTGATCATCGGCATCTGGAAGTATTGGAAAGGTGGTTAAATGATACCGACTATACCAAGAAACAAGTCGCATTTTGCTCACAATGGTGTTTAGATAATCTGTGTAAGTCAAATTTATTTTCTTATAAATTCAAGTTCATTATTATTATATCGAACTATTTTATGTTTTTTGGTCTATTATTGCTGAACATTGGCGCAGTTATCAAAGAGGTAATTAGTTAAATGCGTCATTGAATTTTGTGATAAAGTTACATTATGTGATTAGATAATGTGCGATATATATCTTTTATATTTATAGGATCGTGTTTTAACATATAAATACACTGACCGTTCCAATCTGAATGCAATGCTGAATAGCAACGACGTTAGCGAATATTTAAAAATATCTCCGGATGGCCTACATGCCAGATGTGATGCGTCTTCCTTTGAAAGTGTTCGTTGTACGTTTCAAGTTGATGCTGGCGTTTGGTACTACGAGGTCACTATTATAAGTTCTGGTGTAATGCAAATTGGATGGGCAACCAGGAATAGCAAGTTTTTAAATCATGTAAGATGTTCTGTGTAGCTAGTGGAATATTCAGAGAAACATCGAAATTACTCTTATCATTTATCTCAGCGCGATAATAAAATTAAAAGATCATTTCACTTCACAACTTTAAATTAAGTATCTCAAAAGGCAATTCTAGTCATTAGATAATCGAATTTTGCGTCATCAAATCTAAATTTAGCTACTTTAAAGTATAAATAAAGTACAGAATGATCATAAGATATGTGTTCATGCTGGCAATAAATATCTTGCATGACTTGCAATTGGTATTTTTCTCTCATATTTAATGCCAGTATTACTGTATATTTGAATACATATCTTATTATTGCTATGTAAATGTTGGATCTCAAAAATCAAATTTAATTATTTTAAAATGTTTTTAGTGCCTATCACTTTGCATAGCAGTAAATGTTTTTTTTTTTTTTCAGTTTTAAAAATTGCAGCAATTTAAAATATTTTATGAATTTGCATGAATTAAAATGATTTTGGTTCAAAAATTAAAATTTATTTGTTTTGTAGGAAGGTTATGGGATCGGAGACGATGAATTTTCACTGGCGTACGATGGTTGTAGACAGCTGATTTGGTATAATGCCGGCAGTAAACCTCATTCACATAGGTGCTGGCGACCTGGAGACGTATTGGGAACTCTGCTAGACTTAGAATTAAAGCAAATTTTATTTTATTTGAATGGTGAACCACTCAATCAGATGTACAATGATGTTTTCCAGAACGCAACGTAATTATTTCATTATTCATGCAATTTTGAACGTACAATATGATGCATTAATTTATCGTATTGTTTACTTTTAGAACTGGTTTTTTTGCTGCAGCAAGTTTTATGTCATTTCAGCAATGCGAGTTTAATTTTGGTAGAAAGCCTTTCAAGTTTCCTCCCAAAGATAGGTCTTTTTCAAATTTCAATGACAGTGCCACTTTATCCAGTGAAGAAAACTTAATTCTTCCTAGGTAAATACAATACGGTACTCAGAAACTATATCTGAAACTTCAAGACAAAGTCTTGCATATTATAATAAAATTTTAAGCGATTTCTTATAATGTTATTAGTGAACTCGTTATAAAGATTTTTTAAATGTTGGCATGTTATGACAAAATATTAACTGTTTTTATTTTAGGCATCTTAAACTGCAGTCGTTATGGCAAACACCAGTTAAAGAAGATTCCTGTACTCTGTGTTTTGATAAAAAAGCAACTGTAAGATTAGAACCATGTGGCCACAGGTATAATGTTGTATTTTAACTCATTTATTGTTTAAATAGTTGTAGTATTGATATTATTGTTTTATTTTTAGTGGGTTTTGTTTACAATGTGCACTTCAGCTTGATTTGTGTCCCATGTGCAGAAGCAGTATCGATAAGCGATCAGAAATTACATGAACAAAGTAAATGCTTCCTTTAACAAGTACGTAAATACAGGCATTGAAAGATGCGAACATGGAGAAATTACCGCAATTTGTTTTAGGGGTTGTGATAGGGAGCTGGGGGTGTTATCTATTTGTTTTTATATGCAAATTGTTGCAAACGTATAAAACGTTTTACTTGCGGTGTAGTAGCTGATGGAAATGCTTTGCCAAATTTTTTCTATTTTTAATTTTGAAAATTCTCTTCTATATTAATACTGGAAAAATCATACCATTTTGCGTAAATTGCTTAATCGATGTTTTTGTGTGGTGGGTATGCCACTGGTATCTTGTTTTTCTTATTACGGTTACATTTCATAAAATGCTTTTTTGACTCGAGGAAAGTTCTCTTCCTCTAAACCAGTTTAAAGTCTAAACCCGAAAGAGTATCATTCAGTAAACGCGTGAATGATCGTGTTAATAGTGAGATGAAACTTTGAGATAAAAACCTGTTGAATGTGATTACGTAACGTACGTATATTTTGATCATATTTTTAAAACAAAAGCATAATTTGTTACCCATCGATCATTTGGATGTTAACTCTCGAGAACAACTATTATGTAAAATAGCTTTTTTTCTCCTCTCTTCTGTTATCACTTTATTGTAAGTTAAGTCAACCTGTTTACATAAAATAGATAGTTTTTACATGCTTTAGTATTTTATTTCTCCATATTCGACAATAACATTAAACCCTCAGAATACTGTACTCTATTGCTGAAAAAGTTACGTTTGATGAAAGAAAAAAATATTTTCAAAGCGGGTTTTGAAATTCCTGCTGCAGGCTCCAATCTTTTAGCAAAACAAGTGGAGGTGGGTCCAAGGCAAACATTCCTTTGGATCTTTTGAAAAAAGTTATTTTTTTTTATTATTTTATGATGACTCAACATGGTCATGTTTTTTAAATGTTTATTTCAAATGCACTAAAGAAGTTGAGTCGATTGAAGCTTAAATTTTCGTTGGGCCCATTGATGAGACCAGAAAATAATAGCCCTTGATTTTTCTATTTAAAAAACTTAAAAAAGATTAGTCAATAAATATTTAAGTTGTCACGCCAATATACATTTATTAATTGATTTAATTTAATAATAGTTGTCATATTGGTAAATAAGTTAAGTTGGAACATCATAGGGCACAAGTACATTATCAATTTTGACACAGTCCCATTTAGGAATTTCTGGGCACCAAAATGTTTTTAAATTTTTAATCTAATAATGAAGTTTCGCAGTTTATATAATGTCAAATCTCAAAAAGTCACATGGTTCATAGCTTTTATCAAAAACAAGTATTTTATTGATTTCAGTTTAAGTTGTACAGTATTAACTTTGAAATATCAATGCGCTTTAAAAGCGCGGGAAAGTGCTCTTGTGTAACAAACATTTACGCATGCGCGATGAATAAAGAACGAAGTGTAGTGGTGGATACCTGAGTTGCGTAGAGTTATGAACAGAGGCTGAGAGATCGCGTTATGTATGTTGATGAAATATTGTGGTTGGAAAAGTGTGACTGTGGATTTTTGGTTGCTTCTGGTAAGTTTAAAACATTAAGTCATTTATGAACTTTGTACATCGTACTCTACGAAATATTTAATATAGCTATCTTGCAGTAGAGTGTTGCGTAAAAAAAATTCGTTGTTGAATAAGTTGAAGTAAGAGTTGGATCTCGTGACCAATGAGCGTAGATAAGAAAGGCGCCATTTTCGAGATCCACCCTTCGAAAATTTAGTAAGCGTTGTCTGATGCTATTGCCGATTATATATCTGGATAAAGCTGAAGAAATTTAGTTAAGGAGAACATTGACGTCATATATTATACAAATGCACACATAAAAGTTGATCAGGCATGTTCATTTATGAAGTTTTCAAAAAAGGCTTATCGAAGGCCCTTTCTCTTTGTCGTCTTCCCAGTAGAACTAGGAAAACATCCATACAAAGCATTAGATATACGTTTAAGCCTACTTAGTTTAGCATACATTTTTTTTAAAAAAAGAATCGTGTGCATCATTAAATTACATCACCTACTCCAAATGTGACTTGCACAGTTTCAATTCATTAGTGAGTATGAAGTTATGAACTAGGGTTGGGTCGTTTCACGTGATCATCAGTTCCTAAGAAAAATGTTTTGGAGAGGAAGGCAAGCAGGCGCGGCAAAGTCTTGTAAATACCGCATGTTTTCATTATAAATGTTACTCTCGTTATGGTAGCAGTCATCGAGCGAAGATGAATGACATTCCTTTTTCCTTCTCCGTTAGAAAAGGATAGAAAAAATGGGAGTGGAACTGGCCATACTATATAACTACAGTGACCTTAAAAAGGCCCTTTACTAGGCCATCTTTATTGTGGTTTAGTTTTTATGTTTGGGCATGTGCATTTGGCGTATGCACTTTATGACTTTGTTTTGAGACCTAAGTTCAACGAAGTTATCCACTCTAGTTACACATAAAAAAAAATTAAAGTCTTTACCTAAATAATTATTCATAATAAAAAAAACATTTAGTATTCTAAATGTATATTTTATTTGTTTATTGGCTCAAAGGGCTTTTTGAACTTTTTTTTTTTAGTTTAGTTTAGATTTTTTAAGACTAAAGATTTAGCATAAATATGAAAACAGTTAAAAAGTTAAGAAGTTTTTTTTAACTTAATAGTGTAAAAATAAATGACTTTAAAGAGCCCTTTTAACGTTTTTGTGTAAACATCATAATTGTCATCGTCTAAGCATTTAAATGTTTGAAATTATGTTCAGTTCAAATAATAAGCATATTAAATAACTTAATTGGAGTTCACTTTGTAATGGTAATAAGAATATGGATTGAGGGCATTTTGAAATAAAATTTTAAACATTTCTAAGAATCTATCAACTTAGTGAGATACAATTCTAAAGAAGTTATTACTGTATTTAAAATTATAAAGTTATTACTATTATTATTTAGAGAAGCAACATGATAATTTAATTATATGCATATAATTTTAAAATTTTCTTAGATTAAAACTTATTAAATTAAACTGACAAAAGTTGTAGTTAGATTTGATGAATATTCATACCATTTTTACGTTTTAGTAATTACAATAATAATAATTATAAAATACAAGTACTGTAACTTGTACTGTATATCTCATCTAAAATGCAGAGTAGATTAGGTCAATAGTCTCATTCTTAGCAAATGGGCTTTCTTTTTACGTTTAATTAATTTTTCCAAAACAACAGTTTAAAATAAATCTGAGAGCTTAGATGTTGCGTACATAAGGCTAATTGAGGATATTTATTAATATTTTGTAATTACTGTACTCAAATAATCTGTGCTGTTGGAAGTGAAATCAGATATCAGAGTAAATATTTTTCAGAAGTACATACCATTAAGATTTTTACTAGTAAATTATGTACTTTTTTTTTAATTTTTAATTGAGATAAATAGTACAAGAAGTAATTCAACGAATTCTTAATTAATAAAGTGATAAAAGTTACACAGTTGATTAAAATAACATTTTTTCACCTTCCGATTTGTTGTGTTACATAATTAATAATGTTTGATTTTGCCTCAAATATCACATTTTTCTTGGTCTTTTTATTATGATTATAAGTAAAATTGTAACTATAAAACGTTTATAAGTTTAGTGAAACATTGAAGTTGATGCTAAACTTGATTTTGATACTGAAGCGCGTTTTTATTTAATTGTTTTTGAGAGAAGATTAAATTCCTTTCTTCCGTTTGTCAACATTCCTGGAGTGGTTTTACTCATATTTTTTCTCAGGGAAATTCTGCTGCTGGCTTCTTCTTGACTGATTTAATTTCTTGATTAACTTTTAGAAACTTTACCGACTTCTCAACTTTGCCGTTTCCGTCATTTATTACTGTGTGCACTAATAGTAATTTCACCGCCAATAGTTAATAGTACTACAATATTTTTTTATTTACATATGAAAAAAAGTAATTCTAATAGCGCTTTTATGGATAACATCTTAATTGAATTATGTAGTTAATTTGTCATTTTTTGCTTGTAATTGACGTGATACCTATTAACAAGAAAGACCCATTAATTGAATTAAACCAAGAACACTAACTGTGAATTTGGAATATTTTGTTAGCCATTAATACTTAATGTAACAAAATACCGTTTGAAGTTTGTGCTTAAATTTTTTTTTTTTTTTTTTGGTTTAAGTTTAACATGAACTGTATCTAATTTTTTAGTGACTATCGTATTATTGTAAAACTTCCTTTTCTCATAGTAACTTTCACTACACTGTGCAGTATTCATAAATTTTATTTATTTAGTTTTAGTTTTGAACATCTTTCTAATTTACAAGTTTAATGAGTTCATCTGTTTTGTGTGAAAACTTTTTGTTTTATGTTTTTAAAACTCAAATATTCATTCGCAACATTTTTATGCAGAAATAGGACCTAACACAATGAATATTACTGTAGCCTTGTGTGGAAGGATAACGAAGCGTAAAGGAAAGACTGATCCCTGATGGTTGCAATCCAGAAAAGGAAAAGCCAGCTTGTTATTTTTTCAAACATTTTAAGTTATAAACGTGGCCAACTGCAGCAATTTCTCAAGCATACTGGATTAATATGAACAAAGTAAGTTTATATTTGTGTTCTTTTTGAAAACTTTGTAAAGTTTATTCTTCGTTTAGACAAAGGAATTTTAGCTTTAGGTCCTTAGCAAGGGTGGGTAATGGGTATGAGGGGGTTTAGACTTTTGAAAGAGGTTCACAATTTAAATTGTTCAGTCACATGTTTAGGGCATCTGTTAGATTGTGAACGGGGAGAGCAAATTTGAAAAATAGATATGGTTGTTATTTTTGTCTGACTTTTTCAGAAAATACTTTGTGAATAAGTTAATTTAACGTTGAGATAAAAATATTATGCTTTACAGAGAAATTAAAATCATAAGTTGAAGTACAGTAATTGAGTACTCAATGCGGACTGTAGGGCCAATTTGATAAGAGATAACTTTTTTTAAACGTTACTTTTTTGTTTATATTTGAGAAATTTGGAGATAAATTCGTGGTAAAAGTTGAGATAAAGTGAAAAGTTTATGATGTCCATCCTGTGCGACTTGGAGCAGTGCGGTGAAGTTGAGCGAAAGGGTTGAGCTATACAGGGTAACTGTAAAATGTTTTATGTTTGTAAAAGCAAAATCAATAAGATGTTATTTTTCTTTCTCTATAAGAGTTTGGCTAAAATCGGTTATATAAAGCGGTTAAAAACTTAGAAAGGTCAGTTATTGCTATGAAAATCACAAAAATGTTGTATTTTATACGTATTATCTATTAGGTCTTTTTCATTTACTTGTTAGAATTTTTTTGGATCTTAAACAAAATATTCGCGCTAATGGTCAGATTGTTGTTATATTCATAAATTTTAAGTTATACAATTATTGCTTAGTTATTTGTTTATTTTATTTTTTTTTTTTTTTATGGAAAAATTTTTTTTTTACTTGGATGCCTTTAAGATCACATTTTTCCCATGTTGACTTCTATGTTGCTAAAACCGGTTTGATCAAGTTATAAATACTTAAGAAAATTCCTCTGCATTATCATCATTTTTAAGATGAATGATTCTCAGTGTGATGGCAAAGTGATCTTGAAAAAAGTGACATAATGAAAGGCACTTGAAATCACATTGGGAAATACTGTACTGTATTATTGACTATCTATAGACAGAAGTTATAGCAGAAGTAATTGGTAAAGGATTTGATCAAAATTTGGCTCAAAATCTTCTTTATTGATTTAACATGGTTTATTGAGAGTAGTTAGGGCGGAATATCAAAATAATCTTTATATACTGTTACAAAATGAAATTCTTTTGGCTGATCATTTTTATGAAATGCAATCGAGGCAATACTGCGAATGTAAAATTAAACTTTAAACAATAAAAGACATAAATTTCATTTTATATTACCCATTTTATAATTTAAATTCATTAACTGGCGACTAACTTTTAGGCCTACATAATTATTTACATTACCGGTACATATCAATTTTGTAAACCATACTTCAAGACTTTATATTTTTAATTATGTCTAGTAATTTATGCAGTTAATTAACAACTTGTAGTTAGCTTATAGTCGACTTATATAATAGGTGAATTTCTATAGATGCAATCGATTATCATCATCTTTTGTTCTCAAATCTTTGTTTGAGATTGTTTGAGTTGACTGGATTGAAAACGTGGGGACAAATTAGCTTGTGACCTGTAATTAATGGATATATTGGTTATCACAAAAGTGGGTCAAAGTGAAATGTTTAAATGGTTCCTGGAAATTTTTGCCTTTTAATAAAATATTTGGTAATCCGAAATCATTAAGGGCAATAAGAAATTTTGAACTTGAATCTCGAAGATATGAGAAGCTTTCCAATTAAACTAAGACTTAAGTTTCAAATATAATTGAAGTATCATTTCAAGCTTGAATTAACACAATTATAACATTATGTTTTAATAATAATTGCCTTTAATTGATGTCGTTATTAGTGCTAATTATCAAAAATTCAAATATGGAAATCTTTGGGCACACTAGGGAGAAATATTGTTGACATTTGAAATGGATTATTTTCCTGTTGGCTGTAATTACGGTACTGTATTGAGCTTGCAAATGGACCTTTTCAAAAACTGGGTTACTAGTTGGAAAGAAAATGAAATTTTTGAAACATTTTAATGGTTATATAGGACCATAGGTTGTTATATTTAGTTTTTAATATTTCAAAATGTCAGCTCTGCGTGTGTTATTAAAAACATCAAAGTAAAATTTTCAAATACTGAATTGTTTTCTGCTTATTTTGACAACTGTCGTTTAAATTGTGGTTTTCGTACAGTATTACATTGGCAGATTCAAAGGGCTCTAAAGAGAGCTGATATGTTGAAATGTAATTTTCAAGTTTGTATACTTTATTTCAGTACCGGTACATGAATTGCATATCTGAAAGAAAATATTGATTTTATTAAGATTAATATACGTTTTGTACAAAAATATTTGGAGTAACATTAATATACACATACATTCGACTGTTTTATTAGATATATGGGTGTATTTTAATCCACGCACAGTCACACCATCACTAAAATATACCTTGTCTTTATATTTTAATATTCAGTTGCTGTGCCGTTCAATCATATTCAGAACCTAACACTGATAAATACATTTTCATATACATTTGGCGTGTGAAATTCCATTTGACATTCTAAAATGGAATGGAATTTTGCTCTCTTGTAACTCGGTCCCACAGAACTGCTTTTTAAAATGAAAACAAATTGACTTTGCGGACACTAGTGGTCATTGCGGTTTGGTTGGGTCTCTTTCTATTGTACAAAACTTATGAGTAGTAAGTTAAATTGCTAGTGTAATCAATGGATTTTAAGTTTTTAAGACAATTTACAATACTGTATTAGTAAATGCATTTTAGTCTTGTACGTACTGCAAGAACATGAACGTTTGGTAGTACCTGCTGTAACTTTTTTATGGGAAAAATTGATTAATGACTTTACTGTATTTTATCATAGCTTTTACTTTGGTGTAGTGTGTATTATAAGGGTTTTTTAGTGACAACTATGACGTAAAAGTACCACTGATCTTTTGTAATTATTTTTGAAAGTTATGGGTTCTCAGAGTGTAATTTTTTGTGTGTTATGATTTTTTCCTACTCTCACATGTGTGGTGGTTGCTATCGAGCTGTTATGCCTGGTATAGTGTTTTTACCTCATTCCGACCCTCCTGGAGTAAGAATTAGGGACTAGGGAATGAATGTGAGGGTGAGTTAGTGAAGTTTGGGATAAGGCTAGGGGGTTGATACAGCTTCCAGTTTAAAAAGAGGGAGTACTGTAAGCTTGGAGAAAAAAAAAATAGAAATTTACCTGCATATTCTGGAAACATGTACTGTATGTTAGCTTATTTTCTGCTATCTGTAGTTAGCTGTACTTTATACTCTCCCTACCATCTTTACCCTCAACTGCATTCCACGTTTCCCCTGGGTAGAACTTTTTGTAACTACAGTATGTGTTTGGGGATACCATGAGGTTTTTTTTCATCCTAGGATAACTGCGTTTTAGTTAGAGGGAGAATTTCTTAAAAATATTTTTTGTAGCCTTTCCTGTACTTCAGAAAAAAAACTAGCAGGTCCTAAATGTATGGGAAAAAGAAAGATGAGAGATTCAGGAGAAGCATTTATGGGCTAGGGATATGTGTGGGTGGTTAAGGGATGTTTACAGAGTCTATATTTATCAATATGGATGCTTTTTGTGTAAAAAGAAAACCGGCTGTATTTTTTTTTTGCTTTTAACAGAATGTACCTGCGTGACATGCCCAAACGGGCCAAACTACATAAAGTCATTGTTATACTGTATTGGTCATTTTTAACTTGCTAGGTATGATAGCAAATGTTTTAAAATTGTAATCATAATCATAAAACTTTAATTATGACTTTTATGGATAATAAACAGAAGAAATTTAAATACAGTAAAATAATTCATATCACATTTTAATTTTATAAAGATTAATGATTTAGACAACAACTAACTTGCTGTATACAGTATAACGTAATTAAAACTTTTAATTTGAGTATTCTTTTCTAAAGTCAAATTTATTTTGTTCTTAGAAAGCTAACACACGTTACGTTATAAGTTTGATTAACTAAACCTTCTATAGTTTACTGTTAGTGGGTATTTTGAAATTATTGTAAGTTTAGTAAGTAACTGGGCATTTGTTGAATATTTTTTGGAGAATCTTTTACACCAAGAAGAGGTATTATTCGATAAAAATTGTTATTAAGTCGATCTTTAAGATGATTAATGCAGTTCTTAAGATATATTTTTTTTCATAATGATCCTCGTTGTTAAGGAGCTAAACATTTTTATAATCATTGTTTTCTTAACGATGATGAACTTCCATAGCCACATTTGATAGCTTTGATAAGTAATGGATACAAACTTAATTCTGAAAATGACTTACAGTTTATTGGAAATGGTGAAATTTCAATTAATGGATTATAAAATGTAATTTTATTTTACAACAGACAATTACAATATCTTGTTTAGTCTAACTATAGCAACTTTATTTAGACATTGTGGTAAAAGAAGTACGTTTCTGTCATTTTAAAAAGCAACTTAATTTACCAGTGATGATGTAGTCTAAGTTTGGGGCCAACTTTGTGCTTATACTTTTTTTTATTTTCATTTAATTTTAAAGCGGGACAGATGATCTTGTTATGGCCTTAGAGCTAGACAATGTGCTATTAATAGTCTCAAATGGGAACTCGCCAACGTTTTTCTGTAAATTTTCACCAGTTTAGATATCGTTTTTCTACAGTCGCTCTAGAATCTAGAGTTGGGAGACTTAAACGTCTGGGAATCAGTGTCTGACGTCATAGAAAAAGAATAACATGTACAACTGCTGTATAATATTCATGTATAGTGCGATTAGGACGAGTTTCTTTTGTCATCTTAACCATATTTAGCCCGTATTTCATTCTTTTTTAAATTCAACCCTCATAGTCAAGTCAATCATTTAATTAGCACACTTTCTTGCAATGCTTTCCGTTCCAAAAATGGTTTGTTTTGGTAGACGCAGGCTCACACATAACTTTAGATTTTTACTTTGGGACCTTTTTGAGTTATTGTTTTAGCTAACATTTTTGCAATTTTGTAAAAGCTGTTAGTGCGTATTTCGTGGTTTAAATAAAACTTTTAGTAATTGTGCATTGCAATGTTCTATTGCAGTTACTTGTTTAATTAAATTGGTCAAATACGCAGAATGGATTCGTGACAGCTTACTGGCAATCGTTCAGCTGGTTTAATTACTAAAGTTATGAACCGTCAAGTGTTGTTGGTGCGAAAAGGACCATAAAGTTGAGCAGCATCTTAATAGAATTCAAAGTTTTAAGGTTCGAAGTTATGGAAAATTTTAAATGGACTTAGTTAAGCTGTCGATATTCAATTTAACTTGGATTTAAATTTATTGGAGCTTTTATAGTAACTTTATTGGAGCTTCCGTGAAGCTATTTACTTGACCTAAATGATTTGTTGAGAATGGTTTGTAAATGATTTGTACTTTTAGAAGAATACAAAATAGTACAGTACAGTACTATTATTTTACAATATTATGGATTTTTTTTTAGGTTCTTAATAACATTTAGTTGTCTAAGTGACGTCCTTGTAGTAGTTCAAGTTCAGCAGTACTGTAATATGTGAGTTTCCATAGCATCCAATATGAAATGTTTAAAATTAGTTAGGTTCATTGCATTGCATTTATTAACTGAGCGTCACATGACGAGAACATGATCAAGATCAAAAATACTTTTAGTGATCATTTGGTCAGAAATAATAGATACCGTTCATTATGGTGGCTAAACTAGTATGATTGGGTTGTTTTTTTTACTACAATTTTTTTTACTACTGCATATATGACAAATATTGAAGTTGTAATGCAAACAAGCACTTTCAGTTGCAATCAGTTTTGGACGAGACTTTGGTCGGGTAGCACGATTGAGATTTAGGATTTTAGATAAAGTTTATTTATGGGGTAGTATCTTAGTTTTCAGGTGATAAAATGTCACCTGGTACACATAATATATTAGTGATGCTTAGAATTTATAAAAGAAAAACATTAATGACACTATTATGTACGATTTCGTGACTTTTCCATATATTAGCTTATAAAAGTATACGGAGAAGATTTGCCATATATTTCTAAATCAAATTTGTTTTACAATATATATTAAAATTGTATTAAATAAAACTTAATGTAAGACAATTGGTCAGTAAATTGTTTATCAATTGTTGTAAATTATGAACCAGTCACCATGCATGATTAAGTATAAAGTTTGAAGTAGCATCTTTCATAACTCTTATTAAGCTTGTAGTTTGTAATGTAGAAACCTTATCGCTACTTAATTTAAGTATTCAGTACTTGATGTTTTTTACTGAATACAAAAGTTTAAAAAGTTGACAACGTTCATTCCTATATTAACTTAGGTTGAAACAACAGAATTAATAGAGTAGTCGACCTAGAATGGTGGTATTGATAAGTTGGTAACGCGTGTTCATACTTGTCGGCAATAGCAAATGCTGGAAGTAGCTTAACTAGGTAAGCGACGATATGTTCCAAGCATTCACATAGGAAAAGTCAGCTTAGACGCTTAGAAAGCTGCTTAGTTTAGAAGTAGGCGGTGATAACGATGTGGTTACGCTACGTTTATATAGCCTGCCAATGAGACTACGGTATGTTAATAGCTCAACCAATGAAAACGACAATATTTTCCTATTTTTCTGATTTTTTTTCCCCACTTGGTGTTGCGGAGCATTTGCGTTTGCTCTTACCACTTTCCAATATGGCGGGTAAGTGTAGTACATTGAATGTGATTGTTGCAGTGTGGAGGTAGTCTTTTTTTCGCGCCACGCAAAACTTGTTATGGCGTCATGGTAATGGTAGGATATATACCATTTTTTTTTCGTCCAATGGTGATAGATTAAGATATGGATTAAGTTGTAGTTTGAATGTGCGTAAATTGTTAAAAAGGGATTAAGTAGAATAAGAAAAAATGGATAACACGCGTTTACTTCAAATATCGGCCATGGCCGATGTACTCGTATGCGTGGTGGTGTTGTATGTGTGTGTGCGCGCGCCAACAACTCCAAAGCCTACTTCCACTGTACCAACTCCTTTTAATGGACTATACGATTTAACGTTTCCGCTCTTTTCCATTCGTTAGATTTGCTGCCTGGATCCGAACACCAAGGGCATGAACCATCATTTAATACACAGGAGGAGCTGTTGCAACAATTAGATGAGGTAAAAATCATATATGTATAATGCTTTTTAACAATTTATTATAGGTTTTTATTGTTCGTTCATCGTCCATGTATTCGTAGCGCAAAGCTGGTTTAAAATGTTTGAATACACCAGCGTTTGTGCACGATGCACACACCACCATCTTTTTTAAATTGGTTCGTCAATAACCTTGTACTGGGTAACCAGTGTTTATTAGTAGTTTGTTAAAAAAAAAAGAAAGAAAGACAAAAAGAGAGCGTTCCCTCAAAGTACAAAGTAGAAGCATTTGCGCTCTATATTTAAATTTTGAGCGTGGCTGTGTCTATTGTGGGTTGAACCCAAAAGCCTTCTCTTCTTCTGTTCAAATTGTGATGGTACTAGGTAATGGTTACTGTGGATGGAATTCAATGGGAGGTCTTGCTGTATTCGGTGGTATGTATGTGTAAAAGCACACACGTCGAATGTGCAGAATTTTTTGTGCTAACCCCAAAACGCGTGTAGTTGTGAGTGTGTGTTGTTTAGAGTAAGATAGAAGTAACAACAATGTGAGCAACGGATAGGGTCAACAACTTGTCACTTGTTTTGCAGCAGCGGCAATGTTTGAATGGTTAATGTCGTTAGCATCGTTTTTAACATACAAGAAGTCACATGGTGAGATAGTGAAAAGGAGGTGTATATAGCTGCAGTTCAGAATGTGTAGAACTGTAGATGTTTTTAGGGGCGTTGACTTGATAGATTTTTTTTTAGGTTTGTACAGTTTACTTGCACAATCTATATTCAACTTAAATAATTGGATAGATAATATGCATTTTCTTAAACTGCGATTTCATGTAGAATATCGTAACGCTGTTTGCTGATGCAAGTGGTGTACCAATTTATATTGAGCATTGGTTAATCTCCTGCCATAAAGTAGTGTTCTGAAAGCTACTGAACTGTATATTGTGACCTCATTTTTAAAACTTTGTTTACAGTGTTTGTTTTGAGTTGCATGCTTAGTTCTTGTGATGTGAGTGGTATTGCATTATTTTATAAGCATCTGATGTGGATCGTGTATAAATAACGGATAAGTGGTGGTGGTTGGTCATTTCTGCTTGAAATTTTGAATGTTTGCTAACTCTCATTGTTTTATTCAGATTGTTTTATTTACAATCCGAACATATAATGGTCTCTAAATAAAATCCAATGCATACTCATTTCTAAATGCCGCATGTGTGTTATGAGTTGTGGCTTGTTTTTTATTTCAATTGGTGTTTTATAAAGCTTTGCTAGGGTTCAATAGGAAACGAAATTAGTTTTTTAATCATTTTGTTAATTTATTGTTTAAAGATTTAAAATGCACGATGAGCAAGAATATATGACTGTTTATTTGTTGACTGCACGCTCAAAGCGAGTTTTGTCGTTATCGTGTATGGCGAGTGATGAATGGAAATTGGGAATGAAAAGAAGGGTACAGTTAGTGCTCAATAGTAATGCATGTAGTAGTAGTAAAGAGCTGTAGTAGATAGCTATTGTGAATGGAAGGGAGGAAGTTGATATTCAGCAGTGCTGCTGTAGTAGGTTGGTTTTGCGAGAAAGGGAAGGAGGATGAGGGTAGAGAAATTGCAAGCGGAGAAGGGAAACTGAAAAGCGCGGGAATATGGATGTACAGAATATTCTGTAATTTAATACTGTTCTCAGTTTGAATAAATATGTTGTATTTTAAGATCTATACTGTAGCTAATGTTTTGAAGAGGAATTGTTGGACAAAAGTTTTATGTGAAATTTAAATACAAGCTTATTGCACTTTCGGTACATAGGTTACAGCAGTTACTACTGTATAGTTTTGGCATTCTGAAGTGAGACAATTAAATTTACGAATTTTAGTAGTCATTAATGTCGAATTTATATTATGTTGTTGAATAGAATTAAAAGCAAACTTTCATGGTTGGACTATTTTGCTAAAAAGTCCGGGTTATAGTAAGAACGGTATTAGAAACAAATAATGAAAACAATTTTTTTAATTTACGTACCGTGCTTTTATTATTATTTTTATGACGTTGTTAGATATTGTTTTAGTTTGTTTTGTTATTATTGTTTAACATGATAATTATACCCGTTTTATGTTCCAATATTGTATGCATTTAAGTGCATTGACGTGTGATGGTGTAAGCAATGATCAAGTTAAATAATAGATTGCACTAAAGTTATAGTAAAGAGTTTATAATGCATTCAGTGTTGTATTATACAGTAGGTACTATCAGTAGTTTTATTTGTGGATACTTTTAGCCATCAAATTTAGAAAAGTAAGAAAGAAAAACGATTTTAGAGGAATATGAAATTTGCAGGTACTGTAATATTTTTCCTCTGTAAAAGGAAAACATGATGTGTAAACAATAGAAAATATTTTCATAGTAAAAAAAATAGATTTTAAAGTGGTATTACTGGTCTGTTTCAAAGGAATTTACTGTATAAATGTTTTGATCATAATCCTTTTGTTGCTGAAACGGTAGGGAGAGGCTGATTACCGAAATGAAATAATTCTAAAGTGTCAGATCAGAATGTAATATTAGTTTACAAAAATTTGTTGCAGTTGTACAATATACTACTGTATTGTAGCAACCAAATGTTTTTCTTGATTTGAATATTGTATTAATTTTAAGGTCAAAATAATGCAACTTCAAGTAAGAAATGTTACCATTAATGCAACTTGTTAGTGTCATTAAAGTTTGCATTCCACCTTTTTTTCCGGAACTTGGAAGCACTTTCGTAACATTAAAATATTTCTTGATCGGAATTTTTTTCCAATTATGATGGGTATATAGAGGGGTTAGTTAAGTTAAAAGGTGAAGTAATATTTATGTGAAGTATAAAATAGGAAGAATAGTAGTGTTGAAAAATAGTAGAAAAACAACATTCTTAATTTCATTTTAATGCCAACAATCGACTTCCTTAGAGCAATTTTTTTCTTCATTTGATCCCATGTTGAGCGTGCTGAAATAAATGCTCATTAATTTGAGAATTGCTTAAAAGTTGGGCGTGTTATGGCCAGAGGTCAACGTAGAAAGATCGCACATGCAAGACGTAAAGGAGAATCGTAGTTTCTTTAATTTTATTGGACGTTACGAGTAAATTAATGAAAACAATGGTTGTGAGTTTATTTGTAAGTAGTTTGATATTAGTCGCAGTGACAAAATGTAAAAAATGTTTTGTCGAAAATGAGTCTTGTAATTTTGTCAAATTACAAGACAGTATATGGACGTGCTGATATTTTAAATAGAATTGCAAAGTTTGATGCTATGCTAATACTAAATTATAACGGAGTATTTTGAATATATACTGTATGTTTTAGTAATTATTGAAACTTAGTTTGACTTTTTTGTAATGATTAGTTGTGGTATTATTTGAACTTTTTGTCGAGCGAAATTATTTGCTACTGTACAATGTTATGGCTGTTTATAATTTTGAATGACCACGTGCACATCCGTTGTTTTATTTTTATAATAACCTCTCTTTTGATCATTTCAGACTAGCGACTCGGTCATCTCAAAAGAAATGGAAGAAAATGCCAGTGCAGATTGTAATTCGGCGGTGGACATTGCTGAGAGTTACAGTATGGACAGTTTGAATTTAACGTTGACGGAGGACGATGATAATTTTTCGAATTTACTGGACTCAGCGGATTGTGATTCCAGCTTGACGAGCAGGTCCTTATTCTCTGCCAGTAAATCGGGTTTTCCGATTACTGAAAGTATCTTTAACCGGTAAGTTAATGCAAACTCTTGATACTTTTAATGAAATAACGAAAGCATGAAAGCGTTGCGGGTTTTCAACTACGTTGGAATGTATTTTAATGTGGAGCAAGTTGGCGTCAAAATTAAATTAGTTGCTGCACTTAATTTGATGAGAGCCGTTTAAAGAAAAGAGCAACTATAAAGCTTTTGTTTCTGAGCTTTTCTTGGGGTTTTTTTTTAGATGTGACAATTTTTTTGTCGTGTTCATTACGGATACATCTCAATTCTAAAGGGAAACTGTAAAGCAATGTTTCAATGAACCGTGCCATTTAAATGGTTAAAAGACGGTTGATGTGTGCACTTTTCTTCTTTTTTTTGAGTGATGCGTCGATTAAAGTTTAATTTCTTTTAACGATTAACCGTTTAATGAACGGGAACTAAAAAGTAAGAACGCCATCTTGAATGTAACCTTGTGACCAAGTGTTCGTGTGACTTAAAAAATTTGTCTTTGGGTGGGATATGGGTTCGATTACCCATCTTCGTGGCAAGCAGCCAAAACGACCCACAAACATTCCCACAACCCACTTCCTGCGCGGTTGATACTACCCTAAACTTCCCCCACACTGACGACGTCTTCCAACATCTACGCCATGTCACAGTCTCACGCTCTCCCCTCCCACAACTTGTCCTCCAATTCACCATGTTTTTTTTTAACTGAAAACTACAGTATGTACTAAAACTTTGTTGGCGTTATCATTTTATTTAATCGGACAGTACTGTAATATACTCTTAAGTTCTTAATAATAGTGATACAGTAACAAGGATCCGTTGTATACTGTACATTCCTGGTATTCCTAGGTGGCCAATCTACCAATTACTGTACTAACCAGGTCCAATGTTGCTTAACTACAGTGTTCAGAAGGGCACTAGTGCTTTCACCATGACATGGTCATTGAAAATATGCTGTACATACTGTACTGTATACTTGCCGTACTCATTTGAAAGTAAATAACATTTTTTGAGTACGAGTAGTGTTTAGACATTTTGATTGAAGATTGAATTTAGCTTCCTTTTCATATTTTGTTAATTGGTACTTTGCTTTATAAAGTAGGGCATTGTTGATTATTTTAAACTAGCATCGGTCACTTGTTTGTAATATATCGATGCTAAATCGATATGTGAAATTTAGCCTTTTTTAATTCGTTACACAACGTGTATAGTCTCTAATTTGAATCACATGCAATTGAAAAATGATGTGAAACCATAATACAAGTTTGAAATATGCAACGCTGGCATGCCATTCGATTGTGTGTCAGGTAAGGCGAGGTTGAGGTGTGTTTTGGTAGGTTGAGATTTTGAATGAAATTGATGAGGAGGTGGGCAAGAGAAAGTGTGTACGTTTGTCTTTTCACTGCGGAATGTTGCCTGACTAGCCTCTCGTAAGGGGAGATCTTTTTTATTATTATTCTTACTCGAGGTGTTGCACTAAGGAAAAATGATATTTGCATTCTTCCACCATCCTATCCTTCATTTATTGCCATCTCGTTTTGTTTTTATTTCTACAACTAATGCAGCGATGTTTGTATACTGTATTTACGTGATTACTTTCTCTGGGGGTTATTGAATTGGAACAGAGCATCTGCTTAGAGCTTGTAGTATAATGGGGATGTAGTGTTGGTGACCTAATTTCGCGTGAACTGATTCACTTTTGTGTGGTGACCCTTTTTTAATCATCATTGTAATTTTATATAACATTTTTAATGTTATGTTGAGCGTTTGCTGTTGGTGGTGAAATACTTAAACTTCGTTTCTGTGAACTATTTCGGAGGTATGATGCACTACCAAAAACAAATAATTGCGTTTTTGCTAAGAAAAAAAAGCAATTTGAACCGGGAATACTTTCCTAAATATTCCTGTGTTCTATGTAGTTGAACCCTGGAAGAGAGGGAGCTGGTGCAGGACAGGAGTAGAGAGAATACGGCTATGATTGATGAGGTCAATGGCAGATTTCTCCCTTCATCAACAATCACGCTAAGCATGCGAGAGAAGTTTGGTGCCTGCAGTATGTTTTGGGCCAATTTAAGCTTGGCGGGAAGTGGGCTTCTATTTTCCCGCGCTTTTGCCATCATCTTTTGCCTTTCATTGTTGACGAGTTTAGGAGAGTTGTTTAGTTGTAAGGTCGTGGGGCGTGGTAAATTAAGAAAAACTCTTGATAAGTAGTAGTTGTGAATGAACTTTTAGCTCGATAGGGTGGAAGGTGAAGAAATGCTTACAGTCATATTGGAATAGAAAAGGCGCCAAACTAAACGTGGAGAGTAGTTGTACAATTGTATGGTCTGTAGCATTATGTAAATAATAAACATTGGTTCAAAATACACGCTATACGAATGAAGTTGAAATACACGAACTTGACGCTTAATAGTGTAATTTGATATTTTTATATTTGTAATATTAAACGTTGCTGGAAGTGGCAAGCTTTACATACATACTGATTTAAGTACTGTACATGTGCATTGTACTGTAATTGAAAACGCTGATTTTTAATAATAGAAACAAAAAAAAAGTCATGACTAATTTGAATGACACTTTGACGTAAAATGGCTTATCCTTGTATAGCCTTTTATTTCTATTATCAACTTTTTGGAACATTTCATAAGTTCTAGAATTCCATTATGAAAGATAAAAAATATTTTCGATGTTTGTTTATTTTCTGAAGTCCTATTTTTATTTTGGAAAGCTTGATTTGTTTGTGAAAAGCAAATGTCATTTTCCAAAATCATGTTATGTAATATTTTGTTCATTTTTTTAAACATTGGGAAATTGGTTGATAAACTGGATGTTCAGTCATGTGTTGGCTGCAAGCTTTATTATACTGTACAACTATATTATTAGGTGCTTTTTAATGAATGGTAATGCATAGCAGCCGATATTAAAAATTACTAGCAAATTTACTCTTAATAGTTATATGAATTTTTTACTTAAGACGAATCGAATTTAATATTCGAGTTCACTACTTTATTGGTTAATCAGAACTTAGTTCGAAAGTGAGACTTTTAGGAGGTTAAAAATTGTAAGATAAATTTAATCTTGTTTGTAAAAGAAGTATAAAAGTACGATAAGGATGTGTCGTCCGTTAAATATTTGATTGATTTAAAAATTTTATTTTTTAGGCAAATGGTAGCTCGGAGTTTGCTTGATGCTATGAGAACCGTTGTTCGTGTGGACGATGACGTACTATCAGTATTAAACGTTGTACACAGACTATCCGAAGATCCTGGTAAGTTTCCAACTATTTACTAAATAATTTATGCCATTTCGGTGCAACGAAACTATCGGAAAAGCGAAAACGTTGGCTTAAACAAATCAATTATAGTTGGCATTGGTTTTAGTCGTTTTGAGACTTAGTTTAGTTAGTAGAATAATTGAAAAGCGTACCATTGTTATGGACGTTATGGTCTCTCTTAATATAAAATTAATTTAAAATATTATGTATTCATTTGTTTTTTTGTTTTGTAATCGAGAACCCACTGTTCGAGCGGAAGTGGTTGACCAGATCCCTCCAATCGCAGCCTACTGTTTGGAGCAAACAGAAAACCCACCTATATTTGATGTCCATGCCACTTATCTTGTACCTCTTCTCGTTAAGCATCTGTCCGATGGAAATAGTCAAGTTCGTAAGACAAGCCAATCCGTTGTAGTAACACTTATAGAACAAAAACTTTTAACTGAAGGTAAGAATTGATTGTTTGGTACTGTATTAGAGTTGAAACGCAGACATTTTAATTTATTTGATGTGTTAATTGGTTACATTTCATTAATTTCAGAACAAATAACAGAGGCTATTTATCCAGCGTTGTTGGAATTGACATCGTTAGCTCACTTGGAACATCACAGGGCAGAAGTTGTCGCGGTAAGTGTTAGATTTAGTGTAAGAGGGATGTAATTGTTTTGGTTGTTTCACCTACTATTGAAATTGTAAGTTGATGCTAATTATCTTCTGTCGGCTCTCCTCTTCTTTTCGTGAAAGACATGGGTAGTGAGATGTGGCAGTGTAGAAAGCCATCTCACTATCTTGTCTTTCATGAAAATTTGAGGGTCGTTGCTTCTTTTTAAAATTGATCTTTTATTTGAGTGGCGATAAGTCGTATTGAACTTTTTTTTTTTTTTGAATCTTCATCGATTTCTGTGGATTTTGTGCAAGTTTTTGGCATCAAAACTGGTTTGTCATAGTAAAGGGCGCACGGGCTGACTGTCTATCACAGCCAGCTTTGATGAGCAAAATCTTGTGAAGAAGCGTCGACGATGAATTCAGATTTTCAATTTTTTTTGTTTTAGACTTTATAGGTAATCCAATGTAGAATTTTTATTGATACACGATAAGTCTAGTCGTCAAATAGACTGTGGCATGTAGACTCCACACATGAACTACTCATATCACAGCCTTTTTGATGAGTTGGATTCGTGGTTTTAGCAACGTTGAACTGATGTGAATTTTTTTGTTGAGTTTTTGGCTGATGTTAAAAGTGATATTGATATTGGCCCTTTCGTCCAGGTGGCTGTGGTTTGCTGATAAGAAAGTCATATCACAGCCATTCTTGACGACTTGGGACATTCTCTTTTCATCATAATAAACTTTTTAATTTGATTACTTGTTGTTTTACGAAAAAGTGGTCATAATTCATCTCGCAAAGTGGCTGTTATATGTTGTCTGCTTTTATTTGTTCATATCACAGCCAGCTTTGATGAGCTGGAAGATGACCGTTTATTCTTCTTGACAACAATTTTGCGTTGAACTCAATGCGAAGTGCAATGATTTTGTTAAATGAAGTGCAGTGATGTTTTTGTCATTAGTAACTATGCGGGATAGATAGTCAATTGTATGGTTTATAGCCATCATTTTGATCAAATTATAATGCTTTTGGCTTGATTTCTTGTTCTTAATATATGTAAACACTTAAGATTTTATGATCGAAAATTGTGATTGCTTATTATGACTGCCATTTTACAGTTGATGTGTCGTATGGCATCGATAATGGGAAAGGAGTTGGCGGAAAAACTATTTCTCGAACATTATATTGGATTTTGCTGTGATTCTTCTCTTCAAGTCAAAAAAATGTGTGCCGTCCATTTTGGTGACATTGCTGCTTTGATGGGAGGTACCATAACAGAAAACAGCTTAGTAAGTAAAATCGAATTAATTAAGTAAAATTAAGTAAGTAAAATTGTCTTTTGTGCAATAGCTAACTCATTTTGAAGAACTATGCAAAGAAAATCAATGGGGAATAAGGAAGCCTTGCGCTGACGCATTCGTGACTGTATCATGTGTTTGTTCGATGGCTACTAGGAAAAATCGTTTAGCGCCAATATTTTCTCAGATGTTTTCTGATGAAAGTCGTTGGGTGAGGTTGGCAATTTTTCAAGCCCTTGGAGCATTCATTTCCACATTTGCGGATCCTAACAATCCATTCTTATATTATGATGAAGAAGGCAATATTCATGCAGCTTCGCAAGAGTAAGTAAAGATAACATTTTGGTTTGGTTTTTATTCAAATTATTGATGGTGTTTGAATTTGTAGTACTGCTGATGATGATGAAGACTTAACTGTTGAAGCTAATAGTGACAGTGGATTTGGAAGTCGTGTAGCAAGCAACGCAGGTTCCCCAATGAGTGATGATTTAGATGAAGATATAGATAGACAGTGTCAAGATGAAAATGGTGTTTGGAGACTTGAGTTTGAAGCTAATTGCGACCAGTTGGTGAATGTGACACAACGATTAGCCATATCGGAGCGAGACAATTTTAACTGTTTCCAGTTCTGGCGAGAGCCGATAGCGGTGATTGGTTTTGAAGATTTCAGTGGTGAAATACCCAAAACTACATCCGAAACAAACTATTCGGGTTTATTGAATGTTAACATGGCTGTGTATGAACGTGATGAAGGTTTTATTTACCAAACTGGTGAAATTGGTAATAGGCCAGATATTTATTGTAGCAACATGCAAAATTATGTACATCTTGTTGATACGCTGACTTGTAAATTTGAAAGCTTGGCAAAACCGACCAATTTTGACCTTGCTATTGATCAATTTAAATCAATTGCTCCAAAGTCGCTTCAAGATATTGTTCCCTTGGAGTTGATATTTCATTTTCTGCGAATGACGAACCCAATGTTGATCAAGGACGTTGACTCTGAAGTGGCACGATACTGTGCTTTCAGCTTTCCTGCTGTAGCGTTAACAATAAGAAGAAATCATTGGTCTGTGCTAAGGGACTTGTACAAACAATTAGCCTCAGATATGCAGGTACGTTTTATTGCTTTTTTTTTGTTGCTTAATTTGTTTAAATAAGATGTGTGATGTTGTTTAGTGGAAAGTTCGGCGTACATTGGCATTCTCCATCCACGAATTAGCGGCGATTTTAGGCAGGGACCTCGCAGTTAAAGATTTAGTTCCAATTTTTGACAGTTTTATACGAGATTTAGATGAAGTTCGTATAGGAATTTTAAAGCATCTTTCAGCGTTTTTAAGTGTAAGTATATATGTTGTATTATTTTATATCTTGTCTAATTCTATTGAATTATTTAGTTGTTGCCTATTGGAATTCGTCTTTTATACCTTGAAAAAATAGCTGAATTTTTAGAACCAGAAAACGAAAGAAATTGGCGGTTTCGTTTAGAATTGACTCTGCAGTTGCCACGTTTGGCTTCTTTATATTCAAGTGATGATGTGGCTTGTCATCTGCTTCCAATAGTAATACGCTTACTGCAAGATCGAGTGGCTGAAGTTCGCACTGCCACCGTGAAGACAGTTGCAGCAATTGTCGAGGTTATAACTACACTGTGCAGGAGAACACCCGTTTCAAAAAGGGTGGTACATATTGAAGAAAAAAGCTTTTGTGAAGAATTTCTCGGTTATTTCGCTGACAAATTAGTAACCGAATTTGCTCATCATCACAACTGGTGTAGGCGGCAGGTGTTTGCTAACTGTTGTCTGAAAATGAAAAAGCATTATCCACGAAAATTGCTTTATAAACATCTACTTTCATCATTGCTAAAATTAACTACAGATCCAGTTGCTAATGTCAGATTAATTGTAGCAGAAGTAATGAAAGATTTATCAAGCGAGTGGCCCTCAACAGCAGTTATAACTTGGGACCAAGAAGGTATTTTGTTAACATTGTAAATATATCCACAAGATATTTAACAATGATTATTTATTACATTTAGTGATAACCAATTTAACAAATACAACAAATGATTTTGTTACTGAAATTGAAGACGAGCATCAAAAATTAGTGAACGAAGCTTTAGTAAAACTACGGAATGATCCTGATCGAGATGTAAGGCAAGCAGCTAATTGGGTTGTTGTGTCTCCGCTATATTCTGAAAGCGTGCCAAGCGATATTGAACTGAATGTCAATACAACATTTGATGATGTGAGCGGGTGCGTGATTTTTCAAGATTCAAGTCTTGTGGCTACACCTCCAGTCTAGTCTCTTATAAAGAAATAAATCCGTTTAAAAACGGTATTGCTAAAGATTTCGTGTGGTTTTGTTGTTAAGTTTATTTTATTGAATGGCTGTGATACTTTTTTTTTAAAATAACTATGAATTTGTCGCTTGTCAACCGCGCCAGTCATTTTAAGGGTGATCTGCAAGCGTTGACATACAAGATGTTTGATAAGCGACACATTCCTTAAATTTAATTTAACCACAAATTTCAACACACGACATGACGTTGTTTTTCAAGTTTTATGAAATTTATTTTGCAGCGAGAGAGATTTTACTACCATTTTTATAAATTAGTGTAAATAGGTGATGTTTTTAGAAGTTCATTTGTGGTCTTTTTTTTGGTTTCGTGCAGCTGTAAAAACTGCAATAGATGATTATCAAAACGTTTTTACTTTTGTACACAGTGAAACTGAAAACATCATTTATTTAGACGTCTTTGTTAATTTTGTTTTTAAAAAAGCCATTTTTATGTCCTAATTTAACTTGGTGTTTATTTAAATGACTTTGGTCAACGGATGACTTTGTTAATAAAACCACGGGGATTAAAATATTTATTTATTTAGTTCAGTTGTTGACGAGTATTTCCAGCCATTACGTTTACAGTATGAAACGAAAGTGAAAATGATATCTGAATTTATAAAAAAAAACAAAACTGGTAAGTCCATTTATTTTGTTATGCAGGCGTTTATTGTACAAATACTCGGTAAATATTTTAAAAAGCGAATAATTATAAATCTCCCGATAGCAGCTAGACCTCGTAGGAATTGGGTTCAATCATATTCTGGTGAAACTTTTTCTTCACTGATGAATTTAACCCTGAAAAGCAAAAGACTAACGAGTATTGTATTCTTATAAGTAGCTTAGATGTAATTTATTATAAAATATTCACGGAAGTAAAGTTTACTGCGGGTGGTTTTTTTGATTGCTAAAGTTGTACAGTTCCGATTCCAATGTTCAGTGCACGAGAAAATTATTGAAAAGTTGTTTTTTGCTTCACTTCCCAATACTGTACAGTTGGAACTACAGTAAGTGTAATACACGAGGCACTGTTAGGGATAACATTTTAATTAATTTAATACTGTAATAAAGAATGGGTTTATAGGGCTTTCAGGTATATCGCCCATACAGTACTTCCCTCTTATTTCAGTCATTTATCATTATACTTGTAATAAGTTGCAATGTGGCTCAACTACAGTATTTTATTTTCACTTTGGACGGGAGAATAAAAAAAAAATAACCCCCATCATCCATCCCACGTGGGAACTCGGTCTCCCAACTCAGTCCGTGCTTTTACCGACTAAGCTAGTTAGCTGACGTCGTCAATACGTTATGGACTTTGGAATGCATAGTAATACAAATAACACGTGGTTTTGAAATTATAGTTTTTATAACATAAAAATACATCATATACGTTTTTTTGCGAGTATAAACTTGGTACGTTTTTAACACGAGTATTATCGAATTTAAATACAAAAATTTATCATGAATGTATTAAAATATACTGTAAATATGAATTCAGGGTACAATATATACTGTATTGCAACGTATTTGACTTTTAAAAATCTTCAGATATGAACACAGATGGATGAAAAGACTTGAATCCCACACTTATAGTTCCATTTACTGGATCAACTTTCACAGGAAATGTTTCCAGATATTCCTTTCGACCTGCAGGAAATCGAAGATATCCACTTTTTAATTCGAATTTCCATTTGTGCCATGGACATGTCACTGTTAATTGTCCTCTGTCAATGTCTTCAATATCTCCTAGATGCAAAGGGCCTCCTGCATGTGGACAGCTGCTTTGAATTGCGTATACATCGTTTCCATAACGAAATAGTGCTAAACTTACTCCATTCACCACGACCAAATTATTATGATGGCAATTCCTAGGCTTGAGGTTAACAACCTCTCTGTAACTTCTACGGAAAGGAAATACTTCTTCGAATATTGTCACATATTTATTATTTGATTTCCAGTCATACAGGCTGTTAAAGGAAATCGTCGAGTTTATTGGAAAGTAAAATAATTTTTCGTATACTATCATTCTCAAACTGTATAATGTTTTTGGAAACTTTGCACGCTTTCATAGCACGTTCTCTTCTTATAACAGTCAGTCGAATGATATTTATTGATATCGGCCCTTATGTTTAAAGCCCATTGGCAATTATTTTAAACGGCCAATCAACGTCATGAGAGATAGTAAATAAAGAAGCAATCCTTCAGAAGTTGTAGACAACTTGGGATTTAATAACTGGGAGGAGCTTATTTCAAATTGTAAAGATAGTCACATGACTCGGTGACGTGTTAAGAACCTAACCTTGCTTCCCGCTATAGCCTATCATGCAACTCTGCACCTTATCTGAATACCTCGTTGTATCTTTCCATATTAGAAGCTACAGTACTAACTTGTATAATTTACAAGGAAATCAGCAATGCAATTATTGAAAATATCATAACGATGCTGTATTTTTATGGCTATGCATATCAATTTTAAGAAATCAGTTACAAAGAAGAAAAGTTGCTAAGCTAATTTACAGATTGGTTGAAGATTTATTGCCAAAGTTGATGTTGAAACGAATCTTGTCAATCACGAAATTTGAACAGTTTAACATTTTCAGTTAATGAACTTATTTACTTAAAAGTTTTCAATTATCATTAAATGCAATTTTGTTTTAATAGAACCAGTATTAGATTCCATTAGCGCTGTTTTAACCAGGATGACTTCTTTACATAATAGTAAATATTTGTAAAGAATGAAGGATTGTCAGTATAAAATAATAATTTTCTATTATAGAATCAGGTGAACCTACTATTGAAAATTCAAGATTAAAAGTTTGCAAATGCGTGTGCAAATGTGGAGCATTTCCCGGAGTTTCTTTGACTTCGATTGCGATGATGAAGAATGCTGGTCAAGCAGATCAGGTAAAGAAAAGACCCCTGGATCTGCCACATGAGTCGGATTCAAAGATAAAAATTCAGAAGACCGTCGCATCTTCGTCTTCAATATTGACTCAGTCTCCCGTTCACGTTTACACTGATGGTGCATGCAGTGCCAACGGAAAAGTAAATTCTCACGGCGGGATTGGAGTGTATTGGGGTCCAGATCATCCAATGTGAGATTTTAGATGAATTTCTGCTGGATAATATTTAAAAAATAAGTTATTATTTAACTGTTAATCTAGGAATGTAAGTGAAATTCTGGAAGGACGACAAACAAATAACAGAGCCGAAATAATGGTAAACTTAGCTGCTTTCTACTGTGGTATTTTCCAAAAAAAATTATTGGGTAACGACAAAGTTAATTGTTTTGCTAATCTGATATTTAGGCTGCTGTTAGAGCTCTAAATCAAGCCAAAAGTGCAGGATATCAAAACATTGTTTTACATACTGACAGCCAATTTCTAATAAATGGTACTATTATTTTAATTTAAACTATTTATTTAGTTTTTAAAGCATTTGATAATTAGGTATAACTACTTGGATTAAAAAGTGGAAGGTAAATGGATGGAAACTTAGTACTGGTTCTGCTGTTATAAATAAAGCCGACTTTGAAGCGTTAGATAAAGCCCAACGGGGCCTTAATGTTACATATGTACGTATATCTTTATTTTTCATTTAACTATTAATTAAAATATTTACAACGTAAACATTAATCTGTACCAGAAATACGTTAAAGGACACTCTGGCGATGCTGGAAATGAAGCAGCTGATAAACTAGCAACTCAAGCTAGAGATCGTAATAGTTAAATAAATATTGTTATTAAAATTTTGTTGTTTTATACAGGACTTTAATAGGCATACATATTCATGTATATAGTAATTTTTACGATATTAAGGGTTTTTTAAAATACCCAACTCATAATTGAAGGATTTACAGTATTTGATGAACGTCGATATACAATATTATTTTTATAAGATTGTATTTACATTGGTCATTCACTCATTTTATTAAACGACAAGTGAACAACTGTCTGTGTTTTAAAGTACAGTTTTATAATTATGTGGTAGTAATTGGTTAAATCATTAGTTAATGGGATCAGCTGTTTTATTACTTTATGGCTGTGCATACCGGTAATTGAACTTGGTGACTTTACAACGGAAATTATTTTTGACGTATTTTAATGCGCGATGAATACTATAATATGAAAAAGGAGAAACTATTATCGAAAAAATAATTTTTTAAAATTTGAAAAATTTATTTATAAACATTAATAGCGAAAGGCATTAGAAAACGTGATGATTAGCATAGTGGCTAGATTAGGCAAGCTAAGCACTAACTAAGCAGAACTTTCATAAGTTATGGTTGCCATAAATAGCGTCTCTGTGTAAACAATTTAAGTTTTATGGAATTTTATCAATTATTATTAATCAGTTATGGAGTCGTTTAAAAGTGTATTATAAGGTGACTTAATGTCATTACTAAGCGGTTGATATCTATTTCAATTCGTCAAGTATAAGTTGTTAAATCTGAAGAAGCATGTCTAAGGTCGTATTAACGTCTTTTGATTCAAGTAAAACGTTTGAAGTTCCTAGTGATTTATTGGTATTTATTTTATGACATTTGTATAATTTTATTACTGTTAACGTACCCGATTAAATATATGTTATTAAATATTCTTAAATACTTTGTGTTGTGTAGATCGGGAAATGCAGAGAAGTAAGCGAATTTGAAAAACTAAATAGAATAGGTGAAGGAACCTATGGAATTGTTTGTAAGTGAAAAGTTGTATTTTTTTTCCAGTAATAACGTATTGATTTTGTGTTATTTAGATAGAGCTAGGGATACAAAATCCGATGAAATTGTAGCAATGAAGAAAGTAAGAATGGAAAAAGAGCGATATGGTGTTCCAGTCAGCAGTTTAAGAGAAATTACTCTGTTGCTACGCATTAAACACCCTAATATAGTTCAGCTAAAAGATGTTGTTGTGGGACTTCACTTAAATAGCATATTTCTAGTTATGGAGTACTGTGAGCAAGATTTGGCTAGTTTGTTGGATAACATGCAAACACCTTACACCGAATCACAAGTCAAATGTATAATGCTGCAAGTGTTTCAAGGGCTACATTATCTGCATCAGCATTTTGTTGTGCATCGCGATCTTAAAGTGTCAAATTTATTAATGACTGACAAAGGATGTGTAAAAATAGGTACAGTTAAGATTGAAACCTTTTTAAAGTACAACACTGACGTTATTAAAATCTTATGTTGATTACAGCTGATTTTGGATTGGCCAGAACCTACGGAATTCCAGAGAAACCAATGACGCCAAAAGTGGTTACATTGTGGTAAGAACTTTAATTTTATACTTCTGAGCTTTCAGTTACTGAACATTTTGTCAATTTTTTAGGTATAGAGCTCCGGAACTTTTACTGCTATCAAAAACACAAACAACCGCTATTGATTTATGGTTAATAATAATTTGTATAACTTTAATCCAAATTTCTTATAAAACATTTTATAATTATTAGGGCGGCTGGTTGTATACTTGGAGAACTGCTATCTCACAAACCGTTATTGCCAGGAAGATCTGAAATGCAACAGTTAGATTTAATTATCGATCTTCTGGGTACACCAAATGATTCAATTTGGCCAGGATTTTCTCATATGCCTGCTTTACAACATTTTACTTTACGACAACAACCATACAACAATTTAAAACATGTCTTTCCGTGGCTAAATCAAGCTGGAATTAGACTTCTTAACTTTTTGTTTACATACGATCCTAGGAAAAGGTAACGCACTTCTGCGCAGTTTTTTTTATTTTTGTAAAAACAATTTTTTACGTAGAGCAACTGCTGAAGATACATTACAAAGCTCCTACTTTAAAGAACCGCCATTACGTATGTATTTATTTTAAAACATATTCTTGAAAATTAGTTATAAATAGAGATGTAAATTTTAGCTTGTGATCCAAAGCTAATGCCAACTTTTCCTCAACACCGAAACTTTCGATCGAAATCGAGCACAAGTCGCCATTCAAAAAAATCGAAATGAACTTGATCGTGTCTGTGAGTACGAAGCTTTATTTTCAATATTTGTACAGTAATTAAAATAATTAATGACCAAAATATCTTCGATCGAATGCCTGAATCATCCACCATCAGAATCCATAGTTATTGGGTTTATTCTTCTGGTTTCATACAGCAAAGGCTTCATTTCGAAGTTCTTATATTTACAAAGTAACTGCCTTAGCGTGCCCCCTTTTAATAAAGGGATTGGCAAGAAAGGCGTTTACCGACCTCATCCTCCAGACATGGGAGCTGAGCTACAATCTATTTTCCAAATTTTAATATTAATGATTCGTTTTGCAACTACAGTATAAATTGACAAGAATTAATCAAAGGTACCTAATGACGAACCAAGTGTTCCCATTCGTCTCCTTGGCATGCCAGGCGGATTTCTGCAAAATTTTAACAGTATGACAAAGAGTCGCTATTTCAAATTTATAGTAAATACAGTCGAAATGAACCACAAAATCTAAAGAGCGCAGAATATTTTAAATATGTATTGGATCCAATACTTCTCTGTGGTTCACTTTGACGTAGTTTATTGTTATAAATATTCCGAGGCCTACAAATTAGAAAAATGCGTAGTTACAATATATACTGTACCTCCATGAATTTCCTTGACTTCTATTTCCAGAACTATAACTAGTTCCTCTACTGTTCAAGTCCGGCTACAAGTAATTAACCACAATGAACTAAATATAATAAGTACATACTATATTTATCAAAAACTTACCTGAAACATGGTCCTGAAACTGTAAACAAAAAATAAAGTTTAGAATGTTATAATATATCAAAGTGTTTAAATACAGGCAGCTATACTTGTCGCCTCGTACAGTATAATCGTTTTTAAGACGACAGGTATTGTAATCTATATTTCAACAAAAGATATAATTTACTTACAATAATGTGACGACATTTATAACTTCCCAAACGAAATTTGGAATAAGTCGTACACCCCACGAACGTTGTTGAACAACACGTCCTATAAAAGAATTACCGGTAATACATAATGAGAGAATGTAATTAATTATATTTTTTAATAGTTATATCTTACCGTCTGACGATATGTACACCATTGTCGCTTTTCCCTAACTGAATCTAATGATGACTTAACCACTTTGATCCTAAACTACTAAAATATGAAACCTATCAGTTGATCTGAATCTGTTCTTACGTGGACCAATCAACTTCCGCGGGAAGTTGCGTTTAAATACGTAAATTCGTTGACCTCAACCACGCAAAAATTGAAAATATTTAACATGTGAGATTTGGAATGGATGCTTCACTAAGAGAGGTAAAAATAGAAAATTGAATAATAATATAGATTGCTGGTGCTTTTGGCAGTACCGGTACAGTATTAGCGTATAGATGTGATAAAGTTGTCTGGGATTGGGGTGTTGATATGAATAAGCTTCTTTTTTTAATAATCATATAAATCGGAATTTAAAAACTATGTTGACATTGGTAACATTAAATTTGAAAAACTAGCTGACACACTGTCTTTACGACAGTATTTCATTGCAGTTGGTGTGATTCAAGTACTTAAAACTTATCGGACTTTGATCTTTTCAGTCTCGGATTTTTTTTGCCACTTTGGAGTTGTCCTCATCCCGTCACTGATCATTGAGCAAACAGTGCAATGTTCGTATGACGTTATTTCATTTGCCAGCGGGTATTGCGACGGAGATTCTGTATATCAGTTGTTAATTATTTCACTTTAGATTAACAACGGAATATACAGAATCATATAATAGTACCATGGCTACTCAACCAAAAAGTTTAAAAAGAAGAACCCAAAGTATGAACCGGGCTGAAGAAATAACTCGGAAAGAGAAAAAAGAACGTGCTAAACAGCCTGATAGACCGTAAGTTGGGAGTTTTTCACGATGTTGATGCTATTTTCAAAATAAATGTTTAGCCGTTTCTTGCCATTTTATCATGTAAATTACATTTTATTGTTAAAATACAATACCGGAAAGCTAATTTCATGAATTTAGGTAAATTTTTTCATTAATTATTTTAATTTAAAACTTCCTATCCAATGCAATGCAATCGAACAGTGTAATCGCTAATAAAATGGTCGTGTTGCAAAAGCGCTACTCTTACGTGGAATTCAATCGGGATAAATTTTACATTTAAAATTAAAATGATATCTGGAAATAATTTAAAAATAACTAACCTAACCTAGAAAAATGACTAAATTAACCTGACGTAATTTAACCTAATTAAAACGAAAGAAATTAAATTCGCCTTTTGCTGAAATTCCGATTGGCAACACAGGCGCCATTTTCGTTGTTGATACCGTAATTCATTTAAGCGAAAAGTTTAATTGGTAGTTATTAATTAAAAAGTGTAAATAAACGCTTAAAATTAACTTTCCGAGATTGGATTTTATACAAATAATGCACCTATCATGATAATTAAGAACATTTACGTTAAACATTTATTTTGAAAATAGCATCAACACCGAGGAAAAAACCGTAAGTTGCTCTATAATAAATAATTATTATGCAAGTTAACGCATAATTGATCAAAAATTTAATTAAATTGTAATTATAAACAATTGCTAAATGTTACGAAACGCTGTGTTTTATTGAATGCATTCGAAGACTATTTGTAAGATGGCAAAACATTATCAGGTGATTTTATATCAAAACTTCCAGACATTATTTTTAAACACGTGTGCGTTTGAACCATGAACCGGTTCCTCTTTGCCAAAAGTCATCGTACATTTGCATTGCGTCATTGAGTTTACAGTAAATTAATAAAAATTATTTAGGTACTGGGTGTTAAAGTTGGTTTATGTGGCATATACTGTCATGTATGTGGCTGATAATTGCAGTGTTCTATTTGAGAAAAATAATAATGTCGAACATTTTGGCAAATACTGTAAAATTGATAAATCAACTGATAAATGTGTGATTATAATATTATCTGATTGTACCTGTTTAATCTTAATTTTAGAATTCATCGTTCAAGTGACTCGTTACTTAGCTCGTCTAGTGGTTATCAGAATTATCGTGGTTTTCTTAATTTGTGCATCGTTCTTTTGGTTAGTTGATTAATTTAAAAAATGTTATTAAGATTCTTTGATTAAAATGATTGATTAAAATTTTATAATTATTGATAATAACATTTTTTTTTGCAGATTCTTTCGAATGGAAGAGTAGCTTTGGAAAACTTAATAAAGTACGTTTTTCATTATAAAATACTGTATAACTTATTTGTAAATTATAATTTTGTAATAGATATGGCATTCTTGTGGATCCATTTGAGTGGATTCAGTTCTTTTTACAGGAGCCATTTTACTGGCCTGCACTCAGTTTAATCCTATGTATATACATCTTCATTTGATGGTTTTATTCTAATATTTTTGTGTAACTGAGTTTTATGTTTCAGCTGTAAATATCTTTATCCTGGTTTGCTATCAAATTGAAATAGCGCTATCAAAAGTAAGTAGAATCACAATGATATTGACATTTTTCTGAATTTTGAAAGTTTGTTAAATATTTTTAGCAAATATTTTCGGAAACTATTGGACGTTTTACTCACATTATAAACTGTGCGGTCGTTTTAATTTTTCCTATTGTATACTTATGGAATTTAAATGTACATCCACTCGGAGCATCGGCGGCTCTGGGTTTGTACAGTGTCGTATTTCTTAAACTTGTTTCTTATATCCAAGTAAATGAATGGTGCAGAACTGCAGATAGTAAACGTTCAAATTCAGATGGCAAACGTCGACGATCGTTTTCAACTAGCGGTATATCATAATGACGTTTGCTAATTAAATATTGGTATGACTTGTTAAGCAGATAATTAAATGTCTCTTAGCTGTTTCCCATTCTTGTAATGGCAGTCCACCTGAAAAGTCTTATAAATCTGTGGAAAAGCCCGTGGTCTATCCAGAAAACTTGTATATAAAAGGTAATAGAAATTATTTACTATACGTTACTGTAACTTTTAGTTTTTTATTTCCATTTCTATTGCAGATATTTACTATTTTATGTGCGTTCCAACGCTATGTTACGAATTGAATTTTCCCAGATCAACTAGAATAAGAAAGATTTTCCTGCTAAAGAGATTAGGCGAAATGGTAAAATACATAATTATTTTTAGGATTATTATATTGACTGCGGTGATGGACAATGGTTGCACCTTTTTAATCACTTGTATTGCAGTTGTTTTTGGTGCAGTTAAACCTTGGTCTTATTCAGCAATGGATAATGCCTACAATTCGAAATTCCATGACTCCATTTAAAGAAATGGATTATTCGCGAATGCTGGAACGTTTACTCAAGTTGGCTGTGCCCAACCATTTAATGTGGCTAATGTTTTTCTATTGGTTTTTTCACTCTGGTATGAACGCGTTGGGAGAGATTTTTCGTTTTGCTGATAGGGAGTTCTATCGAGATTGGTGGCAAGTGGTTGCACGCTTAACATTTAGGGATAAGTATAAGCTGCACGATAACTATTAGTTTCTTTAAAACCGGGATTGATTAGTAATTAATGCTTGGTATAGTTGCCCTGGCATCTGACTATTTACTAAGTCAAATTATTTTAAAAAAAGGGTATCATGGTTGTTAGAATAATAATTGTTGCTTATACTAACTCCTAACTGAGGAATTTTATCATCAGTAATTTAAAACAATGAAATAATAATTAACGAAGATTTTTATTCAGGAATGCTGAGAGTGTGCAGTACTTTTGGCAAAACTGGAATATTCCTGTACATCGATGGGCTGTCAGGTGGCTGCTTTTTAAAACGTTTTGTAATAATTTATAATGATGAAATATGACAATGAATATCTTTTGTAGACATTTGTATTTGCCATTAATTAGACGTGGGTTCACGAAAACTAATTCTTCAATTGCAGTTTTTTTGATTTCTGCGTTTTTCCATGAAGTATGTATGCGGTTTTTAAAATTTAGCAATTGTGTAACTTTTTATTTTTTTGTCAGTATTTAGTAAGTGTTCCATTGATGATGTTCCGTTATTGGGCTTTTATCGGAATGTTGAGTCAGGTTTGTGACCATGCATCAATTTCTTTTTATTCTGACAACCCTTTAAAACTTTCATTTTGTGAACCGTTAGGTGCCATTTGCATGGTTTGCTAGCAGATTTCTAAGCGGAAAATATAGCAATATGGCTGTATGGTTGTCATTGATTATTGGACAGCCGTTGGCCATTTTAATGTACTATCATGATTACTATGTGCTTAATTATGAATAACAAGTTTAAGCCAGTAAATACATTTGAAGTAATTTATTTTGATACCGGAAATCTTACAAGCAATTCAGCGCACTTGAAGTTCAAATTTCCAGTACAAACTGTGCATTAAGCTACACTTTTTTATATGTTATAAATACGCAATGTTGAATGAATGAATCGAAGTTACATTTAAAATTAATTTATAAGTCGTACAATGCTCAAATGTGGTGTCCATTAAATTTCAGTATTTACGTACTGTATAAAGCCGCAGTTATGGTTTTGATAAATTTGAATTTACGATAAATGTATTCATATATAATACGAATAAAAAAGCTAAAAAAGTTGACTAGAAATGCCGCAATTGTAATTGAAAAATGAGTTTTTAAAAAGTTTCCCATTACATTAAACTTCATCAAATGTTAGATCTCGTTTAGTTACTATATCTGGTGAAATCCAGACTTTATCATTGGAATTTTCAACAGGAATTACATGAGTAACTTTGACTATATTATCGTAATTTGATCCATCTGAATCGGTAGTAACTGCAATCATCTGGTTTGATCGGCGAACACTACAGTCGACAGGTTTATCCTCACAAAACCCTGCCTCTTCAGAGGGGTTAATTTTAATAGCCCATTGACGATCATTATGGTTATTGGTACAAATAATAACATCATCATCATCTGTATGATCTCTTTCAGATTCAATCTTGTCCTCTGATTCAGATGATGATTCCTGATCGTCGCTGGACCAAGCGTAGTTCTTTAATTTGACTCTCCTTAATCGATCAGCAGGAGCATTTAGCAGCACTCCAACTGCTTGACTACCCGTACTTGAAGTTGAGTTTGGGCGATCTAAATAAATTGGATTCTTCAAATGAATAATGCTACAAAAATATATTTGAAAACTGGATACCTTTTACATCGGTTGCCATTGTATTACTAGACGTGACTATATTGTATTCACAAGTATTATCTTTAGTTGTGGAAACCATTATTAGCTTTGATTGCTGAACAACGTTAGGAACTGTTTCGTTGGTATCGTCTGTTTGAATAATTTCGGCAAGTTTATCTTTATACTTTATAGCAACTTTTATTTGATTAGGTGATTGATGAGATTTGAAGGTTGGTGGACTAATATTTTGAGTTTCATTCTGAACGTTTCTCTTGATTGAAGATCTATGATCCAAATGCGGTGTAATCGGACCATTGCGTAAACCAGGTGAAACTTGATTTTTCTGTTAAAATGAAGTTTTGTCAAATATACTATATGAAATCTTTTTAAAATTTAGATCTTCTTACAGTCTGTCTATTGCAGTACATTTTCTTTCCACACTCACAAAGTTGACGACGAAACTTCAATTGAGCATTGTCGACATCGTTGGATTTTGTTTCTCGATGCTTTGTTATTAACTGGTAAGTGCTCAATCCTTTACATACTGCATTAGAACAGCACAGGTTATCATAATTAATTTTATGCAATAAGAAATTTAAAGCTTACAAAGGTAGATGTGGAAAAACAGGAGATGCCCTAGTAGCACAATACTTAAACCAGTTAAACTTATGGTTATAAATACAACTGTTAGCCAAGCGGTGTCAGAAACCGATCCAAAAAGAATGGTCAGTGCTAGAACGAACAATTCGCATAAGATTAAGTTCTAACGCCTAAACAAAGCTTCAAATTTGTTAACAAAATATAAATTTAATAGCATATACTGGCACTTTGATGAGTAGAGTTGTAATTTGTACTGAAGGGTGTTAACCATGTCGGATTTATGTAATACATCGCTGAGCTAGTTGCTGAAAGAACCGCAATGAACAAACATCCAATCCATGCAGATGAAAGGCAGACAAGAAAAGATCTAGAATTTTGCAAATGATATGCATATTTAGATTAGTATTAGAAAATCTACAATAAAATACTTGCACATAATTTCTGCCTCCAACACATGTATTTAACCATTTGCAATGATGATCAAAATCCTGAACACATTTGTTACATCTCTGACAATGTTTAGTTGTTTTTCCTCTGAAATATTCAATATTTATTGCTGTGCATTAAATAACTTTGAAGGTTTTTCTAACTTACACGAAACAGTTGCAGATATGACAAAATTGGTCCTCTATGACATGTTGGTGTTTTGATCTATCAAAACCATTTTTCGTTGAAGAATTAGAATTACCCCAAGTCACCAAAACATTTTCATCCGCTGGATTGGTGGCTGTGCAGTACACATGCGAAATGATATGCGCCCCAAGAATCAAGATGTTGCACTGACAAACATAGCTAAGGCTATAAACTACTATTAGGGTGTATTGTTTAGTTATTTCTAACGATTTTAAAGGATACAACACTGGATATAATTAGTAATGAAGCCGGTAGTGCAGGAACTACTGCACCTAAAAATCCGATCTGGATGAAAATCATAGCCAACCAGAGAATGACTTGATATGGATGGGGTGGCCATGAAAATCCATTTGTTCTTCGAGGACGATTTACATAAGTTGAAGTTGTCCCTGCTTCAGTTAATTTATTAGACATTTTACTCTGTTTACCTTAATACTGTTCAATCGAATATAGTAATTCACTGAAAAAATGTAAACATACAATTACACTCAGCTTCAGCATAAATGTAATATAACATTATTAACCTGATTTTAAACATTTTACCAATGTGCAATTCAAATATACATTATTACAAGTTGCAATTGACGGTAAAAAGATGCATTTCACAATTGCATAATTTTTTGGACAATATCCATAATCAATTATTTGTCAGGGATGCGGCACGGGCCACCAATCCAAATACTATAGAAGTACTTCTATAGTATTTGACCAATCCACAACACAGCACCAAACCAAGGAAATTTTTCATTTTTTTTAATGCTGTTGATTTATTGCCAATTCTCATTGCGCATGCGCAAACGAATTCCATAAAAGGTGATAGGAAGTTATAATATCCGAAAGAGCCATTCAAATTTCAATTTAGAAAATATAATTAAATGCTGTAATATTAAATTGTTTTACAACGATCCTGTATTATACAATAAGCTTTGAGAAAACTTGATATAATATTTTATAATGTCCAGGTTTAAACTTAAACTGACATCACTGACCATTATTTTTATTGCCCTGTCTTATTTTCTATTGTTAACACGTGTTGAGTAAAGCAGGGATGGTTTGTTCCATTAGCTTATTACATTAATTTATATTTGCATTACTTAATTGAATTAAACGTTTCTACTAATTACAGCATAACGGTGGTAATAATTAAAATCGATTTTTCTGCTTATTTACGTCGTTTTGTTTATATCAATTTGTTGAATGGCGGCTCTTCAACTGGAGGCAATTTTAACCAAGTTATTATTACCAGACACCGAAATCGTATCTCAAGTCAGCAACTTGTTTTTTTTTTTTTTTTTGAATTAGAATATACTCGATCTGTTTATTTGTTAACGATTTTATCATTGTAATGTCGTTTTTTAGGCCACAAAAGAGTTGAAAAGTGTCTTTAAAAATCCTGAAATTTATGCTGCTTTATGCAACATTTTCTGTTCATCAACTAATGCCCTGGTTTGATATTGTGATCTTTAACATTGTATTTGAGCTTTATAAATTAACATTTAAAGTTGCAGGTTCGACAGTATGCTGCAGTATTGTTGCGACAAAAATTTGCTAAAAGGCGTAATTGGTATACGTTAAATTCTGACATTAAAAACGGGTAACAAGTTATTGACCGCTGTACAGTATGATGTTTTATTAATCATGTTTGATTGATGTTTCAGGATAAAATCGTCAGTTTTGAAATCTCTTGAAGTAGATCCTGAGTTAGTTTCATTTGTGACTATTATAATTTTTAATAAGTGATTTATTGCATTTTTTTTTTGTGACAGAAAATCTGTTAGAAATGCTGTTGGTCAGTTGGCTGGTTCTATAGCTAAATATGAACTTCCACGGAATGCATGGCCAGAATTGCTTCAGCATCTGAAAAATGCGATTGTCAGTACGAACACTATAAATAGAGAAGTGAGGATAGTTATTAATATTTTAGCGTTCATAACCATAAACTTTTTTTTTTTTTTTTTTGCAAAAAATTAGGTGGGCATTTATGTTCTTAGTATTGTAGCAGATACGTCTACTGTTCAACTAAAGCCATATTTAAAGCAGCTGAGTCAATTACTTAGTCGGTGTTTGCAAGACAGATCTAGTTCTGAAATACCTTTTTACTCTATTAAGTACTAAAGAACTTAATGTTTGCTTAAACTGAAATTATGTTTACTTTTATGGTTTTTTTTATTAATTTAGAACCCTAACTGCATTAGGAAAGATGATCGGGTCGGATGAATTGGTATTGTTTGTGCATCTTAATAGTTAATTATATTAATTAAATTAATATTTAACTTATCATTGATTTAGCAATTGTTTCAAAACCTCCTACCACCTATTTTTCAGACTATTGGTGAGCTAGTGCCATCAGATGAGGTATTTCTAAAAATCTTTGTTGTAACAGTTATAAAAGACTATGAAAATTTGTTGTTTAACTTTTTAACTTAAACTTTTATTTTTGTCAGGATAAAGCGTGCGAAGCACTGCAAATATTTGACGAGCTGATAGAGAGCGAAGTTGGTGTGTTAGCACCGCATATTAAATCACTCATAGAATTCTGTTTGCATATAAGTGGAAACACTTCATTAGGAAACGAAATTCGTGTTAAAGCTACGAGTATCATAGGATCTGTAGCCAGTTTAAAAAAGAAAGTAAGATCTATTTAGTAAATCTAGTAAGAAAATGTTAGTGGATAAGTCATTGTTAACTACGTTTTTATAGACCATATTGAAACACAAGCTGGTGCAGCCCATTCTTAAAGTTCTATTTTCAAATATGTGTTTGAAAACAGATGAAGAAGATGATGAGGATGATATTCCTTATGAAGGAGCTGAATCTAGTTCGCCAGTAGCTGTATCTGCACAGGTATTTTCACATGTTTATTAAAAACATGAACATTCAAAATATTTTCAATATATGTTTAAATCATAGGTTATCGATATTCTTGCATTACATTTACCTCCAGAAAAGTTACTTCAACCCTTAGTAAGTTCTTAAATAGTAATAAAATAACTTTTATCAATAAATTATTTTTTAAAGATGCATTTTGTGGAAGCTGCGTTAAGTAGTGAAAATCCATTAGAACGTAGAGCTGGTTATATTACTTTGGCTGTGATTGTTGAAGGCTGTGCTGACTATATTCGTAACAAGTAGATAATACTGATTGTTAATTTAACAAAAGGAATATTGTAATAATAATACTCGTAATTTAGATATTTGCCACAATTTGTTCAGTGCTTATTTAAAGGCATCGTCGACCCGAATTTATGTGTAAGAAATGCTTCTTTGTTTGCACTGGGACAGTTTGCAGAACATTTGCAGGTATTGACATCCATATTTCTAATTTTTTTTATATTACGATATTGGTTGCTTTTTTTAGCCGGATATTGGAAATTATGCTCAAGAAATGCTTCCATTAATACTGCAGTGTTTAAAAGATAAAATTCAATTTGAGAATAAGAAAGATCTTCCAAGTACAACCAAGTTATTTTATGCGTTGGAAAATTTTTGTGATTGTTTAGGTATGAACATAAACTTGCATTCTTAAAATTATTTTGAAAATAATTTAGTTGATACCTCAGGTGAACGGTTATTACCGTTTTTACCATCAGTAGTAGAACAGCTGTTTACATCGATTAACCATGGGTCTTTGCGTGTTCAAGAGCTGGCGTTAAGCTCGATTGGAGTCGTTGGTAAGCATGATTAATTATATTTTTGATAGATAATTATCTATCTTTTGCTTTTTTTAAATTAATGACATCCGGTGTTATAGTACATGAAGCTAAAGATGCGATGCTTCCATATTTTGAAAGAATTTTGGAATACTTAAAAATAATCTTGAGTCGACCTCCGTCTGATGAATTAATGCCTGTTCAATTACAAGCTTTAGGTCTGATAATAAATGTTTTTTATTAATAACTAATTTAGTTTATAAAATATTTTAAAAATGTAACAGACACTTTAAGTATTCTTGCAAGGACTTTTGGAAGTGAATTTCCTACGTTTGTCAGTGATGCCATAAATCTTGGTTTGGAGTTGCTAACAAATACTGACGATCCAGATATTCGAAGATGCACGTAATGCAGCTGAAGATAATGCTATTGAATATTTTTAATTTATGATATTTTAATGTAGTTATGGATTGTTTGCTTCTCTATCTACCATAATTCATGAAGAGCTTTCTTCCTGTTTACCTCGTATTATTTCTTGTATGATTGGTTCGTTAATGTCAACTGAAGGTGTAGTGGTAAATGGATGGCTATTATTTTTGACTGGCTTATTAATTATATAATTTTTAATATTGTTAAAGATACAAACATCTAACAATGGTTCAGGAGCTGATCAGTTTCCACTATTTGTTGACTTGAGCGATAACGACGATGAAGAGGATGAGGATGACAACAAAGAAGTAGATTTGGGTTCTGGAGATGATTATGATGAATCTGATGAAGATGAATACGAAGACGACGGAGTTGGGTAATCTTTTTAATGGAATAAATTTGATAATGTAATAGTTTTCAAAATTGTGGATTGATACTAGTTTGGATATTGAAAATTCTTATCTGAAGGAGAAAGAAGATACATGCAATTGCTTAAGGGAAATTGCTTTAAATACTAAGTATGAAAAGAATTAGTTAATTGTAATTACCAGTGTTGAATTTTGTTGTTAATTGATGATCTTGAATAAATAATAATAGGAGTGCATTTATTCCACATTTGAAAGACGTTAATGAAGCAACCACTCAATTGTTGGAGCACCCAGCTGGAGTTATTCGGGCAGCTGCTTTGGAAGCGTTGGCCCAGTTTTGTTGTACTTTTCGTCATGTTTTAGACCATTTAATGCCTGACGATCCTGTTTATATTGATAGAAGAAATAGTAAGTTAAGACATTGACAATATAATTTTAAGATTTGCTCAATTTAAATTATCCTTAGCTGTAAGTTCAACTGCATCTGCTTTGCTGTTGAAACTAACTGTGATAGTGAGAGAAGACAAAGATCGCGCTGTGGCTATGTCGTCTTTGGAAGCAATAAATGAAATGATCAAAAACTTAGAAGAAATTTTATTTATTGAACGGAATCATGTCAACACTGTAGTAAACATGGTTAAAGATGTACTGCAATTAAAGGTTTTTATTTTTTGCAAATATGTTACATTTGAGCGCAATTACAAGACTTGTTTTTATAGATGGCTTGCCAAGATCATTCAGACGAAATTAGCGCTGATGGCAATAGTGACGATCAGCAAGCCGAATATGATCAGATGCTTCTAGAATATGCCGGTGAAATTGTGCCTTCTCTAGCCAAAGTTATTCAACCTGGGTCACAATTTGCTCCATACTTTGCTGGAATACTTTCGATTTTAGTCTCGAAAACGGTATTGCTATAATTAAATGTAATTTGTCCGTGTAGTTTAGGTGTAGACAATTATCTTGTTTTTATTTTCAGAATAGAAAGATGAGTGTGGCTGAAAAGTCATTTTCTGTAGGAATTTTAGCTGAAAGTGTATCTGCAATGAGAGAAGGCATAACTCCTTTCATATCTCATTTATATCCAGTGTTTCTATCAAATGCTCAAGATGAAGATGAAGAAGTGCGATCTAATTCAATATTTGGATTAGGAGTTTTAGTCGAATTTGGAGGACCAGCGATGGCAGAGTACGTGTTAATGTAAAAAAAAATGTTTAAATTTACTGATTATTAATTACTATTTTTACAACATAGATATTATACAAATATCTTACAATTGTTATCAAATACTCTTGCACGAGAAACGGATCCTAGAGTCACAGACAATATTTGTGCTGCTGTTGCACGAATGATTATAACAAAAACTGACGTTGTTCCCGCAGACCAGGTATATAATATTGCCTTTTTTAACTATCGGTAGTTTTTGAAATTTAATAAAACAGTATTGATATTGATATTATTAGGTTTTGCCTGTTCTTATGCGTTTTTTGCCTCTTAAACAAGATTATGAAGAAAACTTGACAATTGTTAGATGCATGTCTCACTTATTAAGTATTAAACATCCTGAGGTAAATAATTTTGAATACCGGTATTAATAATTTCTGTTCATGATATTTTATTTTTTCAAATTATTTTCTAGGTGTTTAATCAAATGCCAAATATTTTAAAAATTATGGCCGAAATATCCCAAACTCCGCAAGTTAATAAAAGTAAGTAATTATCAATAATCGGTATTTCCTTAATATTAAAGTATGTTTTTGTATGTAACGTGTCGCAGAAACTCAATTACTATTGGACCATTTTGTTAGAGAAGTATCCATCAATTGTGCAACTGGATTTTCAGAAGTTCTTCAGTCTGTATCATTCGAATTTGCTGAGAAATTACGTCAATCTGCTAGCATACAGCTGAGTTAATACGAATTATAAAAGGTAGAATACCAACATTTAAAATTTTCTTACAATTTAATAATAATTTCGTCTTGCTATGCTACCAAATTATAATTAGGATTTCTTTACTAATAAATAAAATAAAACATCATTGTATTTGGAATTATTTTTAACCCATAGCATTTATTAACTACATTGAATATTTACATAGTTGTTTAACGACTACGACATTGGAATAAGATTGCAATTTACATCGTTATTTGGATTAAAAATACACAACAATTTATCAGCTATAGACTGTACTATATTTGATCATAATTTATAATGAAAATTTGTTTTATTATGTTGAAGCTGATAATTTTAGATTCATAACACCACTTTACTTTAATCAAACAAAAAACAGAAATGACATTAGCTTTTGTTTTACAAAATTGGAATGTAGTTGTCAATCTTGCTTCGTTGCCTTTGAGCCACACATTCAGCTATCCATACAATGTTTCTGCATTCTTGCTCCTTCAATTTCACGTAGGAGTAAAACACTCCGAAATGAAATTGTTGCATGAAAGCATTAACGTTTAATTTCACCTGAAAAATAGAATCAAAATGTTTCAAGCAAAAAATGAAAGAAAGTTTATAATAGTCTTACTTCTTGCTCAAAAAACTTGTCCTCCAAGGTTTTTTCTCCTGGGTTATTACCAGCTCCATCAAACAATGCCTTGTATTCCTGAAAAATAGCATATTTATAAGAAATTATTTTGAAATAAATGTATTAATTATTTACAGCGTAAAAATCAGCAACAGCTTTCACTTGATCATAGTCGTCAGCACGAGCTAACGAAGCCAAACCATCAGGAAACAATTTTCCACAATGTGGATAAAGCTTAGCTCTTTCATCTTTTGATAGTTCAGTGCCGAACGAATTGATGGTAATGATAAAGGCTCGGCGATCAGCTTCAAACTAAAATTACTTACATTAACGTACAATTTAGTTAAAAAATATATAAATGTATCTAACCCCCAAAATTTCGCACATAACGTCAGCAGTGGTTCCACCAAGTTCTTTGCAAAACTTGTAAAAAGACTCCAAGTAAGACTAAATTATGAAATTTAATTAAATATTGGATCAAAAAATTAGGATATATAGGATCATGAGATTAGGATATATAGGATCAGTAAACGTAGTTTACCTTGTACAAAGTGTTTCTGATCAGTTCAATGTTCATTTCATCCAAATCTTGTTCTGATATGCAGTCAACAAAAAATGGAGCTGAATGTCAAAAAAAAAAAAAGTTAAAGAATAACAGTTGAAATTTTCATTAATGTAAAATAGATGTTATAATGCAAACCCAAAGGTGTATCAACTAGGACCGCGTTGTATAGGTCAGCAGGAGTAGAAGCAACATGAATGGCTTCCATTTGCTCAAAACTGCCCAAAGGATGGCATTTAGGAATCAACTCAGAAATTGGCCGTTGATGCAAAGTGCCAGTGATCAACAAGATGATGTTGTCAATCATGTAGCTGTACCTGTGTGTGAGATAAGAAAGTTACGTTAATGGTAGGTGGATATAGTAAAACACTTGGTAATCCTTTAATAGCTTACGTTATAAAATCCAAAAAGGTAGTTAAGGGTTCCACTGCATGGTTCCGTATATGCTCAAACTCGATGACCAGTTTTTCACGCAATTTGTCGTCAATAACCGAAACAGTTAAAGGACTTGGTTCATTTGCCAAGAAGTTGCCATAGTCAGTACTTTGCAAATGGAGTTTCAAATCTTAAGAACAAAACAAAAACTCAAAATTTAATTTTCATAATTTAAGCTTCATAATGTTTATAAACATTATGAAGCTTAAATTAAAACCATTATATATGATAAATAGTGTATTAAATTAGAAATGATAGTACAAATATGCCGAGTTCTAATATGTTGAAGTCTTACCATCCAATGTCTCGCACTGTACTAAATTCAGATAGTCTTGGTGTTTTAAAATTCCGATTTTAAAACCTCTTAGCAAACCCTCTAAATATCCTCCATCGATGTTAAAAACGAAATCAGTGGTCATTTTTTAGGCGAAATTAGTGTAGATTTCGGACAGAAATTGCAGCTAGTTACTACACCACCTGATTTCTCAATCACTCATAAACGCCCCCTTCTTGCTCATGATAGTATACTATCGATTATTCGATTACTATGTTGTAAATAAGGGTCCGAATGAAGATTACCTGGTTCTAGGGGTATACGTCGCCAGGGATATGTAGCCAGGGAAATGTAGCCAGTAACATGACGTAGAAAGCCATGACGCGGAAATAGATCACCTTTGTATAAGTTTATCTCCCAATTTAAACTAACCTAAACTAAACTAACCTAATCAAAAATTATTTAATCTAACCTAACCTATTTTAATCTAACCTAACATCATTAATTGTGAAAACGAAGGTGACCGATAACTGGCTACATTTCCCTGGCTACATATAACTGGCTACATTTCCCTGGCGACATATCCCTGGCGACGTATACCCCGGACACCAGATTACCTGATTGAAGATAAGGATTTTATATTATGATTGTCCTATATTATATTTATCTTTTTTTAGATAATATTTTTAAGAATTTTTTAACAAATTTAATTTTTTATTATTTACATTATATTTTCTTTGATTTTTGCTAATATTATTAAAATATTTAGTGACTATTTTAAAAATTGAATTTCAGGCTGAATCCCACTAGATATCATTGCCTTTACAAATGTTTCACAGATGCGATTAAATAAGTAGATTTTGCTATCTGTTGCAAATGAAATTGACAAGAATGATAGCCATGTTAATTACATATTCTTTATATGTCATTTTATCTAACAACAATATATGTTCATAATACAACGCAAATTTAATAATTGAATCGTGGTAGTTTGACTTACTTACGGTATCACACGTAGCAATCGTAGTTGATGTATAGCGTTTTGGTAAGCATAACAATATTATGAATGTTATTTTGTGTAGCTTTAGCTGGCTATTGGACCAATAAGACATTACTGAAATTGTGACGTCATTATACGAATACTATAAAAGATTGCGAGTTGCAGTTTTCGTTCTCTTTTGCTAGTTGGTGTGAGTTAGAAGCAGCATTATCGTATTAACATTCTGTTGAAAGCATGGCCAATAAATTACCTTACAAAGTTGGTAAGAAATTTACGATTTTGATACTGTATTAACTTTTATTTAATATGTTGACAAATTAATTATTATCTTTAACTGCACTTGTTGTAAATCATAATGTAATTTAGTGCGCTTCGTTTTTATAATATTAATTCTATTGTGTAACTGTAGCTGACATTAAGTTGGCCGAGACGGGTAGGAAAGCCATCGAAATTGCTGAAAATGAAATGCCTGGTTTAATGTCCATTCGAAAGAAATATGGTCCATTGAAACCTTTGAAAGGCGCAAGAATTGCAGGGTGTCTTCATATGACTGTGCAAACGGCTGTTCTGATTGAGACTCTTTTAGAATTAGGTGCCGAGGTAATAATCGATAATGTTAAAAGCGACTAATTTTAATTGCAATCATATTAAAATCCCATTTATTATATTGGCACGACACAGGTTCAGTGGTCAAGTTGCAACATTTTTTCAACTGTTGATTACGCAGCAGCGGCAATTGCTGCAACAGGTGTGCCAGTATATGCTTGGAAAGGAGAAACTGACGAAGAATATGTTTGGTGCATCGAACAGGTATTAAATACAAATTTTAGAAAACAAAACAGGGCTATAATCAAAGAAAATTAATCATTTGCTTTCTATTTAGACCTTGCAATTTCGTGATGGACAGTATTTGAACATGATTTTGGATGATGGTGGTGATTTAACCAATTTAGTTCACGAAAAATATCCTCAATTGTTGGCTGGTATCCGTGGAATCTCCGAAGAGACCACCACTGGTGTACATAATCTTTATAAATTGCTTAGCGCTGGCAAACTTAAAGTTCCATCATTTAACGTCAACGATTCAGTCACTAAGGTAATTTGATTAATATATGAACGATTATTGCTGATTTTGAAAATCGTGTTTTATTTTTAGAGCAAATTTGATAATCTTTATGGATGCAGAGAATCATTAGTTGACGGAATTAAGCGAGCTACAGATGTAATGTTAGCTGGTAAAGTTTGCTTGGTCGCTGGATTTGGTGATGTAGGCAAAGGCTGTGCACAAGCTTTAAGAGCATTTGGAGCCAGAGTCATCGTTAGCGAAATTGATCCTATTACAGCCTTGCAAGCAGCCATGGAAGGTATGATTTTTTCAAAAATAAATTTAAGCATTGAAGTTGTTAATCAAAGTCCTTATAATGAAGGCCAATGTGGCTCGTACAAGTAACATAATCTTTAATGTAATACAACACTAAAATGCTGTATTAGTTTCATTTAACAATATACTAAAAACGTGTATACAATTATCAGTATCAAATTTGAGAATACTTGTATAAATAACTTTCGGGAACGTTTCTCAATATTTTAAGACTTTTTTTTCTAAAAACTTTTATTATTTTTAAATATTAGGTTATGAGGTGACTACAGTAGAAGAAGCTGCTTCTAAAGCTCAGATTTTTGTAACTGCTACTGGTTGTGAAGGAATTATTCGTGGAGAGCATATTGCACAGATGAGGAATGACTCAATCATTTGTAACATTGGTCATTTCGATTGTGAAATTGATGTAAAATGGCTTGAAGGAATTGCAGTCGAAAAAATCAACGTTCAACCTCAGGTACACGATTGTTATAATTTTAGATAGTAAATATTCGATTAATAAAACTAAATTTTGCAGGTTGATCGTTACCGATTGCCAAATGGAAATCATATTATTTTGTTGGCTGAAGGTCGTTTGGTAAACTTGGGATGTGCCCACGGTCATCCTAGCTTTGTCATGAGCAATTCTTTCACCAATCAAGTTTTGGCCCAAATTGAACTATGGACAAAACCAGGAATTTATGCAGTAGGAGTACATATGCTTCCTAAAAAGGTAACTTTTTAAAATTATTATTTTTAAAAATTTAATTAAAAAACGACTTGTTAAAACAATTTTACAGTTGGACGAAGAAGTGGCTGCTTTGCACTTGGAACATTTGGGCGTTAAGCTGACCAAATTAACTGAAAATCAAGCCAAATATTTAGGAATACCTCAAGAAGGACCCTACAAACCAGAGCATTATCGATATTAATAATCTCCTTGTAATATCTATGTTTGCAATGCAACCAGTATTGTTTTTGTAATAAACTAAACACTAAAATCGAATCACTTTTATTGAACAATCAGTACTGCAAATGTTTTAACGGAAATGTCATAATTAACGCCAAAAAATATTTTCATATACAGTATTTGTGAATTTTAAGATTCAACGTTCAATGAAATTGATTAGTTCAGTTTTCAATATCTTTTAAGACTGATACAGTAGTTTATGAAGGTTTTAATTATTGTTACGTCATGACGTGACTAGCGGCGATTGTAGGAAACAATGACGTCATCAATCTTTTAAACGTGTGCTAAACGCACGAACCTTTTTGGTGCATTAACTAACCGGTGGTTGAGAAGCACTAGTGTAATGAGTTTGGATTTTGAAGAATAACTTAATGTTGTGAAAATTTTTGAAATTGCGTTGTACTACTATATGATCACAGTGGCAACTCATTTTACTTCTTGAATTTGGGTTTCAAGTGACAATACTGCTGTGCTGGAGGTATTTATGAAATTATAAGTAATTACGTAATTATAAGTTTTAATTTACAGTTGCTTTGTCATTTAAATCTTTAATACAGTACTTCATTTATTGAATTCATTTAATTCAATTATTATTTACCAAGAATCGGGAAAAACCATTCGTATGATAGTTTTTTCAAAGATTCTCCACATTAGCGTTTTTTTATTTTGATCATTAAATAATCTTTTATTCTCTAGGAAACATTCAGTTACTAGACGATCACAGTTGCAGATTTTCACAGCACACATATCTTGCGTAGGGTCATCGTCTACATAAAATTTTAATTACAAATCTTAAATGTCAAATAAGTACAGTAATGTTGGTTATGTAATGGACAACTTACCGCATGTAACGGTACCATTTGGTAGTTTTTGCCATTTATAGTACTTAACAAATGGTGCCATTCCTCCTCCAGATGAAGCGCATTCATTTTTACCAATTGAAATGTAACACTCATCATGTTTTAAGCAACATCTTAAAAACCATATTATTATCTACTAAGTTTAGTTGATAAAATATTGTTATTGCAAAATTGTATGATTTGTCTTACTGGTCAACACCATCTAATGGATTTCCAGTTCCACCTAAGCCGCAATAGTGTCCGTAATTATTAAAGTCCAAAGGTCTTAGATTAGTCCTGAACCCCATCATTGCGTAAAAGTTTATTACATTTCCATTGCACACTGAAAAAATAGGCGTAATGTTTATTAGAAGCTAACAACATAAACATGGATGAATAAACATCTGTTAAGTTTGTAAAAAAAACTCGTGATTCATTGTCATTTCGAGTGTGAAAACAAAGATTTTTGACATGAATTACTTGTACAATATTACTTAGAAACACTTTAATTAACGTTAGTTTGGTCATTTTACATGTTTAATTTGAAACTGTCATGACTAGAGTTTAATTTTGATAAAGTTATAACTTATCTAACCTGTAGACTGTATTGAGATGATCAGAAGTACCAAAATCGTAGCTCTTATCGTCATCAAATATCGACTGATCTACTTATAATAATATAATTAAACTTTACAACAAATGTTTTATTAAATTGTAGCATACCTTATTGTTAGTTTTCATGAGTTTAAGCATTTGTCGACACTTTTTACTTCCGATTTCAAATACATATACTCGGATGGCGAATACAAATGAAATGTTCGGAATCGACGTAGTGTCCTATGCAGCTGATAAATGTATACAGTATGTACTTCAGTCATGTATTTTGTTAAAAGACTTTTACGTAAGCCACTTGTGTAAATATTATAGCAGTTAATATTTTTCCATTTCCCTGTCATTAGTCTATAATGCCACTCATCTTGTAACGTATTGTATTATGAGCTCTGAAAGTGGACCATTAATTTTTGCACGGTCAAAACGAACATATTTTTAGAATCTTATTAAAAATAGTTGCTGAAACAGTGAGTTTGTTGCATAACACTGCTTAATAGTTGTTTTTAATTACTGTATAAACATTGTTTGTACAGTATGTATTCTACGTAAAACGCATTTTCGAGTTGTTTATCCGACTATACAGAAAATGAATTGGAAATCTCATGCATTTAATAACACAATACATTATTACACACTGGCAATTGCATAGTTTATCGATTCATGTTTTACAATCATTGTTATGATGTCAATGCAAACTTCATTTAATGGTTATTTTTCTATTTAAAAAATAGATATTCAATCTTCAAAGAATTCACTTGAAAAATGTCTTATAAACTTACTGTGTTGGTAAACGGACGAAGAAAAGTTGTGACAGCTCAACGTAACAGTAGTCTTTACAAGGTTTGACTGCTAATTATAAATCAATTTTTTTAAAAAAATTAATTATGCATTTATTTATTTTAGGTTTTGGAAGATGCATGTAAAATTCATAACTTATCAGCTTCGGATTACCATCTAACGTAATTAAACGAATCGAGTTTTATTTTTCATTGCTTTAATTTTATTGGTTTTTTGTATTTTAGACATTTAAATAAGAAAGTCGATTTAAATTTGACCATTTTTCATGCAAATATTCCGAACAATGCCACTTTAGAGATGGTTAAACAAGAAGGATTGCAAATCAGTAATGCAAAAGCGTTAGTACGTTGGAATGTTCAAGGTGAAAAAACTCTGAATATTAACCAAGAGGTTAATCTTGATCAAACTTTATGGGATGCGTTAATTAGTATTCCTGAAATACCATTGTAAGACCATGGATAAATATTGTGCTCAGTTAACAAGTAGTTAAATATGATTATAATTCAGACAAACGGCGAACGATTCACTTGTGCCTCAGTGTGTTTACGTTACCGTACCAATAGTGGGAGAAGAAAACCTAAAAAAAGCTTCCTTTCGAAGTTTAGGAATTAAAGATAAATCGGTTATTAGGTATATAAGAGTATATTTTTATTTGCGTTTTAAAAGATTGAATTTGTGGTTGCTGTTAGATTTTTTCATCGCCCTGCGGGCCAGTCTTCTGTTCAACCACATGTGGAAGCAGTAAATTTTCAGAAACCTTGTCTTGAAAATAACTTACAGGAAGAATCGTGGGATGACGATCAATATTATCATTCTCAAAATGTTTGGCAACCAAGTCAGACTAAAATGGAGGAGGTTAGCCGCGCTGTACCTGATCAAATGGAAGTGTGTCAAATTGTTCAACCAGTATCTGATTCGAATGAATTTAACGCACCTTTAGTCGTTGTTGCAAACACTTCTGATTCAAAAAGTACTGTCGAGCAAATGGATTTGTTAGAAGAGGAGCCAAAGCAAAAACAACTAGAAGAGCAATCTAAGCAATTTGAAGAACAGATAATTTATGTATGATTAACAAACTTGATTAGCATTTTTATTTTATTTAAAATCATTCGCATTGATATTTCTCACATAGTTAGACGACCAAAATTCGGTGCTATTTAGTTTAAATGATGTAAGCACTCAATTTGAAGGTATGCTTTTTCTATTTTAACAATTTTCGTTTTAATCTAATTAATTAACGAATTAATCAAATTAAAGATACCATACCAGATGAATATTTTGAATTAAAATTGGAAGAAGTGAAGTTTTTACAAGCTGATCTCAAGCGACAGAGGTTCGTATTACTTGTTGAGATACCTGTTAAAGATCCTATACCTATCCACTTATATCTATGAAACTTTGTTAACGAATTAGACAGGAATTGGAAAATCGTCCTTTGCAATCTAAATCTGCATCAAAAGATGATGCGACTTTAAAACTTCAAAAATATCCTAATGCCGTTATTCGAATTAATTTTCCTGATCGTCTTGTACTCCAAGGAAATTTTCAATCAATTGATTCAGGTTTTAATATTATTTTAGATATATTTTGAAATTAACTGATAATTATCAATGTAACAGTTAAACAGATTGAAGACTTTGTGAGAAAGTTTTTAGTAAATCAACAACTGAATTTCTATTTATGTAAGTAAACCTATTTGTTAAGTTTTAATAATTAGTATCACATCTTTCATGTTAGTCACAGCTCCACCTAAAGAAATATTACAACCAGAAAAGTTGATATACGAGGTAAACAATTTAATTGCATATTCACGAAGTTTATCTAAATTTAAGTCTTGTAACATCGTTACCAGGTCCATTTATTGCCGACGGCTGTCGTTTATTTCGGTTGTGATCAACAAGAAAGTAACTAACGGTTAAACGTATTTTTTAATCAGCAAACTGATTTATGGCTTTCATAGCTCATTATCTCGCTCCTGAAGTTATGAAAAAACGCAGCTCATTTGCAGCAGTCAATCAGTCAAGTAATATTGCAAGGTAATAAACTTAGTGATGCAATCGATGTGCTCAGTAATTTGTCTAGTTGTACATCTGGTTCAAAAAATCTTGAAATAGTTTATTATTAACAATTGTGAAATATAAATGCAATACTAATTAAATCTTGTGTTGTTTGTTGTTTCGAATCTCTCAATTTTTTATTATTACTTATTATTTATACTGATTAGTATTTTTAAAATAACTATCGACTCTTATGAGTTTTTATGCCATATTTTCTTTCAAAATTTGAAGTAATTCTGTAATATATAGAGCAATTTGACTGTTAAAATTATTTTAATAATCTTAGTTTATAATTTATGAACCAGATTAACTGGAATGCAAATACTTTTAAAGATTATTTGTAATAATAAACCAATTATGAAAACAGAAGTGAAAGTACGAATCTACATGTGACAAATGAAACTGACAGTACCCAGAGTGATTACATGGTTTCAAAAGGAGCTAGCACCAGCACTTCTACTCCACTACCTACTAGTTACGATCAAGATTATGAACCAGAGAGGTCAAAAAATCCCAGTGCACCTACACCGAAGTGGTTTAAATTGGGTATTCAATGAGCATTTAATAGTTACGAGCAATGCAAAACTAATAGTCAATACGATTGATATTTTTTTTAGGAAAAAAATGAAAATGTTGCTGACGATTTTAGATCTAACTAGCATCTTCGTTTAAATAAATACCGTTTATTTAATTTTTATGGGTACAAAATGTCGATAATAGTTCTTGGTGAAATCCATCATTACTTCCTGGGTTGATTCTGGTAGATCACTGGTACTAAGACCTGTAATTTAAAGTTATGAAAATTGCATGGCAAGGTAATTTTCAAATCAAAATTACCAGGAGAGCCAGAATAAACTGTGAATGTTGGAACAACAGTTTCGGGAGGTAAAACTGTATTGTCTGCTATCATGCAGCAATCTTTTAAGATGCTTCGTCGTCCCTTTACAAACAAATACATAAATAGTAACCGATATATACTGTATACGATACCTATAAAACTTCAAACCAAAACTTACAATTACACAGTTTTTTCCAATGTAGACATATGAACCAATGTGAGCTGCGTTAACGATCGTATCCTCATCAATAAAAACATGGTCACCAATAACAAGTGGAAAAAATGCCACACTAATAATAATTATATTAGTATTAAATGCAGTAACTCAAAAGAAAAATCGCAATTTTACCCCTTGTTAAACTTTTTAAACGGTGGTCGAATAACTGCTCGCTTACTAATGACACAGTGACGCCCAACTCTTACATTAGCCAAATCACCTCTTATAATGCTTTCAGATTGTATTATCACCTAAATCATTCACAATGTTTTAATAATTTTTCTTTAAAATTCAAAAAAAAATAAGACATTTGCCTTTCCATTTAAGACGATATTCTGACTTCCACATAGCACTGAATTTCTGCTTACTTTATTACCAGAGGCCTTATAAAATAATTAAACATTGTATTTGTCTAATAATTCAACAGAACCTAAACCAATATTACCGTTTCAATATATTCGGGTTTATCATAATAAATATCTTGTAGCTCCATTCTCACAGCTGTCAAACTTAACTGACTACTCCCTTGCACCAAATGTTACATTTAAGGTACGATCATCATTGAAATTACGTAAGGCATTTCTATAAAAGATCACTTGTAAGAAGTATGCATTAGTTGTTATTTAATCTTAAAGCTTGAAGCTGAATATATATTAAGATTTAAAGTGATAGTTCTTGTAATGATAGCGTGTATAATATCAATCAATATGCAGGGTTGAATTTATGGATGTCGATTACTAGATGGCGCAGTATGAGTTACGCACTAGTCGTTTTATAATAATCACGTGACCAATCATCAGCCAATCATTGAATGTCAACAAATGATAACACAATGACGTAATATATGTTTTTGCTATGCAGGTGATTTTGTTTTCCTGCTGGAGCTGCTGTCGAGGTTTGTGTGTGTTTTGAAGGACGGTGGGAGGTTGTTGAGCGTCGATTAGTCTGCTGCTGGGGAGATCCATAATAATATAATATTTTGTAATTGCCAAGTCTTTCTGTTTATTTGAAGAGCGAAAGGATTAGTCGTTTTACCAAAATTAAGTAGTCATCGTGACAGTGAAGTGTGTCATTTTGGGAGAAACGACGTTTTCTATTTGAACGAAGATAACAACAAGCAACTTAACAATAAAGAAATGGATGCATTGCGAGAGCAAGTTATGATCAGTCAATTTGTTAATGTCGCTGGATGCGCGAGCGAGCAAGCCAGACAATTGCTTCAAGCAGCGCAATGGCAATTTGAGGCGAGTTTAATTTAATTATTTAATCGCAAAACTACATTTCATCAGTCAATTAGTTGTCAAGCGTGACAACATTTGGGTAAATTGGGGGCAGAAAATAGCCAGCCTTTTATGTTAGAAAATCGAATTTTTTTAAGTTTGCCCTGTGCGTTTGTTTTGATTCTTTTCCCAATAAGCATGGCTTCCATACACAAACTACTAAACCTGTTCAATGTGTGTTCATGCCGTGTGTGTATTATTTTGGACGCCATTTTCCTTTTTCTCTCCCTCTCTTTTCATTATAATTGTCTCCTCCCCTAACTTTTTCCTCCTCTCTCAGCAATAGCAACAACAAATCTAAAAATGGGTCATGTTTATGTTTTGCTATTCCTGTTGTGTGATCATCCACTAACTACCACATTGCTATTAAAAAACTTTTTTTTTTCTTTCCAAATCTATTATCTGTGTTTAAGATTTATTACTGTTTATGGTTATTATGGATTTTTATTAAAACATTATCATCAATCTATTTTTTTTTTGTATTTTATTTTTCAGACTGCTTTAAGTATATTTTTCCAAGAAGCGACCATTACGAATTGTCATAACTGCCATGGTCATGTTCATCATCATATTCATGGACATTTAAATCCAGTAAGTTAACGATATAATTAACTTTTACTAAAATGTTTCCATGTTTTTTATTAATGGCTAATTTGCTACACGATTAGTTAATTGGTTATACAGTATATGGGGTATGGGGAATTACACAGTACACACAGTAGTGTAATGTTGATTATGTAAATTGCAATAATTCCAAGCGGAGGTGTTTTGTTTCCGTCTTTGTTTACATTTGGACAAATCAGTTATTTTTATGAAGGAAAAATGGGTTATTATTTTTACTGTAAAACACAATTAAGGTTGGGCGTCTTAGCTTGTCGTGTTACTACGCTAAATGAAACAAAAGGCGACCTTGGAAAACTTGGTTTGGCTTTCAATTTCCAAGCGGCGGATGAAGGCTAATTTCTTACGAGTTTTTTTTTTTAAATTTAAGCTATAAAATACTGTAAGTTTATGAATCTTTTCATTTCACACATAAACCGAAACATTTTTAACCCGTTTGTTTAAATGTTAAAAGTTAAGCATGTTTGTGTGTTCTGTTTAAAACTTTAAATCATATCAATCAGCTGATTCATCCTTTCAAAACTAAAATACACAGTTTGCCAAACTTTTTTTTTAAATGCTTGAAATATTTTTCAGCAACTTTATTTTTGCCAACAGTCTTTAAACAGGGTTAATAAAATTCCAAATATCCAGGGTAAAGCTGTAGTCGCAACCAAAACATTATTTGTGTAAATGCTTATAAACATGGCTTCAAAATTGCTTTATAAACAAGCTAGATTGCCTGATTGCAATTTTGAGGTTGGCTTATCAATTTGATTAAACTTTGACTTTATTGTTTTAATTTAGAGAAATTATAAACAAGTGAACTTGAGCTTGTCTTAATAAATTTTAATTTGTTATTTAAATTCGGTTTATACAACTTAAAAAGTTGTATAAACAAATTTAATGATTTTTTTTATTAAATAAAGCGTACTGCTTATCTTAAAATCTATGAAAACATGTAGCATGTCTATGCTACGTTGCTTATTTTATGACTGAAGGTTGCTGAAATTTTATTCTGTTTTGAAAATTAATATTATTTGTAAGTTGTATTGTTTTAATAATTAATCGAAGTTCGTGGAGTGACAAGACGGTAATACTGTATCTTATTTTTGATATCTACTGTAGATATTTTGGTGGTTCTGAAACTTGTTGGCTGTGCTTATCGTTTTATAAACATAATCTAATGTTTATGGTGTGTAATGTTTATGTTGAACTTTAACACTTCAAAGCTCAGCAAATTTTCCAAATGCTGCTGTAGACTTACAGTAGGAATTAAATGCAGTTAATAATTAATAAAAAAACGAAATGACTTATGATAAGGTTACTATAAACTAATAATAATTGTCATGGAATTCCGATAAATTAATGTTGTATCTACGGTCGGGAGGAAATAAGTTTCTTTTTGGTGTTATTAACTTACTATGCTAGTTTTATCAATTTTTTATTTGATTATTGACTATAACAACGATTTCTTCAATAGTTTGGCTTTCGAACAAACAGTCGAGTAACATTGCCTGGCATTGTAATCGATCAACTTTAACAACTTTCACATACTGTATTTAAGTTTATTGGGCGACTGCAGTCGTTTTGCTTGAATTTTTTTCTTAAAAGTTTACTTTAGCTAAATTTTATTTCTTGAGTTCTTTAGGGTTAATTTTAAACAAGTACAGTATTAAGTTAAAAATGTAAACAAATTTTTAATCTTAGTATTTTCTTACAAAGTTAACCGAGGTAATGTGAAAGTGATAAATGTTCCAGTTTCACTAATAATAAAACTTACTTTATAATGAGTTAATGAAATATTTGATTTATGGAATGTAAACACTAAGGCAGGCCAGTTCGATTATACATACTGTAACTTGAAAATGTTACTAATCACAAATGTACATATTCTAGCCTTAAAAGTACCATTGTTAAAAAAAGTAAGATTAACTTTTACATAAAAAATTAAGGTAGTTTTAAATTTGTTTAATTTGTGTGCAGAAATTTGTGATTTTTTATATTAAACGATTATATTTATTAAAGATACATGACCGTTTGTTCTTGACATTGTGTTGAAGCATTGTAAACAAATGTTTCATGATAATGTGACTGATTTCGTCATCTTTCACAATGTTTTGCGATTTTCTAAGGCTGTATTTTTGTATGGATATGCAGTATTGGATGTAAGCAACATTTGTTTTGATCGTGAAAAAATTAATGTTTTTAAAAAGGAAATGAGTCATTAGATATGTTTCTTACGTCAAGACAAAGAGTGACTTGCTAATAAGCTTTCGGCTGACGTAACCGTGTTACCATGTACTCTTATAACGCTTAAACGATTAGTCTACATGTTTTAAGAAACAGTGTACAAATACTACTGTACTTTTAATAGTTTCGAATTAAGTAGCTGTATTTTTTACATTTAATTACAGTAAATATTAAAGATGGCATTGTGGCAATGCTAAGTTATGCGCTTTAGATTTAAGTTTTTTCAATGAATATTATTATGTGACCATGACCATTTCTTCCAAATTATCAACGCTGTGATTGACAATATTTTGCCATAAGAAAATTATACAGTATATTCAGTCTGTAATAGTTTTCATGGAAGTTTTTCTTTAATGGAACATGTTTCGAAATAATTATCTTTGAAGTTGTTTTAAATTTTTGATTCAGAAATTTTATTTTGAAATTAAACGATTAATTTAAAAAATAGTTTGATTAAATAACTTATTGTTTGTTTTTGTTTACTTTAAAGCAAAAAAATAAAAATGGTAATAACTTTACAGTACTGTTACTTAATGTTATATAGTAATTTGTCTAACAATGGGAGCAGTAAACCCACACGAAATTAACTTTATTTTTGACATTAAAATAATCTAATCATGACATTTGTAGCTCCGTATCCAATTCAAAGACGGTTTAATTTAAGATAGATAAATTACATTGAACTCGTAATATGGAGTCAAACTATCTTGAAATTTCTATAGTAGATCCTAATACGAGAAATTTTAATAAATTAAAAAGTAATTATTCCTATTTACAACTTTAAATTTACTTAGTTAAGTTTAATAGGCGTTCTGTGAAATTACAACATCATTACAGCATGAGCTACATGTGGTTGATTGTCAAAAATGACGTAAAGATGTAAATGTCTTGGGTGAAGAAGTATTACTAGAATAAAATCGAGTTATTTAATGCTGGAATAATTACAGTATTATGAAACTACAGTATATTTCTTTCAACTCGTAAATTTATTATTGTTAACCCTTTAGTCTTATTTTTGTTTATGGTGTTGTTTTACAGTGGATGTTTTGCATGACAAGTTTAGAGATGGTATTAGTAAATTTGGTTGTAAACCCTGGACTTTGCTGTAATCTTATCGATTGAAGTAATTGGATTAAATTAATATTTGACAGTTTCTTTGACATACTGTATGTAAACAAATAAAAGTAGGAGAAAAAATTGTCGATTTAACATCGATAATCTTTTATTTTATTGTATAGTACAGTGTACTGCAGTTTATAGTGTATTTAGTATACCGGTATAGTTTTCAAGTTAATCGATCGGTGTTAACAACATGTCGAATTGTTTTATCTCTTAAAATTTTTAGTGCAATAATTACGGTATTATACTAGAAAGAGTGATATTGTTTTAGATTATTTTCATTGTTGGAGGTGTACTTAGATACAGTATAAATCAAATCTAGTTTTGATCATTGTAATACGTATGTTTTGTTTTATTCTTCATTGAACACCGTGGTTAAAGACAGCTAAAAACCGATGTTATTAAGTTGTGTCGTTACACATTTTATGCAATTGTGTGTAAATTCTGTAAATATTGCGTTTCTAAATTATCGTAAGAAACTTATACTAGAAATGTTTTGTAACTTGCAAGTTGATGGAAAATTTACAAGTCGAAATATTTAAAACTTCAATTAATACTGAATATTACTTTAAATGAAAATTCTTAATTGACTGGTTTGTTTCTATGGTGTATGAATATTAAAAAAAAATTTTTTTCATAGTTAGGAAAATTTAAAACTTTTTAAAAAAACGTTTAAATAAACTTAATAAGACAAATGAAGTTGAAATCTATTTCTAAACTCGAATGTTTCTTGTAATTATCTTGTAATCGAATTTTAAATTGACGGCTAATGCATTATTTATAATGAATGTGGGTGAGGTATAATTTTTAAACCAGTTTGGATTAGATTTTTATCACCCGTAAGCTTTTAAGATGTTTAATAAAAACCATGTTATTGATAGCAATTATTTGTTGAATGTTGCATCTAAAACGAATTGATTAGTGATTATTTTTATGTGTTGTGTTTGCAACAATTAAATAATTTAGTTTATTTTAACGAGTTATAATAAAACGTAAAGAAAAACGTTTATATGCATTAATATCTTCAACTGCATTTCCAACAGGATAATTTTTTTTTTTGGACTAAAATATTAAAGGTTTTAAAAAAATAATTTGTTGAAAAATGATGTCTTGATACAGTAGTGCAAGTACTTTAGCAAGTGTTAAAAGTTAACATTAATTGCTACTCTCAAACCGTTGTTGTGGTATTTTTAAGAACTTTTATTGCACTGCTTCTGTTATTACTTTAGAGAGTTTACGTTTTGTGGTCATGGACGTTTACAGCCTGTGATTAACCATAAAACTGCCTGCTATTATTCCTTTTTCTTTTCTTTCAGAATCATTTTCAACTAAGCTTTATGTATAAAAATTTTGAATAAGTGTTTGCTTAAGTAAAATTTGTTTACGATATTTGTCAATCTGTTGCTTGTGAAGTTGTGGTTTAGAAAATAAAATATAAAACTGTGTAAAATCACTATAAATAACCACAAATGAAATCCACCGAAACATGATAGGTGGAATTCGCATTAATGGCAATATAGTCGGCTCGAAGGGTAATAATAATATTGAAAGTGCAGAGTAGCGAAATGCTGTAGTGTAAGTTAGGGCTATAGGCGTTGTCATGGTTCAACTAACTGACTGCAGAAGCAAATCAATTTTGAGCTTAAAATAGCTAATATGAAAGAAAAAATTGCTTAAACTTATTTGTAATTTGCTTTTAGAAAATTTTCCTTGCATTGAATATTAACCACAGCTGTACTGTATAATGTGCAAGTACTGTATGTCGTTTTTATGAATTTATTATTGCTCTGTTGTTGTTTTGGCAATATGTGCTTTACCAGCGTAAAACTGTTATTAGAAATTTGCAACCGCTAATGTTGAACCGGGAGCAAACTAATTATTGTGCTAGGGTTGTCTTAAGAAATTTAAGAAATATTTGGAGTCTTGCCCATTACCGATTTATATTTTGAGAGAAACCCTTAATCGGAAACAGTTTGAGAATCGCATAGTTTAGAAGTTAATATTTTCTATCACAACAGCCGCATTGTTGCAACCGATTTCAATTTTTTTGTAAGACTTTTTTTAAATTTTGTAACGCAAGTTAAATTTAATATTGGCGAAAATTATTTACAGTGGCATAATTGTTCTGGCGTAATCAGCTGTATAGTTAAACAAAACACAACACACTGATTGTATACTGTCATGGCTTCATTACTTCCTTGTTTTCAATGTGTAATTTGACCTGTCCGTCATTAGGTAGTTTTGTTTATCTTTTTTTTCTTCTTTTAACTTGCCATTTTTTATGCCATGTTATTGTTATCGGTTGCCATGTTTGGGTTTTGAGGTCAGTGACACCTTGTATTTAAAGTTGTTGTAGCATTGTTGTTGTTGGGAGGATTTGCTGTTGATATTGGATTGTATGATAGAGGGTGGGTGGAGTTGATGGACTAAAGAATATTTGTTGTTTTCATCCATTTTTAACAAATGGCAACAGGAATAATGTAATGTGCGGGGTCAGTATACCCCAGTTTGGTGTTTTATTCTTTTCTAAGAATTAAGTTGAACAGAACTTGCAATGTTTTCTTAGCGTACAAGGAAAAGTGTAATCTCTCATTTGCATCTCATTAATGTTAATCTCTGCAGATAATTTTCTCGGAAAATTATTATTCAAAGATTGGTGAAGAGTAACTGAAATGTACGAAGATGCAAAAATAATCTTTCATTCGCTACGAATGTTTGTTCATTATTTTTGACCGTTGATTCCTTTTAATGCTGTACAGTATATGTTTACAGTACGTTTATTTTATGTATAGTTAAATTATGTAATTTATATAGACAATTGTTTCCAGTACGGTAATTTGTTGTTTTACTTTGGAAATTATGATGGCTGGTGTAGTCTATTCTGTTTATTTATGCAGTGCTGTGCTTGGGAGCGTAAACAAACATTTGAATGTTTTAATCAGATGTATTGTTTTTCTGTCATTTGAATATTGTTCTGATGGAGTTGAAATTGTCTTAGCAATTGTTCTGCTTGGCATATGATGTAAACATGTAATTAAGAGAAAATTTAAATCGATTGAGTTATTGAAAGAACCGAATTATTATTACTTTTGGCTTTCAGAAGAAGCTGCAAAGCTAATTTTTAAAATTTAAAATTGGCTCAATTTCATTGTCTTTGAAGTAATACTGTATATGTAAATATTTGTTCTTCCTACACAAAAGTGTAAGTTTTTTAAAATTTGATGTTGTTTTGTTCAAATTGATAGAACTAACCTAGAAGTAAACACGCTCCAATTCAAAAATAGGACAAGAAATTATAATGTCATCGATCTTGTAAATTTATTGTAGATTATTTTGAGGTTATAATTATTTATTTTTGTTTGGCAGATCTGTACACCAGCCAACACTCCAGCGACTCCTCCTAGTTTTCCGGACGCCTTAGTGGCATTCTCTAAAATGTCCACATCAGATAAGCTCAGCTCTTCACCTTCATCTAGTTTTGGCCTGTATTCCACCTCACCTGGCCATAGATCTAATAGCCTTGTAGTTATTACGCAATCAAATCAACCGCAACCGCCGCAACCACAACAACAGCCCTATCCACAAACTATGGAAATTGAAGCCCAAAGATAAGTGTTGGCCTAACTCAGGCGCAGTCAATTACAACAATTGGAGACTGCTGCACAGGGTCATCTACTATATAAATGTATAAATATTTTTTTTGTTTAACCATTATTTTTTTTTTCGTTGTTGTTCATTATCACTCTCGCGTCCCCATTATTTCTTTTCATTTGAATTTCACCCAATCAACATTCAATACATACATTTTAATTAGAAGAAACTATATAAAAAATTTAAAAAAAAAATCCTCACAGAGCGCTCTATAAGTAGATATGTAAACCGCTAGGAAAAAAATGGAAAAGAAAAGCCATTCAAATACAAGTACATAATTATATTTAAGGTCAGTTTAACTGATTAAAGTTGTATAAGAAAAGATTGTACGAATTAGCAGTACAGTATTTATTCGACACAGAAGTGTGGTTTCCATGTGGTATATAAGCTTGCAATGTTTTTTTTTTTGTATGCTGGTTTCCATTTTAGTTTTAGCTTGGGTAGCAGTTTGAGGTCAGTTAGTACAACCTGCCAAAAGTCTTTTTTATTCATTGGGTTTAAAATGGCTAAGTCTTGTGAATGTCATATTCAGCTAATGATCAGAAATTAGCAGTGTTAGCTGCAACTTAAATAGCTAATATTGGTTAACTAAATTTGAGAAAGACCATCGAGAGTAATGGACAGTTTAGATATATTTGTTAATTTAGTTGAAAAACAAGTTGTTGAAGTAATTATGATGATTTTATACTGTATTAGCAGTAGCAAAATACAGTATGTAAAATATTTTTAAAAATATAGTTTTTTTTAGTATATCTTTACTTAAAATTCAAAACTATATTTAATGTACTGTATTTTAAATTTTTTTCCTACGAAAATGTCTTGGGAGAACGATAGAATCCTGGAAATATTATTACTGTTAAGTTAGATTTATTCGTTGTTCGAATATGAAATGATTAGAGCGGTTTGAATTTTTATTAAATTGATATATTTGCGCCATTTTTCATAATTCATCTTCCAATTTTTTTTTTTTTGTATATTTTTTCCGTTTCTTATCCAACGATTATAATTGTCTTTATTTTCCGCTCGAAAAAAAAGTTAGAAAACTTTTTTTAAAGGTATTAATTAATAGAGAATGAAAAATCTGTTTGTGTACCTCTATTTACAATAATGCTGCATGTGTAATTGAAAGAAAACGTAACTGTGGAAATAATTTGAGACCAAAAAAATTTAATAAATGGTAAGAAAGATACAAGGATCATTCTTCTTGGTCGATTTGCTCCTCTGATTCTGAAGGGGAAACACGGATGGCTTGATACCATTTGTTCGTCAAATCGGTCATCTGTGTTTTACAGTCGTTTAATTCCTGCATCGTTCAACAAGATTACTATTAGTTACTATTATTACGTTCATTTATGAGATTATACCTTTTGTGTGAAACGACGGGTAAAGAATGGCACTAAGTATTTGACATCGTATTTAACAAATCCCTTTAAATTTGGTCTGACAAAATTCACTTCGTAATCTTCCTCCGCTGTTAATTCTGATAAGTGTTCAGCATCAATTGTAGCACCCTTAATAGACAATACAGTTAAACAATATTTTGATGTCAATTTTAAAAGATTTACGCACCATTTCCCTTGTTTTACTTAAAGATATTTCAACTTTATCTTGACCTCTTCGTCGTTTAATTCTGGATGGTTTTTCTGCTTGTAGCAACTATTTAGTAGGGAAAAAACCGTAAGTATTGAATTTTATACATCCTTTATTATGACTTACTTTCATCATGGGCATGGTTGAGCCACCCAAGACGAGAATTGTAAAAATTATGATGATCAATGTTGTTGTTACTAAAACATGTCTTGTCAAATCATCAAATTCAAGGTGAAGGACTAGGGCATAAGCAATAGCTCCTCGTAAACCTTGAAAATAATGCCATTAACCACCATCACAAATCGACTTTACATAATTATGAGTTACCGCTAAACCACATGATAAACATCATTTTCTTTGTAATTTTGTGCTCTCGAAAGTAATTTAAAATGTAAGCCAGTGGGAAAATGTTGCACGCACGACCGATTAAGCATAGAATCTGTCGATGAAATCGTCAAGACATAAATATAAGAGATGTAAATGACTATCAATGACAATGAAGATCTTACTATGCTCCAAACAACCAGCGCAGGTTTGATGTTGTGTTTAAAGCTGAAAATGGCCATTCCAAGATATGCAAATAAAGCCATTTCTTTTAATTATGTAACGATAAAAAGTTATTTTTAGGAATAAGATAATGCTTTATACAGTTGTGGTTACTGTACCTGCTATGAAAGCCAAAGTTCTAAATGTTTGCTGCATTGTAATTTGTGTTACAGGGGATAAGTTGAAATGTGCATAATGTGACATCACAACACCACAGAATAGTATAGCCATTATGCCTGACAATGATAATAAGCAGTTCAATACGTTATGCTTTTTCATTATTATTTCAATAAACCTGATAAATGAATGCCTTCAGCCAAACTGTAAGGAATATACGCAAATACAAGCATAATTCCGAATTCCAAGGAAGGACTTTTTCGTAAATCAACGTGTTTCAGAAGCTATATTATAAATTTGAATATTAGTTAACCATTCAAAGTTAATAAACCAATGTCTTACAAGGGCACTTATCAAAGCTGAAACGACTCCAATGCCAGCAGAGGCAAAAAACATTAAGAAAAACCGTCCGATTCCATGAAAAACAGATTGTGTAGGTGTCATTTCAGTCATTCCAGGACTGTTGACTTCGATGGCGGTATTTGTTAACACGATCGACACTGCATCGTTTAATACACTTTCACCAAATACTAACATGTACAGAATAGGATCCACATCAAGGGCGTGAAAGATGGCCAGAGTGGCAACAGGATCAACGGCTGATATTAAAGATCCAAATGCAAAACTTTCTACGAAGCTCAGTTTATAAGCAACGTCAGCCTAAACATTTATAAGTTAAGTAAAACAGCAAATTATGTCAAATTTGACTATATTAACAAACCAAACCCAGTAAGTAGACACCACCTCCAATGACTAGAGCAGATATAGTAGTTCCAAAAATGGCGAAGACTAGAATTGAGCCAATATTTTGAAAAAAATTGCCCTAAATATTTTAATTTTATATTATCATTAAGTAATATCAGTAAATTACTAGTTTACTTACTTTATGTAAATTATATCCAGATTCAAATATAATAGGAGGCAATAGTATAAGAAAAAACATAGTTGGGGGAAAAGCTTCTTCTTTCTACATTTAAAAACATTTGTAATTACGTTACTTTAAACAATAACAACGAGTATTCTAAAAAGACTCAAACCTGCCAATTTCCCAGATTCTGACTTGAAATTAACTTGAGCACCAATCCAATTAATGCACCTGTTCAAAAGGACTTGTGTTACTTTTAACAAATTAATAAAGCATGATTATTGTACTATTTTAATAAATTACCTAGAAAAACCACCGCTACACTTTCCGGCAAATAATGAAATTTAAAATGAATTAAGCAGTGTACCACCATTATGCAAAGAGCTGCAATAAAGATTTATACAAGTCAATGATCATTTACTTTTAGCTTGATTATTCTGTTTACTTGCCTATCACTGACAATACAAAAAATATTGACATGCTACTGTCCTTTTCTTTTTCTGCTTCACCTTTCTGTGGCAATACTGGATCATGAGAATATAATGTTGTTGACATTGATGTAGTATGTTGTTCATTGTTTGTTGTTCCACCATTTGAAGTTTCACTAAAAGATGCAAGAAATTAATGGATATTCATCGACTGTACAGAACTTTAATATGTATTATTTTAACGAGAATAGTATCATTAATCCTTAGTCATTTGATGCAACATTATTAAAATTACCAAGTACAATTTTAACAATGTAAGAAATAATTACTTCTAGTTAATTTTATTTAAAAAAACCAAAAAAATGTTTCATTAATACAGTACTGTACCTTGAATTACCATCGGCTGTGCTTGATGAATTGTCCGCGCTAGGCACAGTATCGTTCGTAAAAGCGATGTCACTTAACAACAGAAGACAAAATGCAAAACCCAAAGCATTAACTAATTTCAAACTTTTCATAAATATCATCATAAATAAAACGGTCAAACTTAATTAACATATGCGTCATCTAAATTCTATCAAGCTGAAGGCATTTACGTGTATCACAAAATCTACTACAATCAATTTTTATCAACATTAGTCAGCTGATAATTCACTTTCTAATGCATTTTGTATATTGCCGTTAGAAGCGCTGTTATCAAACATCGTACATTCTAATCGATAACCAGCATAGACAAGGAAACATCTCACTTAAAATTATTGTAGTGGGCGGGGTTATCGAACTATTTTTTAAAAAAAAGTTAGGCAGTAATTACACTAACTTGGCACGAATTATATAATAGATTCAACATAGATTATTGTCAACATAATACTGTGTATTTGTGGTTTGACAAGCGTGACTTTTAATTATATCTTAATAACAGTGAATTATTTTCATACAATTTCAATATATAATTCGTTGCCATATTAATATTTTTAATTTTAGACATGATGTTTTATTATATTATGAATTAAAAGCATTAAAAATGTTACAAGGACGTCTTGTTTTATGCATGTTTCGACCATAGAGGGAGACTGGAGAGTTAGAGGGGAGGCCATCAGGGAATGCGGATCAGTCAGTTTATCAACTCTGGTGCCATTTGAATATGCCAGAGGAATTATGAACTGTCGATTCAAGAAAAGCCTAGCTTTTTTAATTAATTGTAAGAGTGATTCTTATCAATTTAATCTTTAGTCGATGGTTATCTTCAATTTGGAAACTGTGCAACTGTAATAAAAGGCTATCTTCTACGAGAACATGCCTTCTGCCTTAATACCTTTGCTGCAACCATCAGTGCACGATAACAAGAAAAGGCTCGAGTCTGTAAGCTCGGTCCAGGTAAATAATGTTTTTTTTTACATTTGATTCTATCACACAATTGATCTACCTTTTCATTAATAATGGCGTCGGGGAGTTATTGAATAGTTGCTTATTTATAGATACTGTATTTAATATTACGAAATATTTCTTGACGCATATAATGACTTTCCTATGCAATTTACCGGTTGCACAATTTGTCATTTGTTGCATCGTGTCGTGTACTTTTATCAATAAATTAATAAGTTTAATTATGTTGGTAGGTCAAATAATGACATTGGTAACTCGTAACTACGGCAGTCTATTGATTAGCAATGCTAAAATAAACCGATTATGTAGTATACAATGACAGCTGACTATTTTCACACGTTATATTGATTTTCTATTGTTTATGCAGAAAATGTTCAAGATTTAAAAGCACATTTTACTTAGTTGATGATTAATTATCAGTTATTCGATGTTCACTTATTAAGATAAAAAGTTAACTTTATTATATTCTGATTGATAATCAAAATGATGTACGATATACCAGATTAACATTGATGATTTCGATTGATAAATTGATAATAGCTTAATAAATTATTATTACCGGTTATTTTATCTGCTTTTATAATATTGCTATTTCAAAGAAATATAATGATTAATAAACTTTTATTTAGTATAAGCTTAATTGTTTTATCAGAAAAGGAAATTACAGTTGGAAATTACTTTTTTCCGTGAAATGAATTACAGTAGTTATCAATGCGACAATTATTCATTAATGTAACTCGAACTTCCTTTATGTTTAGTTATTTTAGTAGTTTCGTGCAGTTTATAACTTAATAAATGTCAAGTGAATGTGACATCATTTTAGCGCTTCTAAAACAGTTGTAACTTTCTGGGACTATACTTCAACGAGGGTGATAAAATTTCCAACATTAAGCAATTGGATCCGCCGTTATACTTAACGATAGTTACAGATATAGGTATACTGATTGGTGATTTATTTCTGTCTTTATCCTTTCAATTCATTTGAGAACGTGTGAAATGTTGTGTAATGTCCACGTGTACATGTAGCAGTATGGTCCAGTTTGCCAATTCAATCAATGATAGTTTTATTTAACCAGCATAATTACCATTTCCGTACGAAATCTAAATATGGAATCTATCGATTTGCTAAGATAATACAGTAAACAGAAAACGTGTCCTTCATTTTTTTTATTTGTTTAAACTTGAGTACACAGTAATATAGACTTGGCATTAGAACTTTGAAATAGGAGTTTGTCAATGTTATTGCGAAAGTTTGCTTAAGATAACCGCCGATTCAATCATTCACTATCACTTTGTACAATTATTATAAATTTAATTAAATATGATAGTTGTTTAAAGCATTTACTGGTATTTTAAGAGGCAGTTAGTACAATATGTTAGCGAAGTGATAAGTAGTCGGTTTGTTTATTTTTTGTCGTACTATTATTAATGGTTACGTGTGAAATCTAGAGCGAAGCAGAGAGTGAAAGTGAGGAAACTATGATGGTGAGGTGTATAAAGTCACAGGAGGCTTGTCAGCTATCGTATGAAGATGTTGCCGCATATTTGAAGGTGGATTTGAGAAAAGGATTGTCTTGGGAGGAAGCTGACAACAGAAGAAGAGTGCATGGTTTAAATGAGTTTGAAGTAAAACAGGATGATCCTTTATGGAAAAAATATCTCAGTCAAGTAAGACTAGAATTATTGACATTATAAAGCCCATATGTTATCTAACTATATGAGGAAATACTTTTTTTTAAAATTGTTTTTTTAATAGTTTCGAAATCCATTAATTTTGCTACTTCTGGGATCTGCATTTATTAGTATTTGCATGAAACAGCTGGACGATGCAATAAGTATCACAGTGGTAAATATATTCTGTCGGTGTGTTTTATTTTTATGATTTAGTTTATAATGTCAGCGCGTGTTGTTTTCTATTTTTTTTATTTAGGCCATCGTTATCGTTGTAACCGTTGCATTCGTGCAAGAATATAGATCGGAAAAATCGTTAGAAGAACTAAATAAATTAGTTCCGCCTACATGCTATTGGTATTCGATATTTATTTTGTTGTTTTTGCTCAGTTTTTATTTTAATGTTGGTTTTATAATCGATAGTTTACGAGATGGTGGAAGGGAAAGTTTTTTAGCGAGACAGTTGGTTCCTGGTGACATTATATTATTAAATGTCGGCGATCGTATTCCGGCCGACTTGCGGCTTTTTGAAGCCGTGGATTTGGAAATTGACGAAAGTAGTTTTACTGGTGAGACGGAACCTTCCATGAAAGCTGTAACTGCTATTTCTCCTACCAAAGCGAATGGAATATCTAGTCGGAAGAACTGTGCCTTTATGGGAACATTAGTTTGCAGTGGTCATGGCAAAGTAAAAAAAAAATATACAGTTTTATTTTGACATTTTTAAAACATAAGTATATTGTTAGGGTATTGTCATTGGTACGGGAGAAAGTTCGGAGTTTGGTGAAGTATTTAAAATGATGCAAACAGAAGAGGTAATGTCTATTTTAAGATAATATTATGTGATGAAATGTTTATATTATTCTTTTGAATTTCTAGTCACCAAAAACACCTCTTCAAAAAAGTATGGATACTTTAGGCCAGCAGCTATCATTTTACTCGTTTGCAATTATCGGTTTAATTGTGTTGATTGGGGTTGTGCAAGGCAGACCTATCATGGAAATGTTTAATATTGGTGTCAGGTGTGAATAAAGTTTATGATTAATTGAAGCATTTAAATTAGATCAGTTTTATGATAATTTTTGTTTTGTTGTAGTTTGGCAGTAGCAGCTATTCCTGAAGGACTGCCAATTGTTGTTACTGTTACACTGGCTCTTGGCGTAATGAGAATGGCTAAGCGAAAGGCGATTGTCAAGAAATTGCCTACAGTTGAAACGTTAGGTTGTGTAAAAATTATCTGTTCTGATAAAACTGGTACTTTAACAAAGAACGAGATGACGGTCACAACTATAGTAACTTCTGAAGGATTCGTTGCTGAAGTAAATTATTTGATTATTTGTATGTAATTAATGTTAATTGGTTGATCATTTAAGGTTACTGGAGTCGGTTACAATGATAATGGTGAAGTTATTATTCATGGAGAGGAAGAAGATAAAGAAGCAGCTATGTTGAGCATTACGAAATTATTAGAGGTTTTAAATTAATTCTAGTGTGTGGTGTTTATGGCATTAAACAACAAATATGAATTTTAGATTGGATGTGTGTGCAATAATGCTGTAATTGAGAATGACACACTTCGAGGGCAGCCCACTGAAGGTGCAATATTGGCTGTGGGAATGAAAGTTTGTGTTTTAACATCTTAAATTCTTGTAACGTGCTAAATGTTTTCACTTGTTTTGTAGTGTGGGTTATATCGTGAACGAGATCGGTATATACGGTTGCACGAATTTCCATTTTCTTCAGAAGAAAAAACCATGTCTGTCAAATGTCAAGCAAAGCACCAAATCGTAAATTTGGGAAACTTTTAAACTTAGTGTTGATGTCACTAATTGACTTATTTGACTATTACAGATGCCAGAAGAAACGTACTTTACTAAAGGTGCCGTCGAACGAGTATTAAGAAAATGTTCTACTTATCACAGTCGCGGAACAATTCTACCTCTTATTCCAAAAAAAGTCTCAGAAATTTTATTAGATAGTGAAAGACTTGGAATGAAAGGACTTAGAGGTTAGCATTTTATTTATTTTAAAATATACAATCATTTTACTTATTTATTTTGCGTTAGTTTTGGGTATGGCTGTAGGTCGCAATCTCAATGAACTAACATTTTTGGGAATTATTGGAATGATGGATCCTCCCCGAGAAGGTGTTCGCGAATCTGTTGAAATTCTTCACAAAAGTGGACTTACTGTGAAAATGGTTACTGGTGACGCTAAAGAAACAGCTTGCTCTATAGGTTTAATTTTTTTTTAATTTTAACTGTAGTAATATTAATTTTTATCATTAATTAGCTTCGCGGTTAGGAATAAGCAGTGATTCTAGATTTGCCATTTCTGGTGAAGAATTGGATGCAATGGATGAAGCCATATTTAGAAACAGAGTGGATAGTATTAACGTTTTTTATAGGTCTACGCCAAGGCACAAGCTACGTATAGTAAAAGTAAGTACTAATGATTGATTTTGATTAATTTATTTTAATTTAATTGAACTTTAATTGTTTATTAGGCGTTACAAGCCAATGGCTTGGTAGTCGGAATGACTGGTGATGGAGTCAATGATGGTGTGGCATTAAAAAAAGCTGATATTGGTATTGCTATGGGACAAAATGGCACAGATGTCAGTAAAGAAGCGGCCGATATGATTCTAGTTGACGACGACTTTCACACTATCCTGTAGGTATTTGAATTACTTGTTTGATATAAGCATATTAACGAGAGAGAATTATTTTTCTACAGTGCAGCTATTGAAGAAGGAAAAGGAATTTTTTATAACATCAGAAATTTTGTACGATTTCAACTGAGCACGTAAGAAGCCCCATAGCTAATGAATTAACTACATTCTATTAATTATTTATTTGGTATTTAATAGGAGTATTGCGGCTTTATCATTAATTACTCTCTCGACTATTTTACATATTCCCAATCCCTTAAATGCCATGCAAATATTGTGGATTAATATTATTATGGACGGACCTCCAGCACAAAGGTGATTAATTTTTGGCCTCTTTGATTTAATAATTAAAAATCCGTTTATTTTTTTTAATAACAATTAACTTTATTCAATAGCTTAGGAGTGGAGCCTGTCGATAGTGATGTAATAGCTCGGCCACCACGAAATCCAAAGGAGCCAATGTTGACACGTAGCGTCATTATCAATGTTCTTCTTTCGGCATTTATTATTATTATGGGAACCCTCTGGGTGTTTATTAAAGAAGTGAGTACACGATTTATTTTATGTTCATGATAGTAATAAAGAAGAATCTTTTTTTTTTTTTTGTAGATGGGTGATAATGTGATAACGCCTCGTGATCAAACGATGACGTTTACTTGTTTTGTTTTTTTTGACATGTTTAACGCACTGAGTTGTCGGTCTCAGGTAGGATAGTTTCCAATATTACATTGCTGTTTATATTTGGTTGGCAAAAGTTTTAAATAATATGTCATTTCTAGACCAAGTCTGTATTTACAATTGGTCTTTGTCGAAATCGTGTATTTTGTATGGCTGTTTGTGGATCAATTGTGTGTCAAATGCTTGTTATTTATTTTCCTCCATTACAAAGGATATTTTTGACTGAACCACTTTTGTGGCAAGGTTAGTCATGCTCATTTTAGTGTAATGAATTTTTTTTATGCAATTTTTGATAATACATTTTTTGTTTTAGATCTCGTATTCTTAGTGTGTTTGACGTCCAGTGTATTTATTGTTTCTGAAATCAAGAAATTCATAGAAAGGAGAATACTTTCACGAAAAGGAACACGTTTGGAAGTACCATATGGCCCCAGTTACGTTTGAGATCTAAAATGAACTTTGTAGTGAAAAGTTTTAAAGTCGGGCAGCTTGGACACTTGCAGTATTAATTCTGAGACGGTAAATTGTTAAGAACGAAATTTTTGAAATCTAAATTGATTCATTCATTACCGTCGTCAACGTGAGAACTAGTGCATTGTTTAATTTCTCATTCATTTTCTCTACGAAGCTGTGCTATTGCAGTGAAATAATGATTTTCGTGGTAAAACGGGTGTGATCGATTAGTATTATCAATTTGGCTAAGGGTTAAAAATTAGCAAAACGGTTTTATTTTGGAGTCTCGAAATTTACATGTAAGAATTTTAATCTACGCATATCATGATCCTGAATCACTAAGAATGCCATAAGAGTGATAATGGTCACAGTTTGGTCATCGTTGACAGTGGTTTATGGAGTTTTAATTAATGCACTTATAAAATTATTCTATTCACTACTTTATCGTCTTAAGTTTTTTTATTGAACCGTACTGTGGCTTGACTCTTCTTCATCATAATCATCAGAGTCTTTATTGTTGTCTTCGTCTTCATCGTAAATGGAATCGCTATTAAAACTCTCAGAGCTTTTTAGGAATTCTCTAGATTTAGACATTTCATTAGCGTGGCTAGGCAATAACCATTGTGGGGTAGATATGTTCATACTGTTGCACCATTCCTAAATGATAAACGATATTTTTAAACCTTTGATATGTTATTTATCTTAATTTAATTACCTGCAAATCGTCATCTTCATTGATGTGACTAATCGAATTAAATGCTTTAGTATAAAGCTCAAGAGCTTTTGCGTGGAAGATCATCTCTATTTTAGTATAATTTAGAAGAATTTCCTGGAAAAGTTTTTATGTTAATGTTAATATCTTTTTAAAGTTGTATACTTATTACTTTAACATCCTTCAGTTTTTTATGCTGAAACTTTTGCATAGAATCTGTCAGATTTTTAAATTGTTTTTCTGCTTCTACCTTTGCTTGAGTAAATTCTGCTTCTGTCTAAAATTCACAAATTTTAATATACTACGATATTTATGAACTAAATTTGAAATTCCTCTTACAAATGACTGAACATTTTATTAAGGAAAATAATTTGTTGGGGTTGTTTAAAAATTGATAAAAAAAGGATACAATTTCCTGTCTGTTAATTGGAAGTTTTTTCCGAAGTTTTTGAAGAGTTCGTTCTTTTTCAAGTCTTTTATCGTTAACTCTAACGGCATTTTTTACATTTTCCTATCAATTATCGATAAGAACTATTAAATATCACTAAATAACACTTAATAGTGTAATTTTTAAATTACTTTGGCTGACTTGCAAATTTGTTTATATGGCAATATATTTGCAATAACTTTAGCTTCTAGGCGATCCACCTACAGTATATCATGATTAAATCGTATATAAGCAAACTATTAATTTAAATGATTTTACCATTGCCTGTCGATAGTCTTCTACAGATATCAAACAATCTGCGAAATTGCTTAAATTTGATCTTAAGGATTTATTTAAAGTTTCCACAGTTGCATATTCTTTAAGTTTTCTAGATAACTCATCACCACTATCTCTTACTAATGATATTTTCCCATTTAAATTGCCAAATGACGAACACAGGTGACCAAAGTGAGTTTCCACTAGATCAATGCTTGTTTTGAATAATTTTACTTCATTATCATTTCTAAAGTAACAATTAACTTTTAACTTAATTATTTTTAAGAAATAATTGTTGTTCAAAACAAAATGCCTACCGTAAAGCTGGATCTTTAAATGTTTGCTGAAGCATTTTAGTAACAACGTACCCCTTTAAAACTGACTTTGCCTTAATGTTTTGAATATCACCATGACAACCAAATTAATTCAGTGACTGTTGTCAGTATAATTATACTGTACATAATCACGTTTATACTGTATAATAGTAATGTTACAACAACTATACAACTATATATCGACAAAAATCTTTAGTATGAAATATTGATTTGTGGTTTAATATTGATTAATTTGATCAATTAAATAACGTACAGCTGACTTTTCAACAAAAAACTATTCATACTTTTATTTCCATGTTTTTATTCAAATTTATTAAAAATTTTATTTTTATAGGTAACTTACATCTGAAATATTTGCTTTTATATTAGTAAAAACTAAATTTAATTATAATTTTAAAAAAAAATTACAGTACGTAGTATCAATATCAGAAAAACTTCTAATTTGCCATAATTGAAAAACGGTTAGTTAATTGACATAAAATTACAGTACAATACTTTAAAACAATTATTAAAGATTGGTAATGCATTATAACTTACCGTAACGGTATTAATTTTGGATAAAAAATCATGTTTAATGCGTAACTAAAAAAAATAAAATTTAACTTAAGAAAATTACTTAATGTTTATTCCCGCCAAAATTAACTCTAGTCGATAGTTTTAAATGTGAGATTTATTTTGCAATCGATTAGCAACTGTAAAAAGCGCTGCGGACATTTATTCATATCGATAGTGTACATCGATGTAAAACAACGATCGATTGTTGTTCTCTTTCCAACGTGGATTCCTAATTTATGCTTATTTAATTATTTAAAGACAGTTTTGTCCACATAGTTACACATATTCCAGTTAAAACAATAATTATGTGATAAACAATTGGATAAAGCTTAATATTTTTAGAAACTCATATAAATCGAGTCTAGTGAAGTGTCAAATGAATTTTCTCCATTACCACGCGATTTTAAATTAGTCAGTGTTACGAAGGCTGTGATTGGTTAACGTTCTTCTAACGATGGGTATGTTTCGACGATCGTTCTACGCTCGAACTGATATATTGTGGAATTATCAATCATTTGATTGATTTCGAAGTCAATTTCTGCAGTTACTAAAGCCGAAGCAACGGTTGTATCCGAGAAAATTATTTAATATTTCAGGTAAATACAACAAATGTAGAATCAAGATGGCGACTATAACCCGATGAACAGCCAATCAAAAACGACTTTAATTCCCTCTGTTGGACGTAAGGTTAGCGTGGTTGAAACAACAACGGTTTCAACAAGAGAAAAAAACTTGGCTGATTTTTTTTCTCCAAAATCAATTTGTTTCCATTTTGTTGTCAATTTGATAATGAAGAGAAAACCAAATCAAGGAAATAAATGTATACCACGTGGAATATAGGAAAATTCAGAATTAAAATGCAGTTAAGTTGTGGAGGGTAAATAATTGGTCACGTGATGCAGCAGCCCTCTTGGATATGGCGGCTTATGGAAAATTTCAGCGTTGGAATTTAAACCCGGCTAGGGCGGGCATCAAAGGCGGTGAAACCAAATTCTATTTATTGACTGTATTATTTAAACTTACATAAGACAATTTAGACAATAATTAAAATGTCATCGAGAGGTAGACGAGGAAGGGGACGGCCGCCCAAGACTCCATTGTCTTCCCGGGGCGGACGCCACAACGCTGTACAGAAAAAACCGAATTATTTGGTGAGTGGTTCTGGCGCTCATAGCTCGCGTCATGCACGGCAACATTCTGACCCAAGTTTAAGTGAATATCGTCGCGAATCGCGTGGAAGATCTGGCCGAGAAGCTGCTCAAAGAAGCCGTAATTTAATTCAGCGAATAACGGAAAGTGACGATGACAGCGACGATAATGTTGACGATCATGATCTACTTGATGATGCATCTTCTGTTGACAGTGATTATGGACAAAACGATAATGTGGAATCTGAAGAAGAAAGTATTGATTCCGATGTAGCTAGTGTGTGCTCGCATAGTAGTAGCTTTAGTGCTGTAAATAATACACCTGGCAAACGGAAATATACAAGGAGAGCCAAAAGTCCAACACCTATATGGTTGCAGGATCGTGAATATCCGAAACTCGAACTACCCAAGTCTTCGGAAGATTTATTGCTACCTAAAGAGCATATTTTCCAAACCTTGGGTATTTATGAAGTTTTAAGAAGACTGAGGCATATGGTAAGAATGTCACCGTTCCGTTTTGAAGATTTTTGCACTGCGTTAATCAGTGACGAGCAGTGTAATTTAATAGCTGAAGTGCACATGTCACTGTTAAAAGCAATTTTAAGGGAAGAAGATTTGAGCAATACAATGTTTGGAGCTCACGATCAAAAGGACTCTATAAACATTTTGTTATTTTTAATGGACAGCATGACATGGCCTGCCGTTTTGCATCAGTTTCTAGAAAGTGATCCTGAATATAAATCAACTCTGGAAATCTTTAGACAAGGAGAATATCCGTATACAACTCTTAAAAACAAACTTGATGTGTTACAGTTTCTGTGCGATTTATTTTTGACGACATCACATGTACGTGATGAAATAACTTACGAAGGCGCAATTCAGTACGATGACCACTGCAGAGTTTGCCATCGTCTAGGTGATCTACTGTGCTGCGAAACATGCCCAGCAGTGTATCACTTGGCCTGTGTTGATCCTCCGATGGACGAAGTACCAGCTGAAGATTGGACTTGTGCTGTTTGTAAAGCACATAAGGTAATGAAAATTGAGATAATTATTTTATTTTAACATTGGTTAAATATTGCCGTACATTTAGGTTCCTGGTGTCAACGATTGCATTTCAGATTTAGAAAGGAGTGGATTACTTCCAAGACAGGAGCCCCTTGGTTATGACCGTCATGGACGGAAGTACTGGTTTTTAGCGAGACGTATATTTGTGTTAGTATTAAACCTTTTAATCGAAAATTTTTCGACTATACCCTTTCATTTAATTAAATGTCTAATTTTAGGGAGGACGAAGGAGGAGGAGGGGAGGTTTACTATTATTCTAGTAGAGCACAATTGGAAGTGATGTTAGAAGTTTTAGATCCATCCGATTTGGAAGGAGATCTAGTTTCTGTCGTTGAGAGTATGAAACATGAAATAATAAGGCAAATGGAAATCACTGAAAATCTCACAAACAGTTATCGTGGAAATCGTAAATCTTTCTTTGAACTAGATAATGGTGTGTATATGTGACATTAATGAAAACGTATATTTATGTAAATATTTTGCATATCGATAGCCGCAATTACACGACAACGTGCTGAACGCGCACTTTTAAAAGCAAAGGAAGAAGAAAATGCTATGCGTCAGGCAGAAGAATCTGCTCATAAGGAAGACAAAAGCGAAACTGATAACGATTTGGAAACTAAAATGGAAGTAGAAGAAACAACTAAACAAGAAGGTGTAGATGCATCATTAGACGTATCTACTAATTCCACTCAAGGTATAACATGATTTAAAATGTTTTAGAATATCCAGTAAATTAAAATAAAATTTTTATTTAGATTCTGATTTAGATCGTTCTAAAGAAGGTGACGTTGTTGACGAAGACGGCAAAAAAGATGGTACGCAATTGGGTTTATTTAAATATTTGATAGTCTAAAACTATAAAAAAAAAATTATTACAGATGAATCTGCGAAGGGAAATACTAAAAAGTCTGATGGAAGTACTGAAGGCGGAAAGAGTGGCATGGTTACGCGTTCTAAAACTGGTTCTCTGCACCCAAGAACTTTCAACTTAGAGGATCTTAAAACGCGAGCTGTAACTATTTTAGGGAAAAAGGATGGTGATAAAGATGGTAAAGAAACAGAGTCTTTTTTGGTGATAAATAAAGATGGTGAAATTTCACGTGTTACCAAAGCAAAAATTATGGGCAGCACTGCGGGTAGTTTCGTCTATAAACTTGGATGTGATGGCTCGTACAAGAACTATGTTAATCAGTACGTTGTTAATACTCTCGCTTTGAATAAACCACAGCATGCGGAAGAACGTGATAAAAGGCGGCATTTGTCTCACAAGTTTAGTTTGACGCCAGCTAGCGAATTTAAATGGAATGGAAGCGTTCATGGTAAGTTGTAATTATTTATAATAATCGAAATGTTTATGTTAAATGTAAATTATATTATTTTGTAGGCACTAGAGCACTGAGTGTTGCAACTCTTCGTCAGAGTATAGTTCAGATAGAAAATGCCATTGCAACTCCTCTTCTTCATCCTAATTGGGGGCTTCACCGTGCTAATTGGTTGAAGGCTGTAAATAGCTGTACAACATCTAGAGATTTTGCTCTAGCATTAGTCATTTTAGAAGCGTGTATGAAACCTGTTTTGTTTAATCCTGTGTGGCACGATTCTTTAGGTTTGTTTTATTTTTCTTCTAAATTTAAATCTTCGAATATTTATAAATGTATTAATTGTTGTAGGGCACGTCACATTAAGAAGAACAACTGCTGCTGTGCGAGAGGAAAGAAAAAAGCAAGAAAAACGCGAACGAAAAGATTATGAAGAAGAACATGATCGAACAACTTGGGTTAAATATACATTAGGATTGAGGCATCAGGTAAATAAACGTTATTTGTTTTTAGTATGTTAAACTGATTAGTAATTTTGCTAAAAATTACTTGATTAGGTTTGGAAACAGAAAGGTGAAGAGTACCGATTGAGTGGACAAGGTGGATGGAAGTGGTTAAGTTGGGGAAGAACTCACAAGTCTCAATCATGTTTTAAAATGGGACTTCGCGGAGGACCACATAAGCTAGTTATAACTACTAAATGTAGGTTATTTTATTATAAGTTAAATTGATGTTGAAACTTATTCATTACTTTTTAAATAGTAAATGACAAGTTGAAGGCTGATAACAACAAGGTTTTAAATGGAGCCGAAAATGGTAGCGAGACCAAAATGGAAGTAGATGTGAAAGATAAATCTGAAGCAGTAAAAGAGGATAAAATAGAAGAAAACAAAGTTGTAAAAAAGGAAGATTCTGAAAGCAGTAAAGTTGTAAATGAAGATGGAACTAGCGAGGCCATTATCGGAAATAAAGAAACTGTTAAACAACTAGACAAAGTTGAGAATAAGCAGGAATTGAGCAAAGACAAAAGTGGTCAGTAAAATGTTATTAATTTATGGTTAAAGTTAAATATTTAGATCGAAATTTGCAACTTAATAAATTCGATATTAATTCGCTGTAATTATTTTATAGCATTCGCCAAAGCTTTGGCGCAGTGTAAGCAAGATGAAGAAAGATATGAACTGGTAGATGTTTCTGCTGGTTTGTCAGCTCAGTTGCGATTAGTGTATAGAAAAATTGCACGTCCATCTAAATTGGATGCTTTTCTGGAACGGCGGATTCAAATGGACGAATTGAAGAAATTCAAGGTTGAGAAAGGTGCAGATGATTCTGAACATGGTAGTTCGACATCTACAAATTCTACTACAATTAAACCATCGAATGACGGGGAATTAAATGCAACAACGGTCAAAGTAAATCCGCCGTCGATTCGTTTAAATCCGACTCTTCTTAAATTGAAGCTGGATGATAAACGTACGCTTCAAAAACCAATTTCTCCTGGGCCTAAATTGTTACCTGCTATTAAACGTTTACCTAACGGAGACCTGAACCCAAACTCTGCACAGGAAGACAGTTTTAAAGCAAAAGTTGTACTTGATGAAATACAGACAGTTGGCAAACATTACCGGTGCTATTCGTCTACGTGTGCTAAACTTTTAGGTAATTCTGAATGTGACTGTTACTCTGTAATGTGTCGGTATGCTCAGGTGATTCAAGATAAAAATCCTAAAAACGCATTGATACCAAATGCTGCAAAGCCATTGTTTACACTTCCGCAGCTGCATATATGCAATGTTACACCTAGTGAAAAGGCTTCAATATGCCAACTACAGGTTACTGTAGAATCAAATAAAATAGCGAGTTTGGTGGCTAAAGAAGAGACTGCAAATGTACTTTTAAATCATTTCACTGAGAAATCAACAAATGTGGCGGCCGTTGTAGCGAACGTTAAAAAGGAACCAGTATCTTTATTAAATAATTGTAATACTGAACTTGCAACTTCAGAGAATTCTGCAACTAATACTTGCGAGAAAACACTTGAAGCAGAATCACCCATTAAAGTTGACGACGAGCCAAAGGGTCAATTAACTACAACAGTTAACCCGTCGATTGGAACCACTTCATCCATGACTGGTGAAAAGAACTCTGATAAATCTGAACCAGTACTGGCGTCGACTACCGGTCGAGTATATTTGGCTAAGATAACAAAAGTCACAAATAAGAAAAAGAAAGCTACAAAGGGCATTTTACCGGTGTGTTCTAAATTTATGACGGTTAAAGGAAAGAAAAATAATCTTGTCATTCTTCCTCAACACGAGTTACATAAACTTGCTAGACGTGGTGGAAATCGTGAAGTAACTGGCTTTAACTCAAACGCGAAACCAAATGTATATTACTGGCCATTTCCTTGTTCGAGACCAGCATTTAAAACGTGTTGGAGATACCGAACTCAAACTTTAAGAAGCATTCACGCTGCTGCATTACAGTTGCGAATTCTGTGGGCGACAATACGTTGGGATGATATGCAAACCAAACCACCACCCGGTGGAACAAATACCACTACCACTGAGACAGAAGTTGTAACTGTTGAGCTACTGAAACGTCGCGACGTTGGTGCCTTCGGTTTACGTTCCGAATTTCTTGTTAGAAAAATTATTGTGCCTATTGATCTTCCTAGTAAACCACGGGGTATGTTATTACTTATATTTGAATTTATATTTAAATTTTTTAAATTAATGTTTTTAACAGAGAAGCCAACTTCTCAAAGGAGTGGGTTACGTGAACGAAAACGACCAGAATCTCCTCAAAATAGGGGTCCTACAGTTACGGAAGGCTGGGTTCCAGAAGAAGAACTGGAATTGTGGGAAATTAAGCTATTTGGCGATAAGTTAGTATAAATAATTTTTTTGTGACGTTTCTGTATGTCATTGTCATTTTGGAATTATTCTAAACTTCGAAATTTTATTTTCTAGATTGGAAAAACAGCAAAATTTGCTTAAAGAAAAATTGGCTCAACAACAAGCTCAACAAAGTGCGCAGCAAATTAAAGCACAGATGGAAGCACAGTTAAAAATTCAACGTCAAGCAATTCAGCAGAAACGACTTGAACAGTCAGGAAAAGTAACAACAGGAACCACTACTGCAACTACTGGTACTTCATTAATTGTTACAGCTGGCTCTACTACTCCTCAAACTAAAGTAAATTTCTTAAAGTGTTTAATTTTTGAAGTCATTTATATGAATGATAATATATGTATGGAAAACTTTAGGCTTTGACCCCTGGAAGTATTGGCACTGTAGTAACCGTTGGAACGACAACTGCAAAAACATACTGTGGTGTTAGGAGAATTTTTACAACCAAAGGCTTGAAGCCGGCAACGACAAGTAAGGCATTGTTACACAGTATAATTAACTTACAGTATATAACATTAAATTTTAATTCAGCAACAGCAGCAACAAGTGTAATTACTAGTGTAACTCCTAGTGGTGTTCGACTGCCTGTTAGTGCGACAATTTTACCAAAAGCTAATCAAACGATAATTGCTAGAGCTACAACCCCTGGTTTGCTTGGTTCTCCCAGACCAGGATCTATTATACAAGTTCGACCAGCTGTTACACCAACTGGAATAAGGCCAGGAATTTTACCAGCTACGCCTACTCAAGGAACCCCTATTCGAGCTCATATTCAACTTATTCAGAGTCCAAATGGACAACTTCAAGTACGAGGATTACTTCCTGGTAAGCATTTAATTTAGTATACACTATTATGAACTGAAGCAATATATTATGACTATATTTTAGGTCAACAACTAGTTCGTCTTAGTGATGGAAAGTTTCAGTTAATAACATTGCCAGTTCAACAAACAGTTGTTAGCACGACTGCATCTTTAGCAGCAACTCCAACAAATACTGTGGTAACAACCATGGCCACGCCAACAACTATTCAGATTACCACTATTCGTCCACCAGTTAGCGGTACTTCAGCAATTCAGTTGATAGCTCCTCAGACAACGGTTGCTGGCTCTCAAGTTCAAGTAGCCGCCACTGGAACTGCTTCAACTGCAACTGTAGCTACCGTTGCCACTGCACAAGGACCAAGGATTATTCAAATTCGACCTCAACTTGGTACTCCAAATGCTGTTCCATTACAACCTCAGATATTGCAAGCACACATCAGAGGAACATCTCAAACAGCTGCTATCCAAGCAGCTTTATCGTCTCCTCAGGTGCAACAAAAGGTACAGCGATGATTAGTTCTGTTATTGTGATATGTTGCTGATATTTTTTATTGATATTTTGTTAAAGCTGTTAGCCGCTGCATTGCAAGGATCTACTGCAAACGCATCAACCGCTTCAATAGTAGTACAGACATCAAATTTGAATTCATCTATAAAATCTCCTATTATTGTAACCAAAGCTGTTAAGCCTGGTGGACAACCGATATTGGCAACTCCAACTAAGATTGTTTCTACAGCTGTTACTGTTTCAACAGAAACTGCTGTTATTACTACTTCCACCGCTACCACAACATCAGCATCAACGCCGGTCTTGCTAAATACTGTTCAAGCGACGAAACCAAGTATGGTTCCTATCGTTGTGCAAACTTCTACACCTTCTGTCGTTACCTGTACTTCGCCAGCAGTATCACCCACATCTTCAGCTACCGTAACAAGTAGTACATCACCGAAATTTGTACTTACACCTCAAATGACTCAACAAAGTAAGAATTGGGTTCTATTTTTTGCATAATAGGTTTGACAAATATAAAATTTTATTATTTTATAGTTATAAAACAAGCGTTAACGAATCCTAACACAACTCCGGAGATTCAAGCCAAACTTTTAGCCCTTCAAAGGCATCAGCAACAAAAGCTAAAAGAGACAACAGTTATTCCACCTGTCATACCAAAACCAATTAAAACGGTCGCGTCAGTTCCTGCTTCAGTTACACCCGTAAATGACAATGCTTCACTCGTTTTTAGCTCTGTTGGAGGGGACAGCAGAAACCGAGGGAAAGCACTAACTCCAGAGCAAAAGGAAGACAGCCAAAGGTATATTTTAATGTCGTTTTAACATTTTGATTATAAATTATAAAACTATTTGTGTGAAATTCCAGGTTTCTCGCTTGCCAACAAGTTCTTAAAAGTATATTAGATAAGATTGAAAGAGAGGAGAAGATGACTCAGAAGATGAAGAAACAAAAAGAAGACGCAGAGGAAAAACGTCTGAAAGCAGTTTCAAATAAATTGCAGGGAATTCTTTTCAAACATAAAGAAGTACTTAAGAAGGATATATTGAAGAAACGAGCTGCCCAAGAACGAGAATTGCAACACCAGATTCAGGTAGTAAAATACTAAATGTCGCTATCTGATTTACGATAGTTTAATAACAATGTATATTTAGGAGGAAATTAAGCGAGAGTTTAATTCTAATCTTCCACGTGATAAGTCACCAAAGTCAACTCCTAAGAAGAAGAGAAAATATTCAAGTGAAAGTGATTCTGTTTCAGCAAATTTGGGATCTCCTACCGCTGTTCCTCGAAATAAAAAGCCTAAAGTATCTATGCAGCCAGTGGCAACACCATTAAGTCCTACATCTACTTCACACAATTCACCTCAAATAGATGGCCCAACTAACAACCTGATCTCCGGTCCACCGTCACTTACTCCTAAAGAAAAACGATTGTATTGTATATGCAAAACGGCTTATGACCAAACAAGGTATGTTTCCGTTGATTATTTAGTACACATGTTATATTATAACCTGATTATTGGTTAGATTTTATATTGGTTGTGATTTGTGTTCAAATTGGTTTCACGGGGAATGCGTAAATATAACTGAGGAAAAAGCGAAACATTTAGATGAATATGTTTGCGAGGACTGTAAAAAATCTAAAGATAACAGCTCTACGGAAGAGCTATACTGTCTGTGTCGTCAACCATATGACGAATCTCAGTTAGTATCAGTTACTTTTTGTGTTTCATTTTTGTTTAAACTTTTGTAGTAAATTATTTTTAACAATGTTATTATTATATAGGTTCTACATATGTTGTGATCGATGTCAGGACTGGTTTCATGGTCGCTGCGTGGGAATACTCCAGTCTGAAGGTGACATGATTGAGGAATATATTTGCCCTAACTGCCAAGGCAATTCAAAGATTAATAACGCTAACTTGAAACTCTTGAACAATAAAGATTTGGAAGATTTGAAAAAGTTACTTAAGAGTATACAGGTACATTTAATAATTTGGAAAATTGTTAACTTAACGAATAACTAATTTGATATTTTATTTGACGTTAAGACTCACAAACAAGCCTGGCCTTTCCGACATCCAGTAGACCCTAAAGAGGTGCCTGATTATTACAATGTTATCAAAGATCCCATGGGTAAGAATTTCTGTTGCGAATATTTTGTGTGAATTCTTAATGATTTTATATGTATTTAACAGACCTTCAAACAATGGATCGCAAACTTGTAAACAAACAATACCCAAAGTTGAGCACCTTCATTTGTGATATGACCAAAGTATTTGACAATTGTCGGTACTACAACTCCAGGGATTCTCCATTTTATCGCTGTGCAGAATCATTGGAAGCATTTTTCGTGCAAAAGATAAAGGCGTTCAGGGAAAAATTGACTGATGTATGACAATAAATGATGTCATTCAGAAACCCATCAGTACAAACTACAAAGCACAGGAGCTGACACACTCGAAGTGTTAAATTAACATGTCATAATGCCATTGTGTTAGAATAGTGTAAATATCATGGAACAATCGGTAAAGTTAAGGACCAATCCATGATTGATGTACGCGTGCATTTTATCCAATATTTGTGAAACTTTAAAAAGATGAATCGATGGAAAATAAGCACGTTGCAGTACAGGAAGATTTTTCGTCTTCAAGTTATTAGAAGGCTTCTTGAAAAGTTTTTTTTCTTTGAGTAATCGGTGTTTAGAGATTGTGTGATGTGAATTCGCCAACAAACTCTGTCAGCATTAATTATCATCAGTCATGCACCATTTAATGTATGACATTTGCTTCACCATCGTGTTTTTATAATCCATTATTATAGATATTTAACTATCAAGAAGACATGATTCATCCCATGAAAATTCAGTACGTGAATTTTTTCTTCGTGAACGATATTTTAATTTTGTGGTAAAAATCTACGATACAAAAACGAGTAATAAAAAAATTGCCAGAAATTGATTTATCTACATTCCCAAGATGTTAGATGATTTGTGTCTTGTTTGAAAATGAATTCTCAATTAATATTATTAAAATTATTTAAAATATTCAGTGGAATAATTTATTAATTGTCGGGGTTTTTTGATTAACTGCAAAATGTGTAATTTTATCAGTCAATACTTGTAGGTAGTTTAGCAGTACTGCAAGCTCTTAAAACGTTTACTCAGATTTTCACAAGTACCATACAATACAATACTACACTGTTACATATAACAATATTACAAATAAACTTACTTCATTTGGCAACTACCAAATAATTTACCGTATCTAGTATAAAATATATAAAGGATTAATGTGAATTTATCTGGAAAAAAGTTTTAATTTTGATAACGAAGTAATGACTAGATCATCATTTAACTTCGAGGTTTGATTAATTTTTTCCTGTAATATACAATAAAATAATTAAATATTTAGTTTTATCATCTAATGAAAAATAATTGTACTTTTTTATAGTCCAGCATTAGCTCCTTAAATAGCAAGAAATCAGTCAAAGACAAAAGTAATTGAAAAACCTCACCATCCAAATCGGTTTGTCTTTCCCTGTAATTGTTTGCATTTGAATAACATTTTACTCTGCGGATAAAGTATAACGAGTTCTTACATTAACTGGGCAATAAATTTTGGCATGGAAAAATCAGGTTCACGTTTAACCAATTCATTTTCCAGGTACTTTTCTATTAACTCTTGCTAAAAGTTTTATAAAACTTGAATATTATTATTGCGAACAAGTTGGTTAACTACAATATAATTACGTATTCTTGGAATATGATCATGTACTCCAGCTTATTTTCTTCTCCATCTTCAAAAACTGAATAATATCTTTCCATAAACTCTTTTAACATTATTTCCAATTCAACACCTAAGTTACATAATCCAAACATAATTAGTTATTTTATTAAATTCTACTTAAAATTACTGTACCAATTATAATATCTTCGATGTGACCAACAGTCAGATCAAATGATGTTTCTTGATTATTCTCACTACCGAATCATAATGAACAAAATAAAATTATTATGATCACTTTAACAATTTTAAAAATACAAGATAGCAAATCTACACACCTACACATAAGTACCTCCTCACAGTTACTGTCTAATCCCGAATGCTCCATTATACAGTATAAACAGAATTAAGATTTTGCTTTATAATCAAAATCACTAAACTACTGTGACCGAGTTTTAAAAACGTCAGTGACAGTTCTTATGTGATGAACAGATATTTTGGTTTGATTACTATTTTAATGTAACGTAAACACGATTTAAATTTCAAACGTTATTAAACTAGATCTGAATCTTATTACAGTACCGGTATAAAATTGTCTCATAAATGAAAATACGACCATAATTATTTCACCGACTTTTCAATACCAATCGCCAACATAATATTTTGGTAAAATTTAACAGTTTAACTACACTGCATAACATTATTTTTATGGGAACTGGGATACTCTGAGAATCCCATCCCATTGAATCATAACGGTTACACTCTAAGACGTTCTATAAACTAAAAGTAGACCATCACAATATTTTAAGACGTTTAAATTGTTAAGACATTTAACATAAAATTAAATTATAGTTACGTTATAAAAAGTTTGAAAAAGTGTATTAGAAATTTGTATTTAATAAATTGAGATGTTTGAGTAATCATTTGGCCGTTACGAGCCACCATAATTGAGCTCGTGGTAGATGTTCCCACTGTTCAGTGCTTTATTTCATTTTAGTTTTTCGATTTAATTGAGTATAGAAATGGCTATAAGCCTGTAATGGTGGTCGTTAGTTAACTTAGTTCCGAGGTGCGCAACATTTTTATTTCATAGTTAGTTAGGATTATTTCTGAAGAAATAGCGTTAAGAAGAACGTCTTTGCGGTTAAAGTGTAAACTGGTAAGCATTTCGTTATCAAGAAAATTGCTAAATAAATGGCTTGATTTGAATTTTGATGAAATCTGAAGCGGCGTAGAAGCGTAGTAATGGTAGCCATTGTTGTATTTGGCTACTACAATAACCCTAATCTGCGACGATCCCGACAAACCCGAATTTGTAATTACATGTACTTTCCAAAACCCATGCCACTTTAATTATGTCTGTGTATTATTGATGAATGAGGAATAATTAACGTATACGACGGAAACGAGAATGTAATAGTTTGTCTTTTCACGAAGAGTTCCTTGCTTCTATCTAGTACTGTATCTACATTAGGTCAAACTTTAAATCGATTTGGCGCCTTGAAAGTTTTGGTATAAAATATTAAAACATTGTATATTTCAATATTTTCAGTAATATACTTTAGTTTAATAATAAGCATAAGTTAGGAAAGTAACGTTATTTATGTTAAACTTGGCTGCTGGATAGAAAATGCCGAATTTCCATGATAATTTCATGACTTATCTTGTGCACCGCTACCAACTTTAGATCATTGGATAGTAGATTAATATTCTTGTAACTACACAATTCATTTTTATCCAGTGTTTTCAGGTCTCTACTACCTTTCCAAAGTCAAAAATTTTGATTTTAGTCATGATCTTTAAGTTCTACAGTATGACTTTTGAGGTTCTGAACACTGCTTGTCGACGTTTATTGTTAACGTATTTGATTGCATTTGCTGTGATTTTGCGACACGATTTTTGTTGAGAAACTTTTTCATCTTTTTGAAGTCGACAAAATATGGTTACCGGTACTTGACAACCGACTTGACTTTAATTCAAAATAATACACACTGTGACAACACCAAATGAAAGCTTGAGTGGAATCTGAGTTTGAGAAACTCGTTTTGTTGTGTACAGTTTTAAACTAGGGACATTCTCTTACACAAATGCCTTTTATTTACAAATTCAAGCCCATGAAGCTTGTTTTTTGTAATTAAAAATAATTGTTCTACAATGTGTACATTATCTAGTCATATTTTAGCAGTTGGACCGTATTTCTTAGTACAGTATTAATTAAAAACTAGTTTGCTTATTAATGGTTGTATCCATTGTCTTAGTGGGTATGAAATCCACTAGTAGTAGTAACTCTGAAATTTATTTTTGATCTAAAAGAGTAACCTGGTTGTTTCTATTCTGGATGCTATCCAAAACTACGACTTTTCTAGCATTCAACCAAGGTTATTTAATTCTAATTACCTTGAGCTTGTCATTCATGAAATATAAGAGAACCAGTTGCTAAGATTAAAACACAAATTCATCTAGAATTGCTATGCAACGTGTTTGAGTTCGTTAAACTTGTACATCACTATTATAATTAATACGACTGATAACTTATATTATTCATAATCAATTTAACAATTGCAGTACTGTATATGAATCTGTTTTGACTGTTAAGTCGTACGGACTTGTGTTTGTACTAGGAGTGATATGATTAAAGTACTGTAATTTCGTATAAATTTAAGGTATTTGTATTTAGGGTTATTATTTGTGCCAGTGTTGATAGTATTATTTTAAATGACCATTTATCTTCATCTTTTGAAAATTATGCTCAACTTGCAAGTCATTTGTCGTTGTCATTTACTCTAGGATAATGTAACTTCGCAAATTCACAGATGTAATGAATCATCTAAGTTGATTTGCATAAACATCAACTATAATGCTATTACATGTGACTATTTTAATGACCTTTTACACTAGAAAATATTCTACATAAACAGGTTTATTTGCAAAGCAATAATAGCTAAGAAGATAGCATTATTATCTAATGAAGCGACTTTATACTGTAATTTCCTGACAGAAAGGAGTCCAACCACATTATGTCTAAATGTATTTTAGCTAAAAATATTAATCTTTAGTAGGGATTTAAAGTCTCGTCACAATCTCGTTTTTCAGCTCTACACGTTATTTTTCAGCTTTTATTATACGCCAGTATTGTGCATGTGTTGATAAACCAAACTTTCATACAGTAGACAAAATAAGTTCTATGAAAGTATCGCGTGTTAGTTTTTGGGATGAAATTACTGTAGTTCAAAAACTTGCAGATACACTTATTCTGGGCGATCTCAATCGATCTGTCAATTTTAACTCAGTTCTGGAGACAACTTCGGCAACTTGGTTGACATCGTTGGAACGTCTCCTTGTATTGAATATTTAGATGTAGCGGTGCTCTTAAATTTCTTAGCTTGTTATTGGTTGCTGTTGTATTCTTGACAATAGGGAAAAGATTGTCCATTCTGTATTTAATTTACAGTTGGCAGTTGATGATTTTGTGATTACATTTTCACGTACAATCATTTGTTTGATTAGTTTTAATACAATAAACAACTGTTCATTGTGAGCGAGGTATTCAGCAATCTTTTCGTAATAGGTTACTTCTATTGCTACTTTACTATTTAAATTCGGCTTTATCTAGTAATTATTATAAAGTAGTTTGAATGTGAACATTACACAATAAGTGACGACATTGTCATACGTATGATGATGACATAATAACTGACGTTTACTTTTGTGACTTTTTTAAATTTGTAATTCTTAATGACTGGAACTGCGTTAGGTATTCTTATAATTTCTGTCCAACAAAATTTTATGATTTTAGCTGTGAAGACTTCGTGAAATTGTATTTGATAAGGGTTTAATTATAATAATTTTGTATCGACTTAGCTGACAGCTGCTTAATTATTATTCTATTACGATTTTGTATTTCTTACCCAAACAAAACCATCATTCTTTTTAACTATGACCCCCGTGCCGTTTAATTAGTGTCTTGTTTTGATTGTAAATGTTCAAACATTTTATTATTCTCGCCTCATTTGCAGAGTTGCTTGTTTACTTTTCGGTCTACAACATACAAAGATGAGTGTAATTATCCGCCTGCAGGGACTACCATGGTCCGCCAATGCTTTGGACATACGCCGGTTCTTTCAAAGTTTGAGCATCCCTGAAGGGGGTGTTCATATCGTAGGGGGTGAATTGGGAGATGCGTTCATTGCTTTTACAAATGACGAAGATGCTCGACAAGCCATGTTATTAGACGGCGACAAGATTAAAGATGCCAGATTGAAATTAATGCTAAGTAGTCGCGTTGAGATGCAGAAAGTCATTGAAGCTGCCAGAAGTCGACATACAGCCATTCAACCAAACACAATGCCTTCTAATAATCCAACAATTACAGCACCAAACCCTGGTATGATGGGAAATGTATCTGCAGCTGGTTTACCTGGACAATTAAACGTACTGTCTAATCCTTTTGATCTTCTGCCACAAACTGTGCAACACCCTACACAACAATCACAACTTGTCTATGTTAATCGTATGGCTCTAGAACAACAGCAACAAAATGTTTTGTTACAGAAACAGTCTGTGTTGGGCTACAATGAAAGCAGTATGGCAAATCAAGTTTCTTCTACATTTGGAAATCTGAAAAATGACCCAATTCGTGACAAGAATTTAAGCCGAAATAATGATCGAGGAGATAGAGATTTTGACAGAGATCGAAGTAGAGAAAGAGACAAAGATAGACCAAAAAGCGGGAGAGGGGGAAGACGTCGTGACCGTAGTCGAAGTCGTTCTCGTAGTCCGAGAAGAAGATCTCGAGACCGTGAAGATAATTACAGAAGAAGAAGCCGATCTAAGGATGATGAGAGGGACCGCCGTCTCAATGACCGTTACAGAGACTCAGATGCTCGACAATCTAATTTATCTAATAATCCTGAGATCAATATAAATAATTTAGATCGTTTTAATGAATCTTCACAGCAGCAATTGTCGCAATCTAGCAGACGTGGTCCCAGCCGATGGAATCGTGACAACAGCCCAAAAAGGGAAATGGATGAACGTGTTCCTGGCAGCGGACCTGTAAGTGTTCAATCGATTGATGGGCAGGACGCATGGGACAAAGGCGCACAAAATTCAAGGGTGCCTTTGATGGAAGATCCAAACTTTAATGGTTTTGGAAGCGGAGGAGGTGGCGGACCCCAACAACAAGTTAATTCTAGTTCTCCTCGTGGCACTATAGTTATGATTCGTGGGGTACCATTTAATGCTATGCCTGTACATATACGGGATTTTTTCACTGGATTAACCATAAACTCTGATGGTATAACATTTGCAGTTGATGGAAGAGGAGAACGACTTCCAATCGCTTTTGTTCGTTTTGCCAACGAGAGAGACAGAGAACTAGCTCTGAGACGACCTAAACAATATTTGAATAATGCTGTTGTAGAAGTTCAACCAGCCACTGAAGAAGATTTAAGACAGGCTTCACGTTTAAATGGACCAAATATTAATAAGAATAGTAACATAAACACAAATAATCGAAATTGCATTGTTCTGCAAGGTGTTCCTCCAATGATGCGTGAAGGTGACATAGTTCGATTTTTATCTGGCTTTAACTTAAAAGATGTGTTCTTAAAATACGACAATATGGGAAAACCATGTGGGCTTTGTTTTGTTGAACTTTCTGATCCACGTGAAGCTGAGCATTGTTTGGAAATGAATGGTCAAATGATGGGGCCTAATCGTATTGAAATAACCTTAATAAGTAAAGATGAAATGGATGCTCAAAAAGCTGAGTTTAGAGATCGAGGAAGTGGGCCTGCAATGGGAAGAAATTCTTCTCATAGCTTTAACGATAGAGATGGTGATATCAGAGAAAGTGACTGTTGCGTTATTCAAGGATTGCCGTTTAATATCGATAACCGAGATATTTTTGAATTTTTTTCACCATCTGGTTGTAATCCTGTTGCTATTCATGTGATGAAAGACGGAAATGATCGAGCATCCGTTGAAGCGCTGTGTGAATTTAGTAATCCTAGACAATGTAATATTGCTTGCCAACAAGATGGGGCGCCATTACGTGGTGTTAGAGTAGCTGTCCGACCAATTAGCAGGCGATATTTAGAGGAAACACTGATGATGATGTCAGGTTCCAATTCGAACAACAATAGCTTTAATAATTTTAATCGCGGTGGAGGACCCAATGCGAATCAACCACGTGGAAATGAAGCTAAACTAGGCCTGCTTGGTACCATGCCAGAACCAAGGTTTTCAGGACCATTTCAGGGCGCCAATTTCAATAATGGACCAAATGGGCCACGGTTTAATGGGCCTGGAATGCCACAGCAGAATATGATGATGGATCATGATAATAGGGGAATGGTTGATAATGGACCACATCAGTCGAGACCTGGTGGTGGTCGAAGAATGTCCCCTCCTCTCTCACCACAAGAAATGCAACAAAGAAACCAGCAATTTAATAATAACCGAGTTCCAGGTGCACCGAGTAAATTTGATAGACCTGGGACAGTTGTTGAAGTAACAAACATACCCTACAGGGCCAGCACGGATGATATTTTGGATTTTTTTCAGGTGATTATTTTATTTTCGTTATTTTAATGTGCTTCTTGGGTCATTTATAACAAGTGCTTACCGGTACTGCTGATGATTTGCTAAATGACACGAACAGCATCTCTTATTCTATTTAAGGCATAATTTGAATAGAGAGGAGACTTGTAATTCATTAATTGATGTGGTTGTGGAATCATCATCTGCATCCACGAGATTGGCGAATTAATACATGTCCACTCATCAGAATTAGCATACGTGAATGCAGTTTACTGATAGGGGTAAATGAGGGTTGAAAAAGGGATAAAATAATGATGTTGATAACGCCAGCGTATTAATCACATCTGTCTGCAGTAATTTGAGATTTTAATATCTAGTCATTTGGAAGTGACTTTTAAGTCTCTTAGATTTATTTAATAACTAATTATTAATATACAGTAACCACTGTAGCATTATATTTATACTTTGCTAATACAGTATATTACATTTGACATTTGATAGGATCTTTAAAAGCTTTTGCAATTAAATTGCCGGCAATGAATTTAAAAGTATTAAAATATGAGAGATAAAGTTAAATTTTTATGGTTATTTAAGTTGTCATGAGTTCATTCTGAACCTTTTAATGTTAAAAAATAATAATGGTTGCTTTTGGAATTGAATTGTAATCGGTTACGTTAATGGGTTGATGTACAGTATGTTGTGTGATGCCAGAGTTATTTAATTGTTTTGTATTGTATAGGGTTTTCGTATGAATGACATTGATGTCATTCGAAAGTATAACAATCGAGGCCAACCAACAGGAGACGCTCGTGTCGTGTTTGAGACGCCAAACGAAGCTGAAGAAGCTGCCAGACGACTTAACAAGCAAAGTATAATGGGAAGAACCATCAGTTTGAGTATTCTTTAAAATTGTAAATCGATTGTTTTAGCTTAAAAGTCTAAAGCTAAAGCAATATATTGTCATGTATTTTTAATAACTAATTCAGGTTGATTAGAATTCTCAGTTAAATATTTTAGTTATTTTAACTCGTTTATTAGAACTGATTTTGCTTTCGAAAATACCAAATTTAGGTATGTTAAGACGTGCTCAATTTCCATTAATCATTGGAGTACATATTATTCATATTGAAAAGCGCGTATTTTCATTTTGAATCAATTTTTTTCCATTCCCATTATCACGCTATGTTTTTTTTCGTTGTTCATCGAGGATTGCGCAAGGCATTATTATGTTTTTGTTGACTATCATTTTTCGTAGAATACAAAATAAACGTAATTTCTGTAATTATATTCCTATAGACATTACGGAAATTAATGATTGAGATTATGAACGTCACTTTTTTTGATACAGTATATAAAATTGATTTATGTTAAATCATCGTTTTAATGTTTTGACGATTTTTAACTTCGACATTTTGCGATTTATGTTCTGCGGTGATGACAGTGCATGCGATTAAAAAAATACATAGAGAAAATTGCTTTATTTCATGTACTGTAGGAAAAAAAAATTAAGGAAAAAGTTTTTTTATATTACGAGATATAAAATCTTCCTTCGAAAGAATTGTAATTGAAGCTCCACCCAAATGAAGAATATATGAAAAGATTGCTAAGGTGGGCCTACTTGAATATTGAGGTCATTTTTTTCCTATGAAGTTTATCATTGACTACTATTTTCTTTTTTGAACTAAATAACTATTCGCTTGAACAAAGTAAAAGAAAAACATGGAGTTTTTATCTTTGTACTTGGCAACAGAGTTAACAGGTATACGTTACATAGTTAACGTTGCGAGTCATCAACTTTGATCATCTACATTTACGAATTGGATTGAAGAGAGTTGGTTTGGGGGTGGATGGGATGAAAGGTCAATGTGTTTGAAATTTGGATGTTGAAAGATGACTTTCTTGTTTTCTGTAAAACCCATCTTTTCATTTAATTATTTACTATTTGTTCAAGTAAGTTTATGACTGTAACTGCTGTATATTGAATGCATATTTAAAAATTTAATCCTACAGTATGTAATATCATTTTAGTCAATTACAATAAGCTTATTTGCTTTTCAAATTTAATATTTAGGTACAGCATATTTGCTGTAAAGTTAACCTATTTCAAATCTTGTTAAAAATGAAACCACTTGATGTTTATTATTTATATTGGTCTCTATGAATTCTTCTATGGATAATAAACTTACAATCAACCATTTATCAGCATATAATTAACATTTGGTTATCTAAGCCATTGTTTATTGAAACTGTTAACACAAGTGTTCAATTATAAAGTAGCTATTTAACAATTCCATGCTGAAACATGTGGTTCGCATTTGCTTTGTCACATACAGTAATTATAATACCGTATGTCATCTACTTTGTATACACAGTGGTGTAGGTGGCGAATTCAGATCACATTTTACATCAGTCATGACTTAATATTGAACTTTGCTTATTATCATTATTTTAAAAAAATGTTTCATTTTATGGGATGCTCATGAAGTGTTTTAGTTGATAGAAAAACGATTTCTAACCCTTGAAATTTTACAATAAAATAGATTTGGCATATTAATTTTAATTGGAACTTTACATACAGTAAATCATACTGAACTAGAAATTTCAGGTAGACTGTCAAAATATTTGATTAAAATTGTTTAACTTTGTTTAAAGTTGTAAAAGAGTTGTAATTATGGATTGGAGTTTGTTTCCGGTTTGTTTTCAGATGCTATACATACTCACTAGTAAATGTTCAACTTTATAATATTCTTATCTTTGTCTCATCACGTGTGTTACTGAATGCATACTGTATTATGGCGGTTATTGTGTGTGAAAAGTACTACTAATGTCCAAAGTCGCATTTTTGTTTCAAAAATGGTACAGGGTGATTGATAATGGATGGTGCAGTATATACTCAATTTGGGAGCATTTTTATCGATGACGAGAATAGTACAGATACATACGTGATTTTAATCATTATTCCTTTAAGAGATATTGTGTCGGAATTCAATTGGATGACGATCATTTTCAAATCCCCGCCCCTTCCATTTTTATTTCGTTCTCCACTTCATCCATTTTCCTCAAATTGCATTTCATCATCTAACATCCTTCTCTGTTTATCATTTCATTCCTCTTTTTAGGACGATGCTGACACCACCTGTTTATACATCACTGCGCATGCGTTTCTACATCAATTTCCATCATTTCAGTTGAGCGAAATCATGTAATCGCTCCGCTACAAACTTTGATTCTAGGTATTAACATAGTTGTCAGATCTAAAGAAAAACCTTTACAATTATTTTTTTGATGTTTTACTGGATTAATTATTAAATGTTATAAAGTAACATGCTTTCATACAATAAATTTTAATTCAAATACGTTTTTATCACCGTTTAATCACATAACTTGAGTTTCTTTTGTATTTCTGGGTGATTTCTTAATTTTCCGAAAAAAGAATTTAACCTTTTTCTCTATTCGAACTACCAACTTACAGTATGTCCATTGAGGATTGGATGTTGACCTAAACCTCACGGCCAGCAGCATATCTTGTTTGTAGGTAGCCTCATACGATATGATCGTTCTACAATAATTATTAAACCAGAACGGTATTAATAAAGTCTGAAAACTGTGTTTCTCGATAAAATGAAACAATTGTTTTTAAAAGTTACAATGTACCAGGGAGGTAAATAGCATAAAAGTGTACAATTTAGTGACATTTTCTATAAATAACTTAATTGATACCAAATGTGACTTTAACTGAAAATCGCCGTAGGGCTGCATTTTTTTAAATGCATGGAGTGGAGGTAGAAAAATAGGGAAGAAGGTACAAGAATATAAAGAAGAAAGGTATGTGCTGTTAGGCAACACTGCCAAAGAACTCGGTTGTGAGAGCGCTTGGAAGCGGTGGTTGTTTTGGTGAATGGTGCATTGAGGAGGGAAAGAGCAAAGAAGTTCTCGTCTAACTTGTGTTATTTTTATTTTTTTTTGTTTCTTTTGGCTGGTGAAGATCCGTCTATCGGACGATGGCTCCTCGAAGGAAACCTCATCATTCGAAAAGCAACGAAAGTGAGTACCGACTATATATTATTTAAATATTATCACTTAAACGCACGTACAACTTGAAATCAACCAACTACCGAAAGTTACACAGCGTAGTTTATAGTTAGAGAAAAAAGAGATAGCAAAAGTTAGAGGAGTTTCAATGTATTGGAATGGCGGATGCTGTGTTGTATAGCGCAGTAGTTTTGCTTTGGGTTGAACAGGATGAACGAACGCAAATCATCCGCCTGTTAAATTTATCACACGCCTAAACTAAACTTATGATAGTTAATATAGTTATGTTTAAATCCAGTTTGATAAACTTTTAAACTGTTAACCAGCTAATCGATAAATCAGCAAAATCAAGATGAAGCGAAACTTTGTTTTTGAAAAGTGGAAAAATAGATGTGGAAGCGTGAAGATGCAAGAAGGGAGCAAGTTTAGCCAAATTCCCACCCATCGCATAGTGGTCGCTCTCTCTTTATCCATATTTTTCTCTTTTCTCTCTTCAGTCGTACTTTTTTTCTTCCCTACTATTTTCTCTCTCTTTCTCTTGTATAACTTCCCAGCATCTTTATTTTTTCAACTATTCATACATACATAGGCGTAGGAACTTGTTCATGTGCTTGCTTTCTTAACTATACAAACTTTCGTCCCTTTTCAAGACTGAAACTGGGAAGAAGAAAAGTTAGAAGAGAGAGAGAGAAAAGAAACTTGAAAAAGTTGATGTTGAGATTCGTTTTTGATATATCAGTTTGAGTCTTCTCTCACTTCGTCAACCTAGATTGTTGTTAGCGTTACTCCCCTCCCATAATGTTTTTTTACTACCACGTTAAACTTTGTTTTCGGCATGCTTGACTACTGATGTGATATCTACCGTACTCTGTGTGTAAAATCGCTTTACTATATTAAACTTAACAAGCACAATCTTTTCCTGTGCTCTTTTCCCCCCTCTATAGAGATTTAATGGATCCCCACGTACACCCGCGTGCGTGTTTATCCGTCCCATACAGGTGGATGTGTCATTTCAGTGCCATGTCCTTGATGCTGATTTCGTTTTTGTTTAGAAAATATATCCCCGACAAAAACATCAGCAAGACGATTATTACAGCGTCAAGTTTTATCGTTTTATCAGAGACTTGATCATTATTTATAATAAAAAAAAATATCGTTTTAAGTGGTTTATCGGATTGGGTAGTGTTAAGGAGCATCAAATATTATGGGAATTCTTCCACCATGTTGAAATTTACATGATGAAATCGGTACAGTAACATATTTTGGGCTTATTGGTACAGTAAATCTGCTAATAGATATTAGATAGCGTGTATAGCCACGTTATCATTTTTGAGATAATAAACTGTAAGTTATTACTGAATAAAGATTCTGTATATTTAAAATGGATCGGTTAATTATGTATGAATAATATTGAAATGGCTGAGTTGTTATATGGATTAGATTCGGCTTGCTGGCGTCAGCAAACGATTTGGAGAAAAGATAGGGGCTCAAAGTTCAGAATCTCAACCCCCTCTTTTTTCATCTTACTGTAGTTCAGTACTTTTGGCCTTTTAACTAGCTTTTCTCCATTCCCAGATTCCTTGTACCCTGTCCACGCTACGTTTAGAGTCCAACTTGTTTTTCTCTAAAACGAAGGGAAAAAATAAAAGTCTGGTCGGTTTAGTTTGAATTGTAACCATTGTATCCTTTAAAAAAATTATCTATCACTTTTGCGACTTGCAAGTTAACTTGTTGTGTTTGCTCACATTTTTTTTTTAACAAATGATAAACGGAGACGGATGGATTTATAGACGAGGATAAAACCATTTTTTTTTTGTTAAGTCAGCCAAAATTTATCTTTTATTTGATTATGAGAAGAAGAAGAAAAAAATCTGTGGGATTAATAAATATTGAGATGATGCTTAAAACATTTTCAAGAAACTAATACTCTGCTGGTATTCTTTATGCTGTGTATTTAATAAGTATAGAAGATGTTAATTGTGAAAGGTTAAAGTGCTTTTAGCTGATACGGTTGAACAGTTTGGATGATGAAATATTCAGTCGATGATGATGTTGATGTCTTGAGAGCATGACGAAATATTATTTGAGATTGGGGATATAAATAAGATTATTCGTATATTGAAGTGCAAGTAAAGTCGGGTATCTATGAGTCCTCAACTATTTTTGATATCGTAATACTAGTACCGTACATTGAAATAAATGTACATAAAAATGAAAACTTATTTTTAAAGGGGGAGTAGGAGGGATCTTTGAAACTTTTCTGACTGGTAAAATGAGGCAATTTGTAAGAAGTACGCAAGATGAAGGTGGGATGTAAACAAGTAGAAATAACATGGAGAAAAGTAGTCATGTTTGATACAAATGGCATATCCAGTACATATGAAGGTGGGAAGAGTGGAAGACAGCTAAAATACCGTCTTCATGATTTTCATCATTCACCTTCATCACTTTTTAACCTTCGACGATTTTCTTCTTTACTCTTCCTTCTTCTATTGTTAGGAGGGGGGTCATTTCTTCCCCCTTCTCTATCTGCTCTCTAACCAAAGTAACCATGTGACAAGCATTCATTTGAATCTGCCGTATAACTAGCAGATGCCAAGGGGATTCGCCGTGAGGGAGGGGGTATGGACTATGAAAAAGGAAGAAAAATTCAAGAAGAGAAAAAATCTTTTGTGCCTTTTATGTTGCTGAAGAAAAAAAATACTCTTCTGGGTCAGTCGACATATAAAATCTTCTCAGTAACATTATTTCATTATCGCAATCATGTGATTGAGCATTAAGAATTTTACAATCGTAAAAATGTATTTTAAGAAAATGAAAAGTTAAAATTAAAGTTGTTTTAGTTTCTTGTTAATGTTGATGGGATGCTGAATAATTACTGTACGTTATGAATCGATAATTAAAGAGTTTATCTCTTTAGTGAAATTGTTGTAGGGATAATGAGTGCCCAAAGATTAATTGGTGTCACATTGAAGGAAACCACGATTCATAGTTGCCAGATGTCGGTTGTTCCTATTGTTAAAGGATATCGGTTTTTTCTGGTGACTGGAGAGTTTTTTACTAATTATAATCCAAAGTGTGCAGTTTTGTGTAAAGCGGATTGAAACTGACTATTTTCTGCTCCATTGCTTCTTTTCTTTCGTACACCTTATGGGATTACCGGAAAGATGATTTTTTTTTTAAAAAAAAAGAAACTTGGGGAAATTCAGGGAAGTGGTTGTGGCTGGAGGGGCAAAAGATGATTCTAAGAATTTGAAATTTTTTATATGCACTATACAGTATGTAATATTTAACAGTTAATCGGGATTATTAGCAAATGATAAATTAAATTGTAAATCACCTGTGTATCAAAATAGCCGCCTTTATTTATTTTTTGAGTGTGCAGTTATCACTGAGAAGCAAAATTGTTAAATCTGTGATGGAAAATTTTCATCCATAGTTTAGTTGCATGATGACGTCATTACATGCTTAGAGATAATTTTATTACAAGGATTTCGTATTTTTCAATGTTTTCCTGATGATTTGTAGACTTTATTTCTCTTGGTCAGATTGCATTGTCTGCAAAAACAGAATTAATTGATATTGATGGAGGATAAACGCAAAGTTCCACGTGATAACGTGATAAAACCATGTGTTTCCTATGTATGTGTGTTTGTTAATTGCTCAAAGTTGCCTGTTGGTTTGGTGGAAGGTTGTCAACTTTGATAATAACCAAGCTAAAGGTCTAAATTTCATCGTCAAAGTGCCATCTTATCTCTCTGTTTCTAACCCTCTTGCCTCCCACCCCAAACAACTCTCTTCACCGTGTTTATGCATTGTTCTTGTTACAAAATGTGTAGAAAACTGCTCATCAACCATTTGCAATTTTTTTTTGAGTGGTTGTGATTATTTTTAGATTTGGTTTTGTTTGATAATTATAATTAGAGATGAATTTTTACTCTTTTCGCTTCCCGTTTCCCATTAATAGATGTTGTTTCTTGTTATAATTTTGATTTTTAAACATAGCCGAAATGTATGAAGTGGATTTTAATGCTAATTTAAATATTTTAATTGAGGTGACATTTTACTGTATTGGAATTGAAATTAAGTGTCTCATTAGTTTGTTCGCTTATTATCAAAGTAATACTGTATATGATTTTTATTAGTGGAGTTTTTATTGACTTTTTCTGATGTTAAGTGATGCATGACTTAACATCACTTGTTTACTCTGTTTAATAGCAATTTATATTGGGAGGGGATTATTGTTTACCCACACACTTGTTATTTATTATTACAAAAATAGTTTGCAAGAGAATTTATTCGTACTTTAAAGCCAAATTTTATAGTCTATCTTGTCTAGACGAGAAACATATTTTGATATTTTTATTGCAGGTATAAGCAATGCTGGAGCATGAGGCCCATTGCATGTTTAACCTGGCGTTTATATGTCTCATATACTGTATAAAGATTGGTATTTGATGTTTTTAGCCCACTTTAGCTAAGATGAAAATTTTGCAACCTTTTTGACTATCATAAACAAGCAAAAGGCACTTAAATTCTAGGGCACATTGAATTGTATTATAAACATGTAATTTAGGTAATCAAAACATTTTGTTTTACTGTAACTTAAAGGGATATTAATGGTGGTTTACTTTACATTATTTGGTAACACAAGTTCATGATATTTCTTCATACTGTATTAACATATGCAACAGCTCTTTATCACGCAATATGAAAAAATGAATATAAGACATTTTGCACACTGATTTAATATGTAAGCAAGTTTTTAAACCATGCAAGGTTGAATGTTTTGTTGGCTTTATGCAAAGTCTATTCTGTGATTTTTTACAAGTTGATGTACTGCATGTTATATAGTGTACATTAGAGATCATTTTGAGATTATTATTTTTTATATACACGTTTTTCAATGATGTGCAGCGACATTTAACAGAAGTTTGACGCGATTGACCTTTTGCTTGAGCATCATCATGATGATGGTCTCCTCCCTGTGCTTTTTACTATAGGGAACTAGCACCCACTCAACCACCCCATGAGAAAGCCATCAATTTTCATCTCATCACCAGATGATCTCATTTTGATCCTCCTCTCATCCTTCGTATTATTATTATTACATATAACGCTTTTATTGACTCCTCCCTTTTTTTCATCTTTTTTCTTTTTTTTTTTTATTTCTACAGTGCTTGTATATATGCGAGTTATATGGCGGAAAACTGTATAACAAGTTATGTCTCCTTCATCTCAACCGACATCAAATCATAAATTTGATGTAGACCAATTGTGTATGTGCATAGTCTTGTGTTTGGTTTTGAAATCATTATCTCAAAGTAGTTCAGTGTTGACACTCCCATGGGACCTAACTAGAGGCGCCTGCCTTTATCAAATTGACGAGACATTTTTTAAGGTGACGCATGCGCAGCATCAGAAGGATAAACTTTAAAGTGCAACGAGGGTTGTTAGTTTGTTACTTGTTATTGAAATGCTAATTAGAAATTTAACTGATTGAAAATGTACTTGTGATGTGTGTAATGCTCAAGGTTTTTTAAATGGGAGTCTTCAAAGTTGCACTGAACATTGATTTTAGTTAACTGAGCACTCCTTATAATACGAGTACGCGCACAATGTCATCGATGTTAAACGAATTTGTAAGGGGACTAAATTAAAAAGTAAAATTTTCCTACTTTCAAAGAAAAAAAGGTTTTCTTACTGTGCAATTGCATAGTTTAACTCTTGATAGTTATTGGAGCAAGTATAATTGCATAATTAACTGTTAGGTTAATGATTTGCGTAAGAAAAGCTTTTTTAATGTTGTACGCGTTTTATGTTTTTCATTTACTAATGAATCACACTTCATAATGAAAATATTATTATTGTAAGATGAATAATAATATTTAATGCAGTGCAGTGCTTGAAAAATATTTGTTGTGTCTTAAAAGTAGGTTTTTTTTATCTTATCATAGAAACTTTTGTGTCACTTCTAATTCAACGAAGTTACAGTACTTAAACTAATTTTTAGTCTGATAAAGTCTTTGCAATGTCTTAAGCCAGTTGGTTTAGCAAAGGGCTTCTACTAGCATCGCTATGGTTGACACTAAAATTGATTGAAACTATGAATTTCTGTGTCTAGATTGTGCACTTTTTTGAAGTTTTTATCTAAGAAATAATTCCATGTTCAAGATTGTAATTGGCATTAAGAATCAATTTCTTAACCGTTTTTCGTTTTCGTAACAAAATATGGATTCCTGGTTTGTTATTGTAGTAATCAACGATTGGTTTATTTATAAGGTAGATTTGTGTGAAATAACATGTAGGCTGTTTTAATGACAGTGTTATGCGTGGTCGGTTGAAGAGACGCCAACGATTGTTGTTACTATGGCAACAGTGGCAACTGTTTTGGCTGCAATCCAAACTTGGTTTTTTTATTTCTTTCTTGTCTACCTTTTCGATTTTCTCTCGGCGGCCAAACTCACCGATGTAGATGACGTTAGTCATCATCATCGATGGAGAACCCACCTTGTTTTTAGCATCGCGTATTATTATGTGTTATGATTATTGATAAGGCGAAGAATAAGAAGGCGGGATTTATGATGAAGTTAGAAAAAGCAAAATAGCCACTCCTTCTTTATGTTGCTGCTTTTGTTCCAAGTAGTGCGGATGACACACGACGTGGTGCGATGAAAATCATCGACCATAATGCAACATTTTGTTCACTATTTGCATAAAAACATTAACAAGTAGCTTATGAATAGGAAACGCAAAATGTCTGAAATGATACTGTTTATTCTATACTTTAGTATTGTTCACACGAAGTATCTGTTACTATGGCTGCTTCTATGAAACTTTCCTAACATTAAAATTTAATACAGTACATGTACTATGTCTGAGTTTGTGCATTTAAAAAAACTATTTTGGTAATCACCACCTTTTAAGGCTAAATTTTGGAGCCTAATAACAAGTGTTTTTAATCTCAGATTCTTAATGAAATGTCAAAAAGGGGTTTTTCTTGGTCACAGTTACCTTTTGTCTTATTTGAGGTCTTATCTTTTGACATGATATTTACAAGTTGTACTGAAATAGACTTAGTGGGGAAAATGTCTGTTGAATGGGTTTGCAAAGTTTTAGAAAAATTCCTTGGAATTAAAAAAATTTTATTGAACTTTTTGGGACTTTTTTGTTTTTTAGAAAATGTTTTCAAACGTATATTTTACATATTATGACTCATTTCCTTGCCAATAACGAAGTTTATGATGTACCGATGTATGAAAGAATTTGTGGCATCAGATATTCTAAAATAGATGTCGAAAAAGCATTTGTAGTAAAGTTAGTTTGGTTATGGGCAGCTGCATTCGAGGAATAAATCGTGTGATGATTCTCACGTTTCTCCACCCTAATCAAATCCACTACAGTATATGTTTTTTATTTATTTATTTGGTACTTATTAACTGATTTATCTTACCATTTATAATTTGAAATGTATTCTGTTCTGACAACATTTTAACCGACTTCTGATTGATACTAGAATTCTATATTGTTGGTGGTGAAAAACACTTTGAATTATTCGCTGTTGATACAAATAAATATTCTATACTTACTTACTATACTTACTTGAGTAATCTAAAATGGTATTTAATAATGTATTGTCAAAGACTGGATTTTTATAAAGATTGCATAATGCATATCACTAATGCTGTAATGTCATCTAATTCTACTGTTCAGATGTTCTTGTAACATGTGTGAGAACACGTTTACTGTGAGAAATGGCAAGACTTATGCTTTGTTTGGTGTGTATTTGAGCTTTAAGTTGTGAAGCAACTTTTTAAGCAATTAGTTGTTTGAAAACGATGAAAGATGAGATGTGTGTATAAAAGAAGTTGATCTGTGTATCGGGAATGTAATCAAACTATTTGTTATGCTATAAATGTAGATAATTAGCTATATTTTTTTGTGGTGCTACTGTAGCTAGGTTTTGGGTGAGAGCTGATATACGATTTTATCATTTTTTTATATCTTGTTTAGGTTTTAACCTTACTGCTATAATCCATTTTTTATTTATTTAATATTGAAGCTAAGAGTTGATGGTGCCGTGAGAATGCACACCGTGAATAGTTAACTGAAGTTTTTTTTATATATCGTATATGAATAATGTTTTTTTTCTGGGTTATCATCGTTACCCCTATCCTGTTAACCAATTTTTTGTTGATATTCCCACTGGAGATTTCGAAAGGGTTACGTTAGATGAATAACGTTTTTATGCATAAATATTTTTTGTGTTTATTTGTGTGTGCTAGTAAGACCCTCACGATTTAATAAAAAAAACATACCCCTTTTTTATTAGTATAAAGGCATGTTGTGCACAAACTGTTCAACGTCCCAAACAAACCGTGGGACAACACCTGTCTCCCTGCTTAGTTTTCTCACCCTCGGGATTCGACACTATGTGATGGCATTACGGCCATTACCCCCAACTTTCAGGGAAGACATGCAAAGAAAGACTCTTTACCTTACCCCCACACATCTTTACCCTAACCGTTCTGAAATGGGGCTTTTATATGTGTCTACCCTTTTTTAATACAATAAGCCCTATCAGCCCACGGTTTTTTTTTTCTAACAAGATTTTACTCTTCTTTCCCGTTCCCCCTTTCCCTTTTACTTTTTTTTTTTTGGTCACCTGTCTGCATCTCTTTTCATGTGGGGACAGTTTTTTCTTACCTTTTACACTGAGGAACTTTTAATATGAAAAAGGGTCCAATCTCTGTCATCAAATTCTCTCCCTCTTTTCTCAGGCATCATTTGTATTTTTTTTGGTCGATTCTTTGGGACCAGTTTTACCCCCACGTTAACTTTCAGCTGAGTTTCTTCATAAATTTTTTTCTGCAAATATATGTTGTTGTTGGGACCTAGACTTTTTTTTGTTTTCTTTCCCTCTCCCCCACATTTCTTTTAATATTTGGTTGAGGGTACTGTGCTGTTCTTCTTTCCCTTCACTCTCTATTTCGCTATTGTTCATCTTGGGATGGGCGTTTGGTTGCTTAGCAACAACTAGAACTACCACCTGCCTGTTTGTGTATATTAACCTACCTTATTTTATCATCTATGTTGCATGACGTTGTTGGCCTCTTTTTATTTTTTTTTCTTCAAACTTTTTTTTTTGTATAGGAGCATGTAACCATCTTTCTCTCCACGCCAATTGCTCCCTCTCACCTCCCCGTTACCACTGTTGATGTGAAAAAATTATATCGACTTTGCAAGTGTATGTATGCTTTGTACATGTATGTGTGTACAGGTATATGCTGTGAATTTTGATGTGGGAATAAAAATCATTGACTTTGTTGAAGAGTCTTCTCCCCCTCTAAATGGCATCTACGAGTATCTGTGCCAAGTGAGATTCGGTATAAAATGTCATCGTCGTGTCTTTAACTTTTTGGTTTTTTTGTTGCATTCTTTAAAAAAAAAAGCTTTTATTTATTTATTTTAAAATTCCTACGAAAGTTATGTAACCATTTGTTACAGCTTTAAAATTTCCCCACAGATTAAACCGCAACAGTTCGTTATTTATAACAGTGACTTTTCAGACACTTGTTAATCTTTTTAAGGGAATGTTTGCTACATTTACTGGCTGTAACATAACAAAATTGAGCTGGCATCAATTAAAATGCATGTATTTGATAACTCTCTGTTTCACATCTTTTTGAAGAGATGTTGCGTTTTTCTTTCTATAGTAATTTTGCAGAGGGAATTTAGTTTTAATTCCTTATCTGGCTTAGCCCACTTTTAAGCGAATTGGGACAAGCGTTGAACTAAGTTACGATATATAATGTTGAAAGTTAGCTATACTATTGAGGGTCCTGTTTGAATGCAAATAACATTAGTAGTCGCAATATTATTACTGTAACCGTGGTGAAATGACGGTGTGGTGGTGCCAGGCAGAGATCTTCGCACTCACAATGAGCCATACTCTTAAAATTTAATTCAACACACACCCAGGATGTAAACGCCTTCTTCTAGTATGACTTACAGTCTTACACCTATGTAAACACATGAAATATTTCTTAACATCACGGAAAAGATTTTTTATTATTATTTTTTAATTGGATTATGACTCCATCATCTTCATTGAGGGTGCGAATTAAAGTTTTGATGGCTTTACCTACAGGTAATGACCGAGATTTAAAGAGAATAAAAGAAAGGTGGCGGTTAATGATGATTTTCTCCTCCTTTCCCCATGAAGTTTAATATTAATTACTCTGAAGTTGTTAAATTTACTTGAAATTACTTTATTTTTATCCCGAGTAAATGTACCGTACTTTATTTGTTTTTGTAGTTGTTAACGCAATGTTGCCAAATCGAAGTACCCGGTACAATATTAAGGTAGAGAGAAAATGTAGAGATAAAAGCAATTTTTATTTATATAAATGTATGAATTGGAAGTAGGCGAAGAGGTTTGGCATCAGTGCATCCAACCAAGAGGTGCTGAGCGACCACGTAACAAAAAATATCTATATAAAAAGTATAAAAGGAAGAAAACGGGGCAGGTGTGGCCGTTGTCATGGCAACTTAAGTGGGTGGGGCAGGTTCTCTCGAGTCGGCGATGGCGGTTAATTTTTTTTGGGGTACCATAGTTCCAGTCTGCTGCCATGTACAGTGCATTGTGTTGTATATGTGCTCTAAACTTTGGTTACCATGGCAACATGAACCTTTAGGACCAACTTAAATTTTCGACTCAAACTCCGAGGTTGATTGATGTGTTCTTGGTTGCAACTCACTCTCTATTTCTCTTTCTACATGATTAACCACGCCCACAACCTTCTCGCAACTGCCCGCACCTTTCTTTTGTTATTGCAAACTACTATGCCATCTTGACAATATGGCTGACAGGAAATGATGGTCTTGCTGATACGTAGAGTATTAGATGGGGGACGTTGATACGTGGTATCAAGTGGCTGTGCTTCAAATTAGAGGGATTCAACGAGAGTGGCATCTCAATACAAAAAGTCCCTTCGATAAATATATACCCTATTAATAATAACGGATCCTATTAAATTAATTACAAGTTAAACCGCAACCATACGGGAAGTATTTCAGGCTTGTATTGAGATAGATACTTCCTTTTATGCAACAATTTATAAGTTGTTATATAGCCAAAAACTCGTATGAAACTTTTAAAAAAATCCATTTTTTGGGAGTGTGTTACTTTTGCTCTAGTGAAAACACATTTCTTATTTTTTTACAAATTAGTAAATATCATTTTGTAAGTGACTTTTTGTTGTTGCAAATGTGCTGAGGGGCGGGACTTAATAAATGGAGATGCGTTTCATCGATTTGGTGTCAATATGACATCGTGAGCTTGGAATTCTTGTAACCATTATGGAAGATTCAGCATTGTTTTTGATCGGCATAGCGTGAGCTTATTAATCTGATGGATGAAAATGGATGCAAAAAATATAGATTATTACGTGTGCTTTTTGCTCCGACTGATAAGATTAGAAGGACAGAAAAAAAGATCAAAATTTTTGTCAGTTTGTCGCTTATCTAGCTTAACAAATAAATTGGATCAACGAAGATTGTTAGCAGACAGGTGTCCAACTTAACAAAATTTAGAGCATACAAAAGAAAGGCTTTTTATCTTTGTGATATTATTATTTAAAAGAGACATACCTGTGCTGTACTTGAAAAAAAGGCTACAATTAGGTTTTTAAACGCTTTTACATGTTCAAATAATAAATTTGTATTCAATGGGAATAGTACTTCAAGTATTAAAAAGGGCTTTCTAAAGCTGTAAAAGTCGCTGGAGTTAAAGTAGGAGGATAAGTGAATTAAAATGAAAAAATAGCAAAAAATAGAATTACTGATGGAGCTCTCATAACGCTTATGAAATGTTTGGGAACCATCACAAATTTATGATGGACAAAGACAACTTTTTAAATGTTGACGTCCACTGTACTAGCGGTTTTTTTTTATTGTTGCATGATGTCATGATGATGTGAGCGCCACTATATAGCTATTAATGACGTTTTTGTTGCTGTTGTTGATGGTGATGATGATGATGATGTGGTATTTTGCATGAGAGGAAAATAGAGTTGGATTGAATGTGTATAAAGATCATTGCCTCTCACGCTCATATTCTCTCCCTTTTGTTCTGACCACCCTTTTATTTTTGTTGTGTGCGTATTACGCCTCTTTGGAACTCTTTGCATTCGGTTGTCATGGCTACCAATCCCAAACATTCCCATCCACCTTACTTTACTTCTGCAACGATCGCCACTATTGCCAATCAATTCATTTTTTGTTTTTTTTCTATATTAATACGTCATCAGTGTTGGTTTGTTGTCCAGTTACGAATGACCTAACACGGTAGCATCGACTTTTATTGATTATTTCAAACAAAAAAATTAAGTGTATCATTTTTAGTTTTCATCTTTATTTTTTATTTCTTAAAAAAAATCATTGAAAGTTTTGGAATCTTGATGGAGTTGTTATTTATGTCTTTTTTGATATTAATCATACTGTATTATGTTGAAATAATGTTTATCCACTTGTTTATTGGGTATGATATCGGTTGCTAACCACAGGTGGATTTCATTAATCAGCTTTTTCCACAATGAACGATTGCAGTGGGAAAGTACAAGTTTCATATGGGATGATCGATGGTCACAAGTAACCATCGTAACGGTTCTATTATAGACAGCAGCCAATATTGAATTTCTTTTCAAGTGTTTCAGTAAATGGACGTTTTCAAAAATTTATTACCGCTTATTGTTACTGTGTATTCGTTCATTAACGTGATAACGGTGTCATAATAAATGCAGAGGGGGGTGGGTGTGAGCACTATGTTCATTTTTTGAAAAAAAAATCTTTTATTATATTGATGGAAACGCTCGCTTGTTGATCAAAGGATTCTTAAAATTAAAGGGAAAGGGAGGAACCTTGGAAACCTAACAAACTTAATAATTTGTTAACTTTTAAATGATGAAATATTGATGTGGCTTTTGGAGTGCATGTAATAGAGAGAAGCCAATTCTTATTTTAGGCTTTTATTTGCTCATAATATAATTGGACAGTTATTAAAATTTAAACTGTAAACGTTCTAACCCGGTATATACTGTAAGTGCAGAGGGCGAGGTGTCTTGGCTTTTTTTTAATGTAAGAGTATTTTAACGAGGCTGATTTGTCAAGGGTTTAAGCTAAATAATTGTTGTGCAGTTTGTGGCCTTAAGAGAAGCTAAATGGAAAACCATTCAACTGTAGCTGAAGCCATTTGAGTGCCAATTGTAATTATATCGTTTACTGTGTTTTTATTCGGGAGGGTCGACTTTAGTCAACAATTTGACTCTGATAAAAAGACAATCAGTTTTTTCTTTTCAGATAAAGCCGAGTGTGTAATTACTGTGTGACACTTCCTGAAAGAGATGATGATAACTTTATTTTTTATTTTCGTAGATTGCTTCTGTGTATTAAATTTATAGATATGAATTTTTAAGCTGATTATTATAAGGTTGGTGGTTTCATTTCTAAAGCTCAGTTGCATGAATCAGTGCTTTTATGTTACTGAAACAAAAACCAGAGACAAAAAAAAATATCTTGACATGCGTAAGTTTTTAAAGTTTTTTTTTCGTCTTATATATTTTGATAGACATTTCAAGGAAAGAGAAAAAGAGTAAATTGTTACTTTTTAATAATTATTAGATAAGTTTTTTTTCTGGGGGCTGTCAACGTGTTAAAAAGTCAATGAGTGCAGGATTTGTTGCCAGGGGTTTTACTGTTTTTTGTAGTTTGTGTAGTTTTGAAAAGTTATTGGAAAGGTTGTGTTTGTGGTTATGCAATATTATTTATTGTTGAAATCATCTCACTAATGGCAGTTTGAACCGGGTTTCGATTCAGCTCACTGAAATTCAGCAAATATTTAGATGTAAAGATGGTGGTAGACTATGTGCGAGTGGGAGGAGATTGCCAATATCAGTCGGTGGCTGTTTGTGTGTGTGTGTGTGCTACGTGAAACTGAGTTAATTGTCGTTATTTCATCCAAACAGAACACCGTATCGCACAAACTGTAAGCAAACCGGTTGTTTGTATTTCGTCATTTTCATTGGCGAATGCATATTGTTCATCTAATGTCACCGTTATTTAGTACTCAGACTGCTAAGATGTATTCAGCTGTTATGAACTACATTATCTCATTATGCATTCATATTTATTTAAGCGGCTGCTGCTAGTTGTTAGTTGACATTTTATGCACGGAACTGAATACAGAGTTTTTGAGTCATGTACGAAAATTGTATTGTGTAGATGGTACATCATTTTAAATGATTATAAGGCAAGCTTTTAATGAGGATTATCATTCGTGGAAAAAGTTTTGTCAAGTTTTCGTACAACCGTACAAAAGTTTCACAATGCGATTGCACATTTTGAACCTTAAGTGGAACAGGTATGTGGCGATTGGGTCTATAACTAATTGTAAACTTTTGCCTACAAGGATTTAGTTTTACTTAGAACATTCACCGGTATTGGATTCGTAGATATTTTAACAATTTTTAAAATGCGCATGTTCACATGGCTGTTGATGTACATTTTATTAAAAGTTAGGCGATGATATTTTGAAATCATTTCAAATCTCAGAACCACAAAAACAGGTAGCACTGAAAAATAACAATTTTAATAATTGCAGTTAATTAAAAATATTCCACTTGGCACATTTCTTTATTAATGATGCAACTTCAGTAAGCTAAACTGCTATAGGAACAAGTCTTTTCTGCTAACATGGTATACTATAGTGAAAGCTTAATACGTTCCCCCAAGAAGTGTAATCAAAGTGAAATTTATTTTAAAATTCTTGGATCTAAATTGTTATACATCGATTGAATTGGCAAACTCTGCACAGTAGTGTATATACTGTAATTTGGTCGATTGATATAATCTAGACGGTGTGTGTGTTCAACCCTTTGTTGATACACTTTAGGTAAAAGTTTTAATTACTGAACTTAATGGGCTATCGACAAATGAACGACTAATAGCTGTAATACGTCTCTCAAAAACTGTCCTGGCATGATTAAGAGATTGTGGCGGTGTATATCACTCAGTAAAAACTATTGTCTTTTACCTATTCTGACACGCACATGCAGTTTGTTTGATAATTATCGTGTGATTATTATTTTCATCCCAAGAATTGTTGCCAGGTGTCACCGGCTGGCTGATCATCTACCACGAATAAAATCATAAAAGTCTCATTCATCCTTGGTGCATTTTAAACGTAGCTCAATTCCATCACTATAAAAATTAATTTTATTAGTTTCAAGTTATTTGGCAAAGAAATTAACAGGTACGCGAGCTTAGAGTTGAAAAAGTTACGTACTGGGCCGGAAGTGAAGTTGACTTCTTGATGTTGCTGTAGCAACGATTGGCGTTGAGGTTATCAGCACGTAGGCAGGTAGGTTGGTAACGCTCCTCCTACCCCGGTGTATGCATGCATCATGAATATGGGCAGGTGTGTGTCGCTAGGGGGAGCTAAGGAAGGGGAAAAAATTGAGAGAGAATGATGGAAAAAGGGGAAACCCAGTCATCGACGCCAAGGCCGTTTCATTATCATCTCCCAACCCCAATGTAACCATAGAAAAGTTTGTGTAGAAATAACAACAAGCAGTTTATTTTGCCAGAGCCACAGCAGCATCCAACGCACTATACAGGCTGCAACGTGCGCGTATGACTTCGGCCCACACTTTTATATGCGTTTACTTAAAGTTGTTTTAATTGTTACTCATCATCATAATATTATCAATTGGATTATATATATGTGTGTTTGTGTGTACCTGCGTGCTTTTTTATGTATTATCATTGGCGGATGAGTTGTTGGCTGTGAACTGTGAGAGCTGTTTTGCAATCCTTGTTGCCTAGTTACCAAACTTTGACTTAACTGCTGTCACCGCCTCTGCCTCTTTACTTTCTACATCAAACGCTAACGAGGAGGAAAAATGATGACATTTTGTTCAATGACTAGCTTTCAAAATGAGAAGTTTAATTTTTTGCTGTAAGGTTTTTAATAGTTTTTTAAATATTGCTTTAACGAATTCGAATAGACTTTATTTTGTGTGTTTATCGTCTCAACTGATTCCGCGATATCTAAATTTTGTTTTTTGATTTTAATATATTTTTGATAAGATGACTGGCCTAATTTTACGCAATTTAACATCATTTTAAAAACGACCCATTAATAATTATTATCCCGTGCTATGAGGCGTTATGATGTAACTTTAAAAAAAACTGTTGAAATAACAGTTTGAAGGTATTTTAGACTTTATAAAAAGATAATAATTACGTGGTGATTTCATTTTGTCGAAACTTGTATAATAGTTTTTCAAAGTTTGATGATGACGATGACTAATTTTGATGATTTCTCTGTACTTTTTAGGTGCCTTGAATGGACGATGCGCAACAACGACTGCCGTTAACAGGAAATCGACCAGTAATACGAACTACGAAAAGACTGAAAACAATAATAATACGAATAATAGTCAACAGACCTGTGTTACATCAAATGAAATTAAATCGAATAACAAACGTAAAAGTATCAGAGAAGACGAAGAAGAGTCATACGAAAGTGAGAAGGAAGAGGAAGCAGGTGGTGGTGGTGCACATGAAGAATTTGGGGAAGTCCAAGGAGACCGACAAACTGACGATGATCAAGCAGACGATGGCGACACTACTAAACAGGAAAATTTAGATAAAAGCAATAATAAAAGTAATAATAAAGGGAAACGAAATATAAAGAAGAAGAAACGAAATAATTCGGCGGTAAAAGCACTACAGGTGTGAAATTATTTTATGTTTTGATAATTTTGTTTAAGAAACTTTAACTTTAGTCGTTATGAAATTTCATGACGCCGCATATACTTGTAACTTAATTTTTTTTTTTTTTTAAAAAAAGTTTGATACAAGTTAATGGTTACTTTAATTTTAAAATTTGGTTTCAATTATCTGTTGTTTAATTTGATTTTAATTTTTTTTTGTTGTTTTTTTTATTTTAAAGAGTTCTACCATGGATGAATCATTGAACGATAGTGTGGGAACAGACAATCGTGCTTTAATAAGTGGAAGTCAACATTTTACATGTCCTATGTGCCCCGTAATCGTGAACTCGGCCAGAGAATATACTGATCACATTCGTCGACATAACAACTCTGATGGTCCATTCGTTTGCAACCTCTGTAATAAAAATTTGTGTTCGGCCAGTTCTCTCGATCGTCACATGTTGGTTCACTCTGGAGAGAGACCCTTTAAGTGTTCAAGGTGCACGATGGCTTTCACCACCAATGGCAACATGCATCGACACATGCGAACGCATCATCAAACTAAAATGATGGGTGACGGAGTCTTTAAGAAAAATCGATCGGCGCCCTTGAAAAAGAAGCATAAATTAGCTGCAAATGGGACAAGCAAAAGTATGTCTGGTGGTGGTAAAGGACGGACACTGTGGCCTAAACAAAAACCAAGTTCTATATCAGATGGGGGATCTGATGAATATATGGACTTTAAATCAGAAGAAAACGACGAAATGATAATTGAGAATACTTCAGACAATCCGCTTCATCAGTGCCCTTTATGTCATAAAGGATTTTTATGCGAATCTGGCTTATCCCGACATCTCGATGGCCACCCAGAAGCAGATTTGATTTGCAGTGATTGCGAAAAGGATTTTATAAATTGGCAAGCGCTTTTGATACATCTTCGCGATGTTCATATGAAAAGTGTTGAGAATTTTGGTATCAATTTGGGCTCTGAAAATATAATCTACGCCGCACATAATAATAACAACGATATCAACAAAAAGGCAGTAAACACGGGCTTTCACGATTTAACTTACATGGAATTTTCCAGCATGAAATTTCCGTTGCTTGCTAAAAACATTTGTGAAAAAGACTCCAGACGACCAAGCAGTGATCACATTAAATTTCAATGCCACGAGTGCGGGACGGCATTTCCATGTGCTTATTCCTTTAAGCTTCATGAAAACAATCACCGAAAATCCAATACAAAAAAACTGAGTTTGCTACATTCCTCGACATTGCAAAAATCTTTGTCAAATATTTGTCAAACAGAAGCAGTCCAAACAGATGACGATAAAAGTAATTTCTTGGCCCTTTTAGGTCTTCAGTCAAAAGAAAATAATGTCAAAACTCATCAAGGAAATGACAACGATGATGTCAATGTGATACGAAATGACCTGGATAAAACTTCTAAAACTACTGAAATTCAGTCCAGTGACTTTGCTGACATTCAGTCAATTATAGCTGTAACGTCTACAAAGAACATTCCATCGATGTTGATGATGGGTTCTTCGCCAGCAGCTACTAGACCATCGTCAACATTGTCTTCTGATTTACCTGCTTCTCCACTATTGGCTGATTCAGTTACAGCTAGTCCAGAACTGCCATCGCCAAATCAAAACCATTCAGGAAGTACGGAAACAACGCTTGACATTGTTCAGGATAAAACTGATGTCAATAAAAACAATATACTGCCAGAGAATAATCAAAATGATATGCAGGTTCCAGAAGTTACTGCAGTAGCAGAGTCAAAATCACCACCAATGGCTGTTGATCTTAGCACTTCGACTAAGCGAAGAACATTAGCACCACCACCAACCACAATGCCAACTTCACAAACACAGCTTGTGGTTGTGCCTTCTTCTCGTGAGGAACCAGTGAATAGCATACAATCTCTGATGAACTTGACAAATAATACTGGAAATGAAGCATTCCAAGATAAGCCTTTAGATTTAGTTCTACAGCCAATGGACCTTTCGGTTCCAAGTTCTAAAAAAGTAATTAAAAATTCTTCCTTAACGTCTGGCACTTCCATCACTGACAACTCAGCGTTGGATTTATCCGCGCCATCTAGACAACGTTCTTCAATAGTTAATCATCATGTTTCTCCCTTAGCGACGTCAACTCCAAATGCCGATTTTGGAGGCATTCCATTATTCAAATCCCTCATTCCACAAATGATTTCAACCCAGCAGCCAAATTTAACTAACCAGAGGTTATATGAGCCACCGTCTTCACCATATTCTAATCGCTTTCCTCCAACATGTATGAGTGAAGGCAATTACGTTTCGCCACCTGGAAATATTAACCAGCCTCAACGTTTTATTCAAGATGCAGTTCGACGTCCAATTGCAGTACAAATGACTCCATCTTCACAATCACTCAATATAGCTAATATTGGAGAAAGTGCAGGAGCACTGACATTAGTTCACCATTCTTCATCGCCGCAGTTTCCAGCAACGATGAGATCAACATCCTGTAGCCAGACAAATGGTCATATGACTCCCTTAGCTTCCCCAAGTAGCAGTAATAATGGAATTTTATTAAAGAAACAAAAACAGCGACGTTATCGCACAGAGAAACCATATACATGTACATATTGTGGAGCCACTTTTACTCTACGGTCAAATATGGAACGTCACATAAAACAACAACATCCTGAACGTTGGACACTTAAACCAAGAAGAAATAAAGCGGCGACTTCAACGCCACTTCCAACTTCCGTCTCTTCCGGCACTTCATCAAATATAGTAACCTCAACCACTCTACCTCATCAACAAAGGCTGGCTCATTCAATTTCTGTTTCGAACGTCGCTTTTCCTACAAATCCACCTCCATTAAACAATGAATATAATCCAGTGTTAGCGGCTGCTGCCAGTAATGCTTTGCGGATTTATGATTCGTCTCTTTCGCCTCCACCAAAAATGCCTCCCTTGATGACTTCCTGTTTAATTAAAACTTGTAATCCCATTTCTGAAGAGGTGAAGCAAGCCATTTCCAATCAAATTAAACAGCGACAAAATTTAGACGTTGGTAATTCAAACCGCAGTCCGTCTTCTGGAAGCTCTAGTGCCTCGAGATCGCCTTCAGTTGGGGATGGAAACAATGACGGGGCTCTTACAGAATCGCTGTCTGGAAACGAAAATAACGGTAACGGACGAATTATAAGTTCTTCTAATGCTCGACTTACCTGGAGACCTCCCCTACAGATTGAAAACAATAACTCCAAGCCTGCCATGGATGACGTAGATGAATGTGGAGCTGACCTTGCTAGCGTTTCCAAGTTACTTGATACCGCCAACCAACAAAACATACAAGACCTTTTTCGAAACAGAACCGTAGAGGAAGAAGAAGAGGAAAATGAAAATGACGACGATGGCAGCAGTGGACACCGAAGTGATGAGTCTGAAGAAGACCAACCTTTACAAAACTTTAAATTAAACGGGCAATCCAACGATTTGCAGTACAAGTCGTCTGCAAGTCTCTCATCAAATGACAACTCAAAAGAGCGACGTAAAAGTGCTTATAACAGTGCTCCAAATAGAGTCGCTTGTCCATATTGCAATAGACTGTTTCCATGGACCAGTTCGCTTAGAAGACACGTTCTAACCCATACCGGCCAGAAACCATTTAAGTGTCCTAGGTGTCCGCTGTGGTTTACAACCAAATCTAACTGCGATCGTCATGTAGCCAGAAAACACGATACTACAACGGGTAGTTTAATTTCCGATGCAATTGATATCGGAAAAGGACTTTCACCAACAAATAACCCTGGCAATCCAACATTGAATAGCAGTTTGATTGTTGGAGGTTCTGACTGTACTGCTCGCAATGCTCCAGACCGACCATACAGATGTAATTTATGTCTGAGCAGTACATTTGCAACGCCAGGGAATCTTCAAAAGCACTTGATAACTAAACATTCCACGCAAATATCTATTAATCATCCATATGGCGGTGCAATTGGTCGTAGCGGTCAAACTTCGCAAGACTCTTCGTCAGCATCCAGTCATTTTAATCAGGCCTTAGAGTTTTCTTCAAATATTCCAGTTACATCTATAACGCCACCTCCAACGGAACGTCATGGCAGTGGCGATTGTAGTTCTGGCTCAGAGAAGTGCTGGGGTGCAGAATCGGAAGAATCCGGGGAAGACCAAGCAATTAGCGAATCCGGTCATCCTGAAACTCCTTTTGGTTGTCCTGTTTGTCTTAAATCATTCGTGGGTCGTGAACAGTGTCTTGAACATTTGGTAGAAAACCATCCGGACGAACATGAACGTTATAACAACAAAGACAGTGAACAGGAAAACGACAAAGAAACGTCGAGCGACGAAGCTTCCCAAGAGGATGCTAGACCTTCAAGCAGAACGTCAGTAAAGTCGGAGAAGAAATAAAACGAACAAAATTAGCATTTGAACACGAGTATTTTTAAAAGCGATACTTTTATTTTGTGATTGTATGTTCGTGATTAATTTTTATGTGGCTGTTATTTGTGCACTGTATATAGGACGTTTTCACCGAAATCACAAGAGTTGTTTATATGCAAAATATAAAAAGACAAAACGAAACGGTTCTTCTTGACTTTAGATGCCGTCCAATTAAAACTTGCATGCTTTTGTATATGACATTTTTAAGTAATACCTTTTTCAGTTAACGAATATTTTTTTTAATTGTTGCGAATGAGTGATTGTTGACATTCATGTTTTTTTATTCGTTATATTTGGGGAGAAAAGAAATTTAGGTAATGCACAAAGTTAGGTTTATTACTTTAAAATCGTTTTTGTTTAGAATTAACTGCTTAATAAAAGCACTCATAACAGTTTCAAAATAAGTTGAAATTTAAACTGTATGAAATTAGCATTCTGCGTGCCTTACTTAAACTTTATGCCATTTAGTAGGTTTGAAAAAAAAAAATGATATTGTGAGTGAATGTATACATTGAAGCGGTTAATCATATTCCTATCAAAAATCATTTCTATATTTTTTTTTTGTTTGACTTTCTGTATAAATTTTGTTTTAAATCCGCAACAAAGAAATTTGTTTCATTTATCAAAATTTTCATTTGAGTTTGTTTACTCAAATTGACATTATTAGTATTAATTCAAATTGGTTGTGATGAAAAACTTACAAAATTATTATTTAATGTGTATGCGTTGAAGTACGAATATTTTGATTTAAAAGTGTACTGTTTGATCTAAAAAAAATTATCTTGTTTAATTTAAAGTGCGATTATAGAAATAATTTAATGAATGATTGTCACATTTCACTCATTGACGACTATTCGAAAGATTTACTTATTCAGCCTTAATATTGCCTCTAAAATACAAATTTCACATTATCGCTGCCTTATAAGAACATTTTTAGATATCAAAGCAAATAAGACAAAATTAAGCGTGCCTGGCATTTATTTTAGAAAAAGAAATTCATATGATATACTGTAACAACTTAAGAAACAATTAACTTGGTTCTATAAACATATGGTACAGCCTTGTTAAAAAAAATACAGTGACCTTATTATTCATCGTGCATTTTATTCAAATTCTTTAATATGTTTACACATATCTAAAGGTACGAGAGATATTACTATTTACTAAGCACGTTCAAGCTATTTCACGCAAATTTTAATGTTATCAGAACTTAAGTGCATTGAAAAACAAGAAATATGACTTGAATTATTACTTTTTAGAGTCATATGCCTTTGACTTTGCCTAGAAATTTCAAACCGTAACTAAATAAACAATCAGCCTGGTCATAAAGACCACATATCAAATTTTAAGAATATTATTACAAATCAATTTAACAGCCTTATTGTAATTGCAGTTTAATGGAAAAATTAAGAAAAGTCGTTTGTTAATAATAATAATAATCATGTAAAATAGTTCAAATTATGTACAGTGTACGTTCGTTATATCGATATATTACTTATATTTTTATTTATGATATATTATTTTTTCGATTCAAAATGTTTGAGCATTTTGGACCAATATCATTATTGCTAAATAATAAGCAGCAATACGCACATTTATTTTTTTTCTTCTTTAAAACAAAATTTTTAAAAAAAATATGATGACGATCAATATTCTGTAATTATTCAAAGTACCGGTAGTTGTCGTGTTGTGCGTTGTTATTTGTCTCTGACGGTTTATCAATTCTAAAGCACCTTTAACTTTATTATTGTTTGTTTCCTTAAATTTAGGGGTCGTTTAGTTTTGATAAAACTGTTAATTTTTACTAGCAATGAGTTTTGTTTCATTCCATAATTTTCCATTAATGATCTTGATTTCTTTGTATTTTCATGCTATCAATCTATATTTTTGTCATAATAATCCTTATTTTTTAATTTAATTGACAATTATATTATTGTATTTAAGATATACAATGCGGAAGTATATTAGATTGTATGTCTTAATGAACTAAAACTTTCATTATTATAACGATTCATATAACGCAACAAAATCTATAATGTATTAAGTTCCAGTTCTTATCTGTGATCATTGTGATTACCGTAAAGTACATTCAGTAACTTATGAATGAATTCCATACTTTTTCATAAAAATATTGTTTTATCACTTTAATTCCATTTTATGAGTTTTATCATACCGTGTGGTTCCCTCTATTACCTCTAGACTACATTGTGAAAAATGGTTCAAGATTAGAAAAAAGTTTACCATAAATTTCAATTTAATTTTCAATTTTTGCACTTTAGGACCTATAGGCTGAAACTGTCCAATTTAGAGGAAACAATTAATGTATATACAATAATTCCAAATTCCTCTTCTCTCTCCAGCTATGGTAACATTCCCATTTATTTTTATTCGCGCTTTTTTTTCACTTTGTATACTTTGTTAATCATATGTTATAATATGTATATTGAATTGCGAATTTAAGTAATAATTTAAATTGTATAAAATATCGTTCATTATAATAATTATTATAAATTTAATGAAACCGATTCGAAAGTTGGTTGTAATTTTTTCACTGAAATTTTTGCACAATGAAATTTATAATAAATTAGTAGATTAATATTTAAAAAAGAAATGACTTTAATTTTATTAGGACGCTTTGATATAGCAAGACAATAACTCTACCTGAATATTATACAGTAAGTAAAATGGTAACAATTATTATAGTTTATCTTATGAACATAAGGAAGTGCTGATATCATTAGATAATTTAGATACTTTTAAGTCTAACACACTTAAGTTTACGCTCAGATTTCAACCTTTTATTTTTCAAGCCAGTTTAATTTAAAAGTATTTGTCGCTATATCGGTATTTGTATCTAAAGTTCAAGACCTAGACTAATATACTGTATAGAGTAATGTGTATAAAGAATTTATGGAGCAATTTTAGATGTTTTCTTTTGGAAATTTAGTTTTCCACTAGATTTGTTACTGTAAGCCTATGGCTCGCCTATTCAAATTTCTTGCAAAATTAAGACAATAAAATTAAAATCAAAGCTATCATAAATGTTCTAGGTTGCAGTTAATAATGTACAATTTTTACTTTGAAGCAATTAAATTAATTAATCATAATATCTTAATGTATGACAATAGTACAATACTCCAAACATAGTACTGTACTGTATACAGTATTAAATTTAACTATTGGGTATGTCCTGAAGAAACTATACAATAAATACTGTACTGTATATTTTCTCTATGGCTTTTGCAATTCAAATTACGTAAGTAAAGGGTAAAACTGTTGCGGAACGCTTCAGTGTTACAGAAATTTGCTCAAGAGTACCTGTACTCCTACGTCAAAAACTACTCCTACGTCACGTAACGGAAGGTTGTGGAAATTGGAAGCACATGAAAATAACAAGTCGGTCAACGTTGATCGGCATCTTATTTTGTTAACTATATTTAGCAAAATGGCCAATTTTTCTGAATCTACATTGGAACAAAAGTTATCCGAGTTGAACAATTCTCAGCAGAGCATTTTAACATTATCTTTATGGGCTATTCATCATCGTAAACATTGCAAGAACATTGTTTCCGTTTGGTACAAGGAGTTACTGAAAGGTAAATGCAAACCATTGAAAAGCAACGTCTGTTCTATATTAATTAATTTTTTTACGGATAAACTATAGCAAAACCTAGTCGGAAATTAACGTTTATGTATCTGGCGAATGACGTAATTCAAAACAGTAAGAAAAAAGGTCCCGAATACACCAAAGAATATGGAACTGTGCTAGGCAAAGCATTTCAACATGTTGGCAGGTACTGTTGATCTTAATCATTTTCAGTTACATTAAAAATCACAGAATGATAACATTCTTAATAGAAATGCGGATGAGAAAACTGTTCAGGGGTTAACTAGATTATTAACAGTTTGGCAAGAAAGGGGAGTTTACAGTGCATCACAGCTTAGCCAGTTTAAAAGTGGTCTCACTAAACCAGTCTCGGGACAAACTACTAAAAACCACACAGGTTTGTACTATAATTTACAACTTAATGGTTAAAACCAACCCAGAGCTAATTTTAGAATTTATTAAAACATATAGATGATAAAAAGAATGCTAATTCTGGTAAGGCAAATAGTAAGACTAAGAAAGTAGCTGCTATAGAAACAAAAAAAAGTGATACACCGGCAGCTGCAGCACCAGTTGAAAATGAAAGTAAGGAAACACCACGACCTGAGAATCAAAAATCAGACATTGTCAATAATGAAAACGAAGGAGAAAAATCCCCAAATAGAGAGCCCCCTGACGTATGAATATATATAAATTTTAATTGAAAGTTACGTTAATCATTTTTTTCCATTAATTTTAGCTTGAATTGTTAATGAAATTATTGATGGATTTGGAAAACTCGGCGTCGAGTGATGCATCAGTAAGGGAGAAAATCGCAAGTCTTCCACCTGAAGTTTCAGATATATCATTAATGGAACGATTAAGAGGTAATAACTGGTTTTGTAAAATTTCCGAATGTTTCTTTTGTGTCAGGCTTAATTTCAACCATTAGATTTTTAATCACTTATAAATTTATGAAAACATTTTTTGTTTTATTGCATTACTACATGGTTTAAGAAATGCAAAGTATCCTCAAGTGACATTACTTAGTATGTTGAAAAAATATTAAATTTGAAATGTTGCTTGACTTGCTAAGTTAGAATTCAGACAACAACGGAATCTATTTAATTTTTTGTATGCAATATGAATAATGCCATCCTGTATTTTAATTTCAAGATAAAAAAGACGGCGAAAGATTAGCCAAACAAGTAAATGAAGCTTGTCGTCTACTGGGTGAATATAATTCTCGTCTGACTCAGGAATTGGAAGATCGAAATAGAGTAGCAAAAATGATTAACGACTTCTATTATTGTCAAAAAAAACTTCTTGTCCAACAAGAAAAAAAACTAGAGGTTAGTACTAAGGTAAATTACTATTCCGAAGAATGTAATTAACAAAAGTTTTATTTAATTTAGGAATATCAACAAAAATTACAAAAAGTACAGCTAGTTCGCAATGAGTTGAAATCTCATTTGCAAAATCTCCCAGACTTAACTTTGTTACCAGATGTAACCGGAGGATTAGCACCTTTACCATCGGCTGGAGATCTCTTTAGTATGGGTCAGTGAGTGAAACTTTTACAAGTAGTTCACTTCTCAAACTAATTAAGAAAAACGGCAAGCAATTGCATGAACATGCGCGCCACAAAACACAAACATGTTGTTCGCATTTATTAGCATTATGTATATAGATCAATTTATTTCTTAACGTCCCAACTTTCCAAAATTGTTCGTTTAATTTCCATCTCTCCCAAGAGTGCAGCATGTTCTTGCGCAAGGATATAAAATTCCGGGCCCAACACCTCGTACTCTGATAACCGATGCTTTGCCTTAATTATCTGGTATTGAAGATGATGTATGTGGTCGTCTAATTTCAGACTGTATTAAAAAATGACTTAGCATTATAATCAAATGCAAACCTAAATATATGTATATACAGTATATATATTTACTTTATATTTTCGTTTGCTGCGACTATATCTTGAGTGTAAATTTCCTGAAAAACGTGCAACTGGAAAAGTCTGCAAATAAATATTTTAATGCAACATTAGTAAGAAAAAGTTAATTGGACAAATGTATGATGCATACGCTTGCTCATTTATCAGTTTATCGGAACGCGACTGAATATATTCTGCTTTAATTAGATCTTCATTCTCCTCCAATTGCATTCGTGCCAGGCCATTAAGTTTATCGTAAGTTTGCTCTAAATTCTTTTAAGAAAATGCTATCATTTAAAAGTAAGTTGTAGGGTTAATTAAACTCAACTTCTTTGCATTCTCTCATCGTAAACTGCAATTTCGCTTGCGATTTTTGCAAGTTTGTCTTCTTGATTTTTAAATCTTCTAACAGGTATTTAGTTTCTTCATTCACCATTAATAGATTGGTGATCGGATCTGCATCTATTAATTAGTAATGTATTTTTTAAATAGTTTAGTAAAGTAGATCTACAATTCAAACAAACCATCTTTCTTGGTAGAATTATGCTGACCAAGATCAAATAAACCAGAGCAAAATTTAGCTAAGTCATTAGCATGTTCACTAAGCCAGTTTTGAGTTAACTGCTTCAATCGGTTGCGATCGCGGTCTGTCCACTAAATAAAACGTCAAATTTTAAACCGTTTCTGAGCAACTATTTTATGAAAATGAATCACCTGGGGCTTCGGACAATTTTTTTCTTCAATATTTAAAAAGTTACTGTTACATTTTGAACTTCCCAGTGAATCAATTTGAATACATTTTAGCGACCGTTTCATTTCCATAAAACTTAAAATCCCATAAAGATTAACCTGGAGCTAATGATTAATGATTTTATGAATGAAATACTACACAAAGAAAAAGCAACTCTTTAAAATAACCGTATCATTTATTAGATGCTTTCTTCCATCAAAGCCTATACGAGGTTTAATGGATTGGATATATAACAAATGATGGCTGTCTTTTAAAGCTTTTAGCAGTATGATGTTGTTAATATATTTAAATCTGGCTGTAGTAACATTGATGACCGACTATAAAAACAGTGAAACATTCTTACATTTAACTAAAGTATTACAAATAAAAATACTGTATACTTTATTAAACTCCTTTTCCTTGGCGTTTGAAATTAGACTTTTTGTCATTTCAAGAGCTTTGATCATCTCCACCAATTTTGGATGCCTTTGCCGATCATTGTTATCAAACGTAAAATAAAAGAAGTTGGCAAGTATTCCTAAGATATACGAATATTATTTTAAACAAGTTTCCAAACAAATTTAAACAACTTACCTAAATTCATATTAAAAAAATAAAAACAGACTCGATATAAAAACCACAAATTAATTGAACCTATAAAACTTTTTAAATGAAACGTTAACCTCAGCTGTTTTTACCCGCCAAATCAGGATTTTACAGTGTTGTCACTTTGAGATTTATTTTTAAGGCTTTACTTTTTAATTGCATGAAACTTTTATATAAATATTTTAATTATTTTATTTATATTTCGATTGTTTTTGAATATTTTGTTTTATATTAAAAAGACAAACATTTTATTTTTCAAAAACAACAGTCAGAATAAACTAGTTAGCTGGGAACATGAACTGCCATTAATTTAATTGTTGTAAATATGGCGGCTGAATTAGGATTCTTTTTACCGGCTCTCGGCGAAAAAATTCAAAATGCTAAACTTCTGGTTGTTGGGGCAGGAGGAATTGGATGTGAATTAATTAAAAATCTTGTTTTGACAGGATTTAAAAACATTGATATAGTAAGAATATAACTTGCATGTTATTTTTATGTCATTGACTCTTTGTAACTTCATTGTTGTTGTCTGATGTGCAGTACTACACATGTTTAGAAATGTGTTTTTGTATAACAATTATTGAGTTAAGTGTTGTTTTATTGTAGATGGATTTAGATACCATCGATATAAGCAACTTAAACAGACAGTTCTTATTTCAGAAACAACATGTTGGTAAATCCAAATCTAAGGTATGTAATTAGAAATGGGTTGTTGCTATGTAATGACATGCGATGTGTATTCATTAGGTGGCTAAAGAAAGTGCATTGAAAATTAACCCGGATGTTAAAATTACTGCATATCACGACAGTATTACAAAGTATTTATATACATTAATAACAATTTACAATCTCTACAAATTAATGTTATTTGTAGCTCAAAATACGGCCATGACTATTTTAAATCTTTTGATGTAGTGTTGAATGCTTTAGACAACCGAGGTACTGAAGTTTTGAATTTATTTGATGAGTTTTAATTTTAGCATAGTTTTGTTTTTAAAGCTGCTAGAAACCATGTCAATCGTATGTGTTTAGCAGCTGATGTTCCATTAATCGAAAGCGGCACTGCAGGATACGTTGGACAAGCGACTGTTATAAAGAAGGTCATTGATCTGATTGTATATTTGATTAAAACCTAAAGATTATTAAAATTATTTTTAATATAGGGTCTCACCGAATGTTACGAATGTGAACAAAAAGCACCTCAGAAAACATATCCTGGCTGTACCATTAGAAACACTCCATCAGAACCAATACATTGCATAGTGTGGGCCAAGCATTTATTCAAGTATGAATTTCTGTCATAATAATATCAGTCTTAATTGCATGACTATAATTTGTGTACAAACAGCCAATTATTTGGTGAAGCTGATCCTGATGAGGATGTATCACCGGACACAGCAGACCCAGAAGCGGCCGGTGATGCTGGAAGTTTAGCATTAAATAAAGAATCAAATGCTGAAGGAAATGTGGAAAGAGTTTCGACTCGGACATGGGCAGTTTCATGTGGATATAATCACCATAAATTATTTACAAAAGTATTTTAGCCTATTTGAGTTACTTTTTTATTCAATATTATTTATCGTGGTTTGCTTACAGCTGTTTCATGATGATATCAAATACTTGTTATTAATGGATCGTCTATGGGAGAAAAGACGGCGGCCAACTCCACTTGATATAAATGATCTTCCAGATGCTGGTAAGATTTTTAAGTTATGTTACTAGTAATAGTTACATAATTATAACTTATAAAATGTTGCATACAGTTGCAGGCTCTAGCCGATCTTCAGAAGAAAATGTAATTAGGGATCAAAGATTGTGGAGTCTGAAAGAATGCGAAGAAGTTTTCCAGCGATCAGTTGAAATTTTAAAATCACGGTTAGAAGAATTAGAGAAACATAACGACGAATTACAGTATCTTGTGTGGGATAAGGTTAGACAGATTAATGATTATTAATTGATTTAAGTATTTGTACAGTATTTTTATAATTAGGATGATGATCCTTGTATGGATTTTGTAACTGCTTGTGCTAACATCAGAGCTGAAGTATTTGGAATTGCTCAGAAATCTAGATTTGATGTGAAATGTAAGATTTTTTGCATTGTTTTTCTCCTTTGACTTCAATTAGTTAATTTTTATTTATAGCTATGGCTGGTAACATTATACCAGCAATTGCAACTACTAATGCAGTGATTGGTGGATTAGTAGTAATGGAAACATTAAAAGTTTTAGAAGGAAAATTCGATGATTGTCGAACTGTAAGTTTTTTTTTTAATTAACTGCGTATAATAACAGTTACTATTAAGCTTTCTGGCATTGTAATTAGGTATACCTTAATAAACGCCCTGTTGGTCGAAATTTAATTAGGCCTGCATACCTCAACAAACCAAATCCCAAATGTACTGTGTGCTCTTCAAAACCAGAGGTAGGTTAGACAAAAATGTTTGAAATGAATCGCATTTTCTAATAGAACTTTATTAAATTTTAGATCGGACTCCGAGTGAACCTTCATTCGTTTACTGTAGGAGAACTGGACGCAAAAGTAATCCTTTTTTTATATATCATTTTTCGAATAATAAGATATCATTTTTAATAAGGTTTTGAAAACGCGGTTAAATATGGTTGCACCAGATGTCTCAGTTGACGATGGCAAAGGTTTAGTTTTTTTTTATATAACAAATCTGAATCCAGTAGTAATATTATTTTTAATTATTAGGGACAATTTTGATCTCAAGTGAAGAAGGAGAAACTGAAGGCAAGTCTAAATAAACACTTTACTTGTTAGTAATTCAGCTGTAATGTTTGTGATTTAATTGTAGATAACAATCCGAAATGTTTAAGCGAGTTTGGTTTGTTAAGCGGCACGAGTCTAATATGTGATGATTTTCAACAGAATTATCAGCTGTTAGTGAGGCTTATTGATTGGTACGTAGACGAAAGTGAAATAGTTAACCTATAAAATTCAGCGAAATTTTTCCAACAACTTGTTATAAATTACAGTGAAGACACTGGTACAGCGGAAGGATTTGAAATGGTTGGGGATGTAGAAGAAATGAAAGCCACAATAAATGCCAATGAAGCTGACAATGCTTCAGCAGAGTCCTCTTCAGTGAGCAAAGATAATCTAAGTAAAGGTAAAATATTTACTTATAAGATTACATGTTGTAATATTTCTAATCAAGTAACATTATTATTTAAAATTGATGATTGATATTTTCTACGTACTTAATGAGTTTAAATATTTCTTAAGACTGAACTTAGTAATAGTGTCAGACTAATTTCTAAAGGATGCTAAAACACACTTTTTGTCAAACAAATTAGCCCAATTAAAAGCCTTAAATCGTTAACGAAGCGATGAAACTACGAATATTTATAGAAATTAGACAAATGTATTTAAACTTTTATTTGATTTTTATAGATAACATGGAGGTGATGGATGTTGACGATATTATAGAGGTAAGCATTTCTGATGGAAGTTCAGCAATTTCAAACAAGCGTAATCTGGATGAACTTGAAGAACCTTCAGCAGCAAAGAAGATTAGGCTGACATAACATTGTTTTAAATGGTAAATCAAAAGCCAATTTTCAATTTATTAAAATTGAGAAAATCGGTCATTTAATTAATTGTTAAAGCGTCACTTTGAATTTCGTGACTCAATTGAGTCTGCAAGTCGCTCAGCTTTTTCTTCAAAACGTTCAGACCCATTAAAACAATATTCTCCGGGCGCAGTGCTCCAGACGATTCAACATTAAAGAAGAATTTGTTTGGTTTCCCTTCAAAGTTATAAGGTGCTTCAACTGAAAACAATTAAAATCTATACATTAGTAGAGACTACCATGAAGAAACTTTTAGAAAAGCTTACATTTATCGTCTTCTATCTCTGAATATTCACTTTTTATCCTGAAAGTAAATTAATGGACATTACTAATCGCTAAAACGAACAAAATCAATGGTTAAAGAGTACCATTCTTCTGGTTTTGGAAATGTAGTGTGTCTGAAAGCATTGTCCGGGTCATATTCAAATGCTACTCCAGCTGTTGGGTTCCATTTAGCGTGTTCTTTACCAAATCCCTTTTTAGCATATGCTCGCAATTTAAGTTCTTGTCCTTTTCGAAGTTTAACAATAAGTATATCTACAAGCAAATACGATTAGGATTTTTACTCGAAAACTTCATAATTCTATACCATCTGTTTCTCCATATTCATTTGCTTCATCTTCACGATTTCTTGATGTCACCTAACATAAAAATTCACGAGAACACAATAATGTAAAAACGTTAAAACAATAATGTAACAATGTGATTTATTACCGGGACTACACGTGCGTCACTGGACTTTAAATCAGCTGTTGTAACATTTCTGGTTTGATCTTCTGTGCACCTTACATCTAACGTAAACTCCACAGAACAGTCCGGACAGAAGTCCATACAGGAACAATCCTAATTAATATTAAATTTATTACTGGACATAAAAGTATTGTTATCGAGACTTACTCTTGAATATTGCATTTTATCAACAACATCATCACTTGTTAAAGGAACCAAGCCCATTCGGTGAGCAATAAATTCGTCGTGAAGCACTGTGGAATTGGCCTCCAACTGAACCCAATCCATAGCTGCAATGAAATTACTGTCAATATTTTACACGCTTGAGATAACGAAACAATTTCGTACCTAATGTTGGAACTTCAGCAATGAATACACGCCTTACACTATTCGCCACACTGCAGAAAATAAAAGTTAACATTTGTTAATTAAAGTTCAATACAAATTAATATGTTTTCAGTTACGCTGCAAAGGAGGTAAGAATCTGTGAGTAGCTATGCTTTTTTTAACGACATTCAATACACATTGCTTCTCACAGATTCTGGTTCTCTTTGCAATGGGCCTCAAAGTATAACAATTTAATTATTACCTCAAGTCGGTATCTTCCAAGTAAAATTTGACATTGTCCTCGGTCAATTCACTAATGTGTACTGAAGTCTGATTAGCGTATGGCATTTTAAAAATAAAAAACTCACTGCGGAAAATCCAATCCGAAATGATTATCCAAGCACCAAATTTAATACACGTTTGAAGCAAAATAAGCTGGTGACAATAAACTTAAATCAAAAAAACATAGATCAAAAGAAACTTGACACAAAAAACACGTCAAACAAGAAAACTAGCCGAAGGTTCAAAGAGATTAAAAAACTGCTATAACTTCTTATAATGGTACTGGTACAAATACAGTACTGTATTACCAAACACAATAGAAGTACCGGTGCTACACTCAAATGTAGTGATAGCAAAAACGTATCGATACTTACAAGCATCGATACCTTTCCTTCGATACTACCCTATAAATTAATCGATTCTTTTGGTCCGATACTTTAATGGTAACGATACATTTACCCTCATATCGATACATTTTATACTACAGTATTCAAAATTGGTTAAAATAGGTTAAGAGACTTGAGACTTAGGTTAAGAGACTTGAGACTTAGGTTAAGAGACTTGAGACTTAGGTTAAGAGACTTGAGACTTAGGTTAAGAGACATGAGACTTAGGTTAAGAGACTTGAGACTTAGGTTAAGAGACATGAGA